>JNVV01000002.1:716565-805862 GCA_000733355.1 Falciphora oryzae
ATCAAACCGCTGGAGATGGTGAAATGAACCCGAGCTTGCGAAATAGGGCCTGGGACTGGCAGGGCGTGGGCAAAATGAGCGGTGATGGATTGCCCCGCCGCCAAAAAGGAGTTGCCGATGGATACTTTGTGCTGTTAATCGGTACCAACCTGGGGTATCCACTCCCTAGCATGCGCGAGAAATTTGACCGTGAGATTGCCGCTGCCACATGTACTCGTGCAACTGACAGACGGTGGCAGGCTTTTCCTGACCTTTAGCAGCGCATCAACCAGTGGGGCCGGCCCAACCCCCAGGAAGCGTGTTCATTGCAGAAATTATTGGCACCTGTTCCCTGAGCTCGCCCGTCCACGCACCTTCCTCTCCGCCCGAAAAAAAAGAAACGCCTCTCCTCGCGTCCGAGTCCGCTCGCAGCCCAAGCCCATTCGTCCTTTGCTTGACAACGGCCTCACTTTACCTGTGAAGTCTCCAGAGGGCGTCAACCTGCGTCCAGATGTGTCCGGCTGCTGCATCCTCCCAGCATTTCCGTTCTTCTTAATGTCGCTCCTTTAATGCTAGTTTTCTTCGTTCCCCGAGGTTTTTGTAAACCTGGTTTTTTTTTTCTGCTTCTGCAGCAAGGGCCCTTGACAATTTTGCCCAAACGCGTCGCGACTAGTCGAGCGCAATCTTCCCTTCGTTCTGGCTCCTGCACCTTTTCGATCCCGTTGAGGACGGACCGGTGAAGTTGGGAACGACGCGTTTATTAGAGATTTCAGCTGCAGGCGATTCCAACCTCGTCTGCGCTGGATCTCGTGGTGGTGAGCCCCTCCCATTCCCACATACTTCCTAGCCACCGCCCCCTTTTTTTTCTTTTTTTCTTTTTTTTTTTTTTCTCCTCGGACCTGCCGAGTCTATAGCAGGATTCCTACTGCCAGTTATGCTGGACATGAGACACAAGCTTCTGTCTCTCTAACACACTATCCCAACCGGCAGGCAGCTTCAAAAACGTCGTCGCCAAAGTCGTCCCCTCCTGGTGCTGCTGCACAGGACGGCCGAGACAATCGGTCTTCCGTCCCGTCGTCCCCGAGGTCGCCCGCTGTGTCCCTCACATCGACTGCCGACGGTGACTACGACGGCTCTTCGCCCATAGTTCCCCCGCTTCAAGCGCCACGACTCCCAGGTCGAGCGCAGGAATTCTTGCGCACGCCTCCGAGCAGCAAGAGCGGCGAGAAGAAATACGTGACCGCGAGCTGGGGCTCGCCGTACCCTCAGTCTGACAGGTCGAACAGCGGCAACGACAGCCTAGACAGCGCGCCGTCGTCGGGCTCTTCGCCAGTCCACCTGTTGGCGATAGAGACTCCTTTTCTCCGACCCCCGCCGTACTTTCAGGAGTCGAGCGCGGAGTCACAGCCTCCGCCATCAGGCTTTGTGAGCGCCGCGGTTCTCGCAAACCGTGCCCGAAGGCCAGCCCGCGGGTTAACCGAGGACTGGATTCGCCAGCACACCGCGGGCGACGGAGGCGCTGAGGCCAGGCACTGGCTCAGCGACGGTACCGGAGATAGCGAGACCTCTTCACTGAGCGGATCTTTCTCCGGTGACGAGGCTGCTTGGCTCGACGAAACCGACCTCAAGACCCCGAAGGCTACCCGGCTGCCCAACTACTTTCGCCGGGCTCCCCAGAAGTACCCTCGCACACGTTCGAGTACCGAGACTCTCAAGCAGGAGCACATTCGCGGTCCGTCACCAGCAGATTCAGCAAACATGCCTTCACAACTAGATAATGTCACTCTCGACTGGGCAAGCGAGAATGTCTCCGATTCGGCTCTTCCGGCCCCCGCTACCCCCAAGAGATCTGCCTCAGGTCGCGTGAACGGTTCTGTTGATGGTCCTCGGGTGGGCTTCAACCTGCCGAACCTGCCACACACCCCCACAAAGTCGACGAGTAAACTACCGCCGATTACCCCCAGACTCAAGAAGAAGGTGCCATGGAAAGGCAAAAACATCTTGATCCTTCTCCCTCGCGATGATGACCGTGGGAAGGCTGGCCATGCACCAAAGCCCCTGACGCAGGATGATGTCTCTGGTATCATGCGTGACTGGGAGAATTTGGGATACAACACCAAGCCTTTCGAGCTCGAGCCGACGAATCAGTTCGCTGAGGCCGGTAACTACTCTCAGAGCCGACGCGAGTGGCCAACCTGGGATGACATCGCGAGCGAGAGGCAAAAGCGTTCCTACAAAGTGACCTTGCCTGACCTGAATGGTGCGATAGCCCCCGACAGTCCCCACACTTAACAGAAGCAGGGCGCACATGCTAACGCGAGGCTGTCATACTATAGCATGGAAATCTTATGTGGAAGAGCTGCAGGAGGCCAAGCTCCGTGCACTTGGAGTCACACTGGGAGGCGATGAAGTCCCCCCACCTTCCATCTCCCCGCTGAGCCGCCAGCCCTCGGTTACACACTATCCTCCGCTGCCGTTTTCGCCGCCACTCGGGACGCCTTCTGCCGCGAGCAATGGCCAGTTCCCCTTCCCCGCCCAGTTTGTGTCTTCGGGTAACCAGAGCCCGAACATCTCGGGGGTCGCTTCTCCCGTTTCTTTCAATGGGAAGTTCAACCCGCGCCAGTCCATTTCTATTCCGGCTGGCGGCTTCCAGATGTCGCATGGACTGCATAGTCCCCATGCCTTCTCGCCACAGGCTATGATGTTCCACCACGGCCACGCGCGTGGTGGTTCTCCTTCTCTGGCCAATCTGAGCTCCATGATGTCTCCCACCTCGCCTTTCCAGCCCGACGGCTTCCAGCCACCAATGCACCAGCGCCATCAGTCGCTCCAGTACCCGATGCTCCAGCACCAACACTTCCAAGGTGCGCGCGCCTCTCCGCGTCTGCAAGAGCTGCGTGAGGACGAAGAAGAGGTTGAGGATGTGGTCCCGGCCAAGACGCCCGAGCCTGGTGTAGTTGGACACAACGCGAGCAACAGTCTGCAGCGGGAGATCGATGCTGCCGAGTATCAACTCGAGGCAAATGATGCCGAGTACCACCTGGAAGAGCAGATGCGCTCGCAGCTCGAGCACGACAAGGACTACAGCCCTCACAACGACAAGGAGGACATTGTGGCAGCCTCTCATGCCCGAGAGCCGTCTGTGCAGTTTGCGCCTCAGGTGGAGCGCTTCCGGGATGATTCCAAGGACGGTAGCATCCTGCACCATCCCCAGCCCCACAGCAGAGGTCACTCGCTGTCCCAGAAGTACTTCCACGAGCCAGAGGAGCACAGCACGGACGAAAGCGCTCTCAACGGATCGAACCAGCACAAGGAGGTACTCGAGAATGGGATGGATGCCGGCGTCAACGGCAACAACAAGGGCACCCAACCGCATCAGCGTGGGTTCTCAAATGCCAGCAACCCTTGGAGCGAGACAGGGTCTGATGCCTCGCGGAGGCCGGGCCACAAGAGCAAGGCTTCTCTCTCCGGCCTCAATGTCGAGGCTCCTGAGTTCAAGTTCAACCCCACGAACAGCTTCAAGCCTACGCAGTTCAACCCGACGAACATCTTCAAGCCTGCTCAGTTCAACTTCCCCAGCGACACATTCCAGCCTACAACCGTCTTCCAGGCCGGGACAAACGGTGCCCCCAAGCCGCCCTCGTCGGCCCAGTCGAGCCAGTTCAGCTTTGGCTCGTCCAAGATCAATGCCAATGCCCCGGTCTTTTCCCCGGGCCACGGCGACTTCAACTTCTTGTCTTCTGGCCCCAAGTTCAGGCCGGACGCCCCAGCCTTCAAGCCCCATTCGATTTCGAATTCGGTTTCGAGTCCGCCATTGTCTGGCAGTGAGAGTGTCGGGGGCAACCGTTCTAGCTCCATCTTTGGCAACATTGACATGAATGTTGTCGACACCGCGAGCAAGAAGTCCAAGGCCATCCCAATTGTCCCTCCGTCCAGTGAGGCCCAGCAAAAGGAAGAGCCCGAGACACAATACGACCAGGAGGGCCGCGTCATTGATGAGAGTCGATACAAGCGGGCCAAGGCCGCTGCCGACGATGGTGATGATGTTCCGCTCTTTGCCGAGCCAACGGCCCCTTCGCCGGTCACAGAAACACAGCCGGAGGAGCACCCGCAAACCGACAACATCTATGTCGATGTTAAGTCAGGAGACGAGAACGGTGGCGACACTACCCTGTCGTCGACCATTGTTTCTGAGTCGACGGATGTAAAGGCGGCGACCAGCCCGTCAGAGATGTCCATGCCACAGAGCACCATAAACTGGACGCCGTTCGAGTTCAAGTCACAGCTCGACATGCAGAGCTTCAATGCCTCGCGGCCATTTGGCGAAGACAACTTCGTCAAGGGACATAAGAAGTCCCTGTCGGCAACTGCTAAACCGTTCATTCCTGGCGGCCTGTCGTTTGAGCCCGAGCCCGCTGCCGCCGAGCCCGAAGACGACTCCATGGACGACGAGCAAGAATTCTCGGATGCGCGTGAGGATGAGGCTGAAGCCTTTGACCCAGATGAGACTCAGGAGCTCGAGCCCCCTGTCGTGTCGGAGCCGCCGACTCTCACTGATCTCAATCTCACCGAGACCCTCGCCGATTCGACCCCCTCGCCCCAACCTGTTCAGAAGAGGGGCCTTAAATCTTCTCGCTTCGCGGCCTCGCCATCTCCCCCGCCGGCTTCGCCGCCGCCGCAGCGCAAGGTCTCGGGGCTGGCGGCTTCCCGCTACGCAGTATCCCCCCCCACACTATCAGAGGAGGACGGGGCAGACGACCATGCTCGCGAACTCAGCGACGACGAGCAGCCACTGCTTGTCTCGCCGCAGCTTGATGACACGCATGCCTCCTTTGACGACAACCTCCCCGTTTCCTCGACGGCGGAGGCCACTGTTGAGGAGATCGATGACATCCTTTACCAACTGAACAAGGACCCGTCTGGTGGCGTTAACAGGACCATCGACACTCCCCAGTGGCATCATCCCAGCCCCAAGCGTCACATCTCCCTTGCTGCGGTCACAAACTCATCGCCTCTGCACCTTGGTGCTCCCCATGTTGACTTCCGCAGCGAGGCGCCGGGCCCCAGCCCGGGACGTTATGAAGCTCATCAACAGCCTATGATGTCTACCGAGCTCGACGACCCCTTCGTCGACCCGCCGGCAGAGGAGCAGCAGTTCTCCGAGAGCAACGTGCATCACCTCCAGGGCAGTGAAACTGTGCCGGACAGCGACTGGGATGGTGCATTCACTGAGGAGGAGCAGGCCAAGCTCGAGTCCAGGATCAACTTCTTCAATGGCCATGTCAATGAGGTGGTCGGCGATCTTCTCGCTAGGCGTCTTCAGCCCATGGAGAGGGCCCTGCAGAACATTCAGCAGGCCTTGGCTGGCGGCTCAAAGCGGCCCAATTCCAGTAGGCTGGACAGACGCAGCACGTCGGCAGACATCCAGCACAGCGATGCCGACGATGAGGATGATGATATGCCTGCTGCCCGCCGGTCCGTCAGTCCTCGTAGGGATAGGCGCATGGATCAGATTCGTGTTGCTGTCATGGAGGCTTTGGCCGCCCAGCAGCGCAACGTGTCTGAAACCACTCCCGCCCCGCAGCACCCCGAACCTACCGAGGGCATGGTCAAGATCATGCAGGCTGTTGATGAGATGAGGGAGCAGTTCAGCAAGTCGCTACACCTTGACTTCCGCGGTGAGGACCTCAGGAACATCGTCGAGGATGCTGTCGAGCGTCGCATGGTCCCCACGCCTCAGCCAGTGGTTGTTAAGGGCCAGGAAGAGCTCAGTGAAAAGCTCAACGGACTGCAAGCCAAGGCTGCCGAGCTTGAGCAACGTCTTCGTCTCGAGGAGGCTAAGGTCGAGAAGGAAGTCACTGCCCGTCGGGCCGCCGAAGACCGTGCCGCGGAACTCGACCGCCAGCTCCAGATGGCCGAGACCAAGATCGAAGCTGAGATCACCAACAGGAGCGTCTTCGACCAGCGCGTCACCGATCTCGATAATAGGCTGAAGCACCACGAGGCCAAGACCGAAGAGGAAATCGAGAACAGGAGGAAGGCAGAGGACCGGCTTTCCGAAGTCCAGCGTCTGTTGCGCATCTCGTCTGAGGAGGAGACTAGGCTACGGGAAACCCTCGAGGAGAAGGAGCAGAAGCTCAAGGGGCTTGAGGAGAGCCGTGGCAAGACTAGCATGAAGCTGGCTCTGCTGGAAGCTTCGCAAACCAACAACCAGAAGTCCCACCTCGAGTTCCAGAGCCGTATCAGCGGCCTCGAGACTGAGCTTCGCGAGGCCAGGCAGGAGGTGCGCACATGGAAGACCGAGGCTGAGCGTGTGAACAACATCGCCCGCCAGCAAGGCGGCGATCTGGCTCAGCTGAACGACCAGAACAAGCAGCTGAAGAAGATTGTCGACTCCCTCGGCACCCAGGTCGAGGAGAACGAGCGCATCCGCGACAGCTGGCGTGCCAAGTTCGTCACCCTGCAGGACGAAGTGGCCAAGGCTGCTGGCCAGATCACCGAGGAGAGTGCCCGGCGTGCCAAGAGGGAGCAGGAGCTCCTTGCCCGCCAGGAGGTCTTGGACGCCAAGCTCCAGGCTGAGGCTAGGACCCGCGAGCGCCTGGAGAGTGAGCTCGAGAGGCTTGAACTTGGCGAGCGTCAAGGCATGAGGGCGGTGAGCGAGTGCAAGAGGCTTGAGGGCCTGCTTGCCACTCTCCGGACTGAGAACCACCAGCTTCAGCAGTCGTCTCTCCGATACCAGGCCGAGTTCCAGGAGGCACGTGAGTCTGCCGCTCGCGAGATCCAGCGCACACGCGACTCGATGCAGTCCGAGGTCGAGGATGCCAACCACCAGGTCAACGTGGTGCGCGAGGAACTCGAGGACCAGATCCAAAGGGCCCGGGCCCAGCTCGACCAGGTTAAGCTGGACGCCGACACAGCCAAGGCCAAGCACGAGATGCTTCTGGAAGAGTCCCAGAGCACCCTCAAGACGCAGCTTGAGGCTCTGGCCCGCAAGCACCAGAACGAGATGGAGGACCTGCAGGCTCGCCACGACCGCGCGCTTAACAACACGACGGAGGATGCTCAGCGTGCCGAGCAGAACCTGCTTGAGCGACTCAGCATCTCGACGTCGAAGTCCAAGAACCTCCAGGAGCGCGTGGAGCACCTCGAGGAGAAGCTCGAGATCGCCAAGGAGGCCGCTCGGGCTGCTGCCAAGGCGGCCAAGATCCCACCCCATCAGCTGGCCGCGATTGTCGAGCCCAGCCTACAGCCGGCGATGCCATTCAAGCCTGTTGCCGCCGCTCCGCGGTCGCTCGACCTCCCCGAGAAGATTTCGCCGCAAGCACTCCGGGAGTCGATCATGGTATTGCAGGAGCAGCTGCAGGCGCGCGAGCAGAGGATCGAGGAGCTCGAGCACGCCGTGTCCAAGGTCGACCCCGAGGCCGAGAGCAAGATCTCGAAGCGCGACGACGAGATTACGTGGCTCCGCGAGCTCCTCGCCGTTCGCCACTCGGATCTGCAAGACATCATTGCGGCTCTGGACAGCGAAGAGTACGATCCTATCGCTGTCAAGGACGGCGCCATCCGGCTCAAGGCCAACCTGCAGATGGAGGAGCAGGAGCGCGAGAGGGCGATGAACGGTGGCTCAGCTATCAACCTGCCGAACATCGCTGCCAGTCTCCGAGACGCGGCCACGCCTCGGGTTGCGCAGGCGGTCGGTCCCCTCGCCGCGGCGTGGGGCAACTGGCGCAAGTCGCGCGACCCTGCCGGCCTTGCCACGTCCCCTGCTCCTGGGAGCAGCGCCACACCCTCTAAGAACGGTCCGGCCCCCCAGGGCGGCTTCCTCTCGGGGCTTTTGACGCCGCCGGCGTCGGGCATGCGCCAGACGCCCCAGAGCGCGCCAGTGCAGCAGCCGACAGCCTTCTCGAACACGGGCCGGAGGCTGACTGCCCAGCAGCTCGCTAACCGCGCTCGCACGGCTTCCTCGTCGTCTTCTGCGTCGACTGTCGCTGCCAGACAGGCTAGCGGCAGTATCAGCAAGATGAACGGTGGGCTCGGCACACCGCAGCGGCACGCTAGCCGCGGCCCGCCGATGACGCCCCCGATGATGCGCAAGAGCTCGTACGACTCTGACGCGCACGCTGAGGAGTTTGACGATGCCGGGTTCTACGAGGACGAGTAAACGGCTCCCTCGCAAGATCCAGGACTACCGTCGTCCCTATAACACAAGATTTCATTTGTCAAATACCTATTCTCTCACCCGACCTGGCCGTGGAATGGGGAGCCAGTGATATGTTTGGAAGTCGGCGGTGGAGGCTTTGGAGCCGCAGACTTGTATCATGACCCAACGAAAAGAGCTGGACTAGACTGATACCCTTGCTTTTGTTTTCAGGGCACCTTGTCCTCTTTGGTTGCCTTCAGTACCGCTGCGTTTTGTTTTTGTTTTTTTCCTATTATTATATTGGGGCTCCTTCATGAACCCACGACCTCCTACACACTGATCCCCCGAGATTGATCTAATACCACTCACAACCTAATCCCAGCACTATGTTGCGCAGCAGTCAATCCTTGAAGCTTGATTTTTTCCTTTTTTTTTCACATGTTGTTCTGCAGTCTCATCTCCTTTCGCTCATTTCACGTTGGTTGCACAGTATGATGGGAGGTTTTTGTCGGGGGTTGGCCACATTCGCTTCCGCCATATTATTATCAAGTACACACTCAATTCATCAATCGTTTTGCGATGATTTTCGTACTTGTCCAAGAGACTTGGGCCTTTTCTGTGCTTGCACCTCATTCACTCATTCCCGCATGGGATATTCTGCCACCAAGGGAGAGGAGCGCGCGCAATAACTCGTCCGCTTTCATGTACATTCAGCCAAAATCTCGGCAATCTTTGTGTCTCATAGATCCGTAGATGCATGAATAGTATTTTACGTCTAAAGACTGGCGTCAAAACGAGACAGCAACTTGACTAGCTACGCTAAATTTCGGGGTGGGCGCCTTCCCTATAGGCACACACACCAGGGGTATCCAAACAGAGCCAACCTAGGCCCAAAGCAAAAGCGACGCAACCAGGAGCACAAAGCAAAAAACCGGTACAAACGACAAAGGAGAAGAGTTCAAGGCGAAACGAGCAGACATCAAGCAAGCGAACTTCATCCCTTACTTGAAAGCAGGGGGCGCGGACATGGGGACGGGGTTTCCGCCGCCGGGAATGTACGCGGAGCTGGGCGGCGCCATGGCGTAGTAGCTCGCGGCGGCACCGCTGCCGTAAGGGGGCGGCGCTGCGGCGCCCGAGGCCGCAGTCGGGGGCTGGGCGACGCTGGCGCCGAAGGGGGCGGGCCCGCTGCTGTAGGGGTTGAAGGCGGGCACGGGGGCGTATGCGGGGGAGCCGCCCGGGTAGAGAAGGGGCTTGCTGCTGTTGTTGTTGCTGCCGTAAGCGGTGTTGGTGTTGTTGAAGGCGGCTGCTGTTGCGTTGTTGTTGTTGTTGTTTCCGGCGTTGCCCTCCTCGATCTTGTTGTAAAAGGTTCCGCCGGTGCCCTTCTTGCGGTTGCGGCCGCAGGTGCAGCGATAGATGAGGATGGGGATCCAGAGGAAGGTGGCGACCTTTGTGGCGCCCCAGAAGACCTTGCCCCAGCGGGTCTTGCCAGCGCGTTTGCGCTCTAGATTGTGAGGGTTGTTTTTGGTTAGCCTGAGTTTTTTTTTATTTTTTTTATTGGGTGCTGCTAGTTTTGCGGGACCTGTACCCGGCTGATCTGCATCCAGCTGAGGAGGGAGGAAACAAGGGGGGAAAAGGGGGATGCGCAGTGATGTATGCTTACCTTTCGTGTAGTAGTAGATAAAGGCGACGATGAAGAGCAGCGTCATGAAGCTCAGCAGGATGATAAGGATGAACGCCCACAACGGGAGGTAGCCGCCGTTTGCGGTCCGGAAGCCGCCGCCGCCGTGGCCGCTGCTGATGAAGACGAAGGTACCAGGCCTGCTGCTGGTCGTGGATCCGCCGCCGTACCCCTTGTTGCTGGTGGTGCTCGTGCTGGTCGACGTGCCAACGGCCGTGTTGCCCTTTCCTGACGACGACGACGAGGCGTTGCTGCTGCTGCTGCTGCCTGACGAGGGCTTGCTGCCGCCGCTGCTGCCGCCGCTGCTTCCGCCCCTGCCGCCGCCCTTTGGCACGGGCGCCCTGGGCTCGATCATGGCGAGCACGTCGCGCATGACATGGTGGATAGCTACCATTGCCTGGTTGCTGTCCGGGTTATGAGGCGCTGTTGAGGGAAGGCTCGTGTTGCCGTTGGAGAAGTTTCAGAAGCTGCTTTGGTGATCTACTGGCGGTGTGGCCAAGGATGAAAAGATGTAGGTTTCCCGGTTGGCGTGGGAAGATGGGTCAGAGTATGGCCAAGCGGCTTAATATAGCCTGGCGTGTGCAGCCGGGGTTTGATCGTCGACAAAGGGCGTGGGATGCCAGTGAGATTTCCGCTTCCCAGTCGTTCTTTGATGTGCTCTCTTTTTCGGTTCCGAAATCTTGAACGCCCGACCTAGGAGGGGCATCAAATCCTTTTATCTCTTCAGCAGCCGGCTTTGTTCTCACCGATCCATACCGATCGACAAGACCTCCTGCCCGGGTGGCCTCCAGCCTCCGTCTGAGAGGCACCATCTCATTCAGCCCTCTGGGGCTCATGCACGCTCACGGAGATATAGTATCCACATGCGGTGCTTGGCACTGGGCAGCTGAGCACTAACCTGGTGCTGGCAGGGTTCATACCACCCCAGCGTCAATTGCTTGGCATAGTCCTACGAAAAAAAAAAAAAAACGCATCTTTGCACTGCACCAGCTTCACCACTTACACCACTGGCAACACCAGCACCACCAGCACCGCCTAGCCAAAATGAAAGCTACCCGCACAGAAAGTTAAGGGTTTCAATTTACAGCCATTTTCCTGGAGAAAAAAAAAAAAAAAAAAAAAAAAAATCCGACTTTAATTCGATGTTGGTTGTTTTCGTTCCGTCAGATTTCAAGGGTGTAGTGCAGAGGTGTCCGTATTTTTCTGGTAGGAACCGAGCTTGGCCGCTGCTGCGGTTTAGAGTGGCCCCTAATTTAGGGTTGAACGATGATGGCGGCAGGGGGGATGGCGGATGGGCAGTGCTGAGTGCTGTGCTGTGCTGTGTTGTACTGTGGATGGACCCCCAAGATTCAATCCCACTGGCCGCTTTTCGCGACCGTGAGGGACCCGCAAATAGGGCATTCGCTGCTTATTTTGCCCTTGTTTTCCCTGGCGGGAGTTGCGCTTACGTCCTGTCACATTTACCTGAAGGAGCAGGTATATGAAGAGCAGCACAGGAAATGACCATCACATCTGTTTGCAGGCTGAAAGATGGATGTGCATACGAGCTGCCTCAATCGATAGAGCGCGCACGTGCGCACAGGGGTCCGGTCCTGCCAGAATAAGCTTCAGCGCTGGAGAGCCTAAGCAAACGCCCTCGCTTCTAGACTAGCGGCCCCTCAGCCCGGGTCGGCTGGGCTGTGGAATGGAGGACGTCCAATATGCAGGCAATCAACCACCATCCTTTGACGGGAACTTCAGCTGTGCACAAAGATCCGAGCGGTGGAGAATGCGATCCCAGATCAGCCCGTCGGGACACAGCCACCACACAGCGCAGATGGGTAAGCTCAGGGGCAGCGCAATGGAACAGCTTCCAACCAACACCGCCTGACCCACTCCTTTTTATGAGGTTGGCTGGCTGTTGGCATATCCCGAACCGTCGCCAGCGAACAACCCTCCCGTCTGCCTCGTGCCTCGGCTAGCGCTTCACTATCTCTTAGCGGTGTCTTCGTGGCAAGCGCCACTCAAATCAGTTGCCCGAGATCTACCTAGCCAAGGGTGCCAGGAGGCAGACAGCCGCAGTCATTGAGTCTTTTCATTACCTTCATTGTCCAGTCTCGCAAAGCAGCTCTCATGCTCGTCTTCAATGCAAGCCGTTTCGCATTACAGAGATCAAAACTGTCTATCTAGATCTACAATCAAGACCAGGTAGAGCCTCTCCAAACGAACAGATAGCCGCCGCCCAGAACGCCGTCTCACCGCGCATTACCGTTGGTGGCCAGCCTCCACGCCCTCAACGGCAGGCCCTGCAGGTGCAGCATCCTCGGCCTGATAAAGGTCACAAAGGTGATGAGGCCGACGGCCACGCAGATGATGTTGACGATGTTGTAGCCGTCGCGCACCATCTCGCACGTGCCCCCGCCCGCCAGGCACCGCTCCTTCTCGGCCTGGATAGCACAGCTGAAGGGCTGCGTCACCAGCGGGCCCTTGAGCTTGCTCGTGTCCACCTCGGTCAGCTTGGCCGGCGGGTTGCACGTCGCCGCCGTGAAGGCGTCCACGAGTCGGAGCACAAAGTAGCGCGGGAATGTCCCGCCAAGATTGCACACACTGGGAAACGTTAGTACAGCACAAGTCTTCAAAAAAGAAAAAAAAAATGGTGCAAGGGTAAAACTTACGTCGCAAGCAGCGTCATATAAGTGCCCCCGATAACGGGGTCCGCAATCTTGGCGTGGAAGGCCGAGACGGCAACAAACATGACTGTGTTTGTAAAGGTCGAGAAGATGTGCTCGCCGATGACGAGCAGCATGTACCAGGGGGTGACACCGCCGGCGGGGAAGATGAAGACGGTGAACTGGGCAGCAACGGCAGCCAGCAGGCGACCCAGGAAAGCCCAGCACCACAGGCGCATGGGCGTGTACTCCTGGGACCACTTGCCGGCGTAGTAGCCCAGACCGATCTCGAAGGGGAAGTCGATGAGGACGGTCAGCGCCATGTTGTCGGTGCCGAACCCCTTGTCGAGCAGCTTGAGGTTGGTGACGGCGTCGTTGGCCTGGAAGCCGATCTTGGCGATCAGGTGGACGGCGATGATGGTCTGGACGTGACGCAGCTTGAGCACGCCCCACATGATGCGGTAGACGTCCCAGACGCCGTCCTCGTTGCGCGTGCGCTCCTCGCGCTTGAGCAGCGCCAGGCCGGCCGTCACCAGGATGAAGGCCCAGCCCCAGAAGGTCAGGTAGCCGCCCAGGCTGAGGAGGCCGTGCTCGAGCGGCTCGGCGCGGAACCACTTGTTGGCAAAGTCCTTGGAGTTGAAGGCTAGGAAGACGGTGTAGGACAGGAACTGGCCCGCCGTGAGCCCGACCGTCTGCGCCGTGGACGCGTACGAGATGTTGCCAGGCGTGAGCAGGGTCAGGGCCCAGCCGTCGACGGCGATGTCCTGGGTGGCACACATGAGCACGAGGAAGAACCACCAGCCGGTAAAGCCCCAGACGGTGGGGCCTCCCGGCTGCCCCGTGCGAGCCATCATTTCCTCGACCGTGGAACCGAGCCAGAGCATGCCGATGCCCGAGAGCACCTGGATGGGCAGGATCCAGCTCTTGCGGCGGCCGAGCCGGGGGCTCCACACCGCGTCGACGATGGGGCTCCAGAAGAGCTTGAGCGAGTAGGGGTAGGACGCCAGGCTGAAGATGCCGATCTCGCTGTACGACATGTGGTCTTTGAGCAGGAACGGGACGGAGCCCGTGGCCAGGCCCATGGGCACGCCCTGCAGGAAGTAGAGCAGCACCAGCAGGCCAAAGTTGCGCTGGTCGTGCAGCGGCAGCTCGAAGAAGCCGTGGTTGTTGAGCATGGGCGTCTTGGGGACGGGCTCGTCGAGCGAGAAGTCCTCGCGCGCCATGAGGTTGGCCGTGACGGCGTCCGAGTCCTGCGCCGGTCCCTTGCGCCGGTACTCGACGCCGGCGTTCATGGCGCTGCCGTTTGTCTTGCTGCTGCCCGATGCACTGCCGTTGCTCGCTGCTTCCCCGCTGGTGTCTAAGCCGAGCTTCGGAGACTTGTTTCTTCTTGACCGGGTACTCATGGGTACTATGCGCGAACGGTACCGGGGAACGAGGGGGATCGGTGGGCTTGTCGGCTAAGAGTGTGGGGTCGGCTCCGAGGACAGGGCGCTATAGCAGCCGGATATATGTGGCGGGTCGTTGCAGTTGCAGTTGATGGTTGTACACGAAGTGGTAACAATACTCTCTCTTGGGGGCGTAGGGGGTGCGTGGGCGGTAGATCTAAGTCTAGTTTGCTGTGTATGTTGCACATAGGAAGGGTCGAGATGGGCGAGGGCGTGTTGGACGCGGCGCGAAACAATCCGACAGGACAGCTGGATGGATGTTGGACCGAAACGGAGGGTCTCAATGGGATGGAGGCCTGTAAGTGGCGCGCACGTCTAGCGGGTGTCTCCTCCCGAACTACCGGGTCGGGCGCTGGAAACGGAGGCAACCGTGGCCTTTCGAGATTGGCTCGACGATGGTGGCAAGGAATCCCAGAGGACGAAGGAGAGGGGTAAAAAAAAAAAACAGCCAAACGGCAATGAGCGAAACGGTCGGGTTTAGCAAGCCCCTAGAATCAGAACCAGAACCGTACAAAGTGACGCCATGGAATCAACCTCAACGTCGATTCCCACGGAAGAAATGGATATGAAGCCCACTCCCTGTCTTTTTCCTCCATCCAAAACCTGCTGCCGACGCGAAGGGCCGCAGGCTGCCGCAGAGGCTGAGTAATCCTAGGATTCCAAGGCAGCAGACACGTGGAGAATTCAGCAATTGCGGAGAAGCGCGCGCCCCTTTACCAGGTCCATCTGTCAGGGGCAGGCGATCTCGGAATGCTTAGCCCGCTCGCCCAGGTCGTATCACGTGATACCGCTTCAACACGCGCTTGTCCTTGTTTACGCGTCGTCGCGATGCACCCCTCGTCGCATGCTGTGACGTATCCCGTCAGGATCGATCCATTCACAGCGCAAGTGGCCAGCCGGCCGTTGAATGCCCGTCTTCCCAAGCAATGGACATGTCCGCACGACCGCCACCATGTCGTCGTCAACACTGGACGCCGAGATCAAGAGGCTGAAAAAACAAGGTGCGCACCAAGAGAGCACACTCGCCCCTGAAAACCAAAACTAACATACACCCCTACCACAGCCGACAAACTGAGGGCAGAGGCAAAGCTCCAGGCCACAGCCCTGCTATCCCACCCCGATGCCGCGCAGCATCTCCTCACGGCGGCCAACGGGGCAGCAGCAGACGGTTTCCTCACCCTGCCGCGCCCCAGCAAAGCCGTCACCGACGCGCCGCTGTCGGCCGCGCAGGCGGAGCAGCTGCGGGAGCGGCGCGCGCGCCAGGCCGCCCACGACCGGCGCAACGCCTACCGCGCCTGCGCCGGCGTCACCGCCTTCCGCGCGCGCGACCCGGACCCGGCCGCCGTCGACGGCGGCAGCATCCTGGGCCTGCGCTTCGAGGCCATGCGCAGCGCGGGGCGGTTCCTGAGGCCCTTTTACGTCCTGCTCAACCGGCCCTGGGCTGCTGCTGCTGCTGCTGCTACCCAAGGTGGCGACGGCGGCGACGACGACCAAGGGCGGCAGCAGGCGTCGTCCTTGCGCCGCCACCTGCGCGTCCACCGCCACACGCTGCCCCCGGCCATCCCGCTGGCCGGGCTCGCGGCCCGCTACCTGCCCCCTCCTCCGAGGACGAGGACGGGGAGCAGGTCCGCCGAGCCGGGCAAGGAGCGCCGCCAGCAGGACCTGGGCGCGTTTGTGCGCCACCTGCGCCGCGAGGTCGTGCGCTACCACCACCGCCTCGGCGCCGTTGCCGACATGCGCGCCGCTGCGGGTGTCGACCGGGACGCTACCAAAAAGGGCAGCAGCAAAGCCAATAATGATGATGATGACGGCCAAGACGACCACAATAACGGCAGCCGAGACTCGGCAGCAACTGGTCGGGCAGCCGGTATCGTCGACATCCAGCCGGCCGACACGGCAGCGATGCAGGTCAGGATCGAGTGGCGCGACGGCCGCGTGGGCCGCCTGGTCCTGGGCCCCAACGGCGAGGCGCGCCGGTGCGTCGTCGTGGGTGCCGAGGGCGCCAGAGACCGCCTCGCGGAGCTGGACGTCGCTGGCGGTTGCGTGAGGGTCGAGGACGTCGTTGCGAGGTTACGGAAGGGTAGTAGCTAAGAGGCACAGGCTGTGGGTACCGGGCAACTGGTAGTCATGAAGTCACTCGCAACTTCTTTTAGCCTGTTTTGAGAAGTTATCTGGATCATGGCGGGGCGTGTTCTTTGTCGTGTTGATACCCGGCTCCATGTGAGGGCATTTCCTTCAAGCTTAGGCATAAGGTATAAGATAAATTATTTGCTTATCGCACATGAGGCTTTCAATACACCCCAACCTGAGTCTTAGAACAGGTTTTGATCAGGCAAGAAACACCACAAAGAGAACCGAGAAGCATAGAAAGCGAACATGCACGACCACGAGGCTACCTTTATTTCCAGTCTGATCACATTATTTTTTATCATGCCCGTTGTCCTCGCCCTACTGCGCATTTCCGGAGACTATCTGAAGCACTGGTTCCCGCCTGGAGGGCAGCGGTTGACAAAAGAAGGCAACCGAGAGACAGAACACCACCGGAATGTAAACAGTCACAATTCCTACCAGTCCGGTGCCTATCTCTTCAGTCTGCTTTGTAGCCCAAAGAAAAAATAAAAAAAAGCCAGAAGCGTCCACATATAGGAGCACCGTGTATAGTGAAAATGCAAAATCGCCGAACACGCAGCAATTGGTGCACCTCTTCACCAGGTACAATCGAGGCCTCCGGGTGGTGCCATACTACGGGCCGCGCAGACCACAGAAGGGGCTTGGTACCAGAGGCGCAGATGTGCCCGAAAGCGACCGTAACATCTCGACGACGGGCACCGAAGATGGACCGACTGCCAAGTCGCACGTCAGCGAATCGACCAAGGCTTGGGTGCAACCACACCCCCTCTGCGGTGTTTTTTCGTGGTTGGCTCTGGGCGCACCACATGCGCGTTTCACAAACCGTCCATCAAATATGTCGACTAATGCTATCGCCGAGGAGACCCATCCAGTCAACCGATTTGCGGGGGAGCAATTGATGCCTCCCCTTTTGTTTCTGTTCCTCCTGCCACTTCACCTCCCTTCATGCGCATGCGAGAGGGGAAGCATTAAAAAAAAAAAAAAAGAACAAAAGCAAAGAAGAGAAACGAACAAACAGGTCTCAACCATCCAGCCAGCCACTTCTCGTGCAGGCGAACAGGGCACCGGAGAAATGCTCCGTTCCCTGTTTTCCCACACCTCGGGACTCACGCGGCGGGGATGTGGGTAAAGGAAGGAGGCGTTTGGTTAGCGAGATGAAGACCGACCACCCTGCCGGTCAGCCTGGGCTGGGCCGCCCGCTCCTTCGGCTCCTGTCGCTCCAACTCTTGCGGCCAGCCCAGCTCGTCCAGCTAAGTCAGCGGCACAGGGGAACGACATCGTTTTTGTTTTGGGAATTCTGTCGATCCCCCGTTCCCCCTTGCCTTAGTCACGTTGCACACATGTCGAGATCGCGATTCTGAGACGGGGGTGGACAGGAGCATTGTGCACTTTGGCAGATCTACGAGTAGGCAATTTTGGCATAGTCACCTAGCCGAATAACAGAATATTGAGCAAGCGCCATGAACATCAGTATCAGATCGTAGAGCTTCCTTCGCCAACAGGCGCATCCCATTTCATTACCCAGGGATTTTACCCTCCTATCTACACTAAACACAACAAGGTGATATTAAATGTCTTGACCCAAGGGGCAGGTGTAGAATGGTCCAACAGACAAGAGCTGGAAACACGGCCACACACAATCTCGACCAAAATCAGCAAGAAGCAAAAGGACCCGGACATTTCGTTTTCGCATTCCCGTTCCGCACTATTCCAAATTGTCATTCCCAGTTTCCCAGACATCCCATCATTGCTCGGCATCATCACTTTTGCTCACGCCTTTTTCAAGACATGATCTTCTAGAACTCCTGTATGTAGGTAGATAGAGATCTAGATGAGGGCAGCGGCGATGGCCACAGCAGCCAGAGCGCCGCCAGCGCGGTGGACGTTGGCACCGGCGGTGATGATCGGAGGCTGCGACGGCTTGGTGGGTGTCGGGATAACAATGGTGCCAGGAGTAGTCGGCGGCGGCGGCGGAGGCGGGGGAGGAGGAGGAGGAGGCGGCAGGCTGCTAGTCGGCGGCGGCGGCGGAGGCGGGGGAGGAGGAAGGGATGTGCTGCTGGTCTTCGGCGGCGGCGGCGGCGGCGGAGGAGGCGGAGGGGGAACCGTCGTCGGGGGAGGCGGCGGCGGAGGCGGCTTGCTGGTGGTCTCCACGGGGCACACAGTGGTGGTGGTGGCGATCAGGACAGTGGTATACTTGACCTTGTCCTTCTCGTCACAGTCAGGGTTGGACGGGCAGCTAGTGATGGTCTTGGTCGTAGTGGCGCGGATGGTGCTCGTCGTCCACCTGGTGGGCGGGGTCACCGTCGGCGGAGGAGGATGAGGGGGGTATTTCTGGTGCATGTTAGCACGAGCACAATCTTCCTCAGGGGCCAATATCAGGTCCGAGACGTTGCGGCCAACTTACATCATCATCATCCCCGTGGCCGTGGGCCGCCGCAGAGGCGGCCAGGGCAAGGAAAGCGAGAGAAGCGAAGGTCTTCATCTTGGATAGCCCCGTCGTAAGGAATTGCTTGAACTGGAGGCTATGGGTGAAGCAGGATACACTCTGAAGAGTATACGTGTGTTGTGAGGGAAGAGATGAGGCTTCCACTAGACAACGAGTGACTAGAACGAGTGAGTTGGTGTCCAAGATACTCGGTGGGAGGTCAAGACAGAGGGGAGGAGGCGCCCCTTTTGAATGTTTCTCTGGCCAGCGGAAGGTGGGAGGCCTGGGAGAGAAACAGGATCTGCGCGCGGTCCAACACGCCGGGCGATGTCACCACGGCCACCCACCGCCCACCTCCATCACAGCATCCCAGGTAGCATGGGGAACGCGCGAGGCAGGGGAAGCTGATCGACGGGAGGGGTGCACAGGCTGAATCGGTCAATGACGCCTTTTTTTCACTTCCCCTGTCTATTCCCCTGGCCATCTCGGCGATATGCTCTGCAGGTCGTGCCGGGAGCGGCCCATGGCAAGGGTGGAAAAGGAAAGGTGATTGGCCCAGGGTGCCGTTGGCTGGCGGCTAAACCTGTGGCGTGTGTTTTCAATAAGGAGTGGCCGGCAGCCGCACAACCAACCGGCACACAGTGGCGTGCATGCCCACTTTTTGTTTCTTCTGCCGTCACCCCGCAGAGCCGGGCGACGAGGCCGACCGTCGGGCTGGCTGGAGCAGACTAGCCCAATATACTGATATGTAGGGGGGCGGCAGAGCGCCGGCTGGGCCTCGGGCCTGCTGGTAGAATCCGCGGGCAATCTCCCCATGTCGGTCCCGGGCTTCCTCCTCGCATCCTCGGGTCACCAACCACGTGAGCACCAGAGACGGTGAACCAACTCGGAAAGGCCAGAAAGGCTGAACCATCAGCGGGTGCTCGCGCTCCCCCAGTCAGCTGATTTCACCCGTCTGTTCTGGACTCTTCCGGACTACGGATACGCTTGATAATGAACTGGGCAGTCGGATCACCCGCTTTCCCACCGCCGTGTTGGCTGTGCTTTTCACAAAGGAGGGTGGTGCCAGAGAGGATCGGTACCTGCATTGGGTCAAGCTTGTCACAATGGCCCCAAGGAACTACCGGCGGGCCATGGACGGCAAGGCGGATATGTAGGGGTGAGGGGCCTGCATGACCTCCTGGCCCTCTGCAGCGTGGCCAATCCCATCGGCCGGATCATCGGAGGCTAGCGCTGGGGCGGTCGGCCAACGAGCGCAGCTAGCTCCCCGCACATCCCTTGCCGCTGTGAAGTCGGCCGTCTCGGTTCCCATGCTGTCAGCCAACGGCAGACTCCCAGGTTTGCGTCACGCTGGCTCCGAAACCTGTCTTGGACGAATATCAGGAGTGCTAAGGCGGATGGAGAAACACGAAGAGGGATAATGAATCCGAGAGAGACATCGTATATGTTGAATGATGTCAAACAGGTGCTGAAAGCTGGTTCTGTGGCTGAGGAAGAGGAAGAGAGTGGTGTGTGGGAGAGATGGGCCGCCTCCAGCACATTCTGACAGAAGCCTTGGACAAAAGTATGAGCATAGAATATGAGCATAGGCACACTTGTGTCTGCTTGTGTCGGATCGGGATATTTCAAGAATTATGCTTGCTTGAGGGAGGTCTGCAGTCTGCCGTCTACCGTCACATCGCCCAAGAGACGACGAGAATGGGCGGGCAAACCAGTCGACCGAGCTTCAAGGCAAGGTTGTGTGATGGCAGGACATTTCGCCCAGCCAAATGTCACGAGAGACATGCAATTGAATCGAATTCAGCGGGCCGCCTCCCGCACTGACCTCCCTCGAGGCTGGAACAGGCGTTCGTGCGATGACCCCAGGGTCCAATAGTGCGTCGCCATTTGAAGCACTGTCCCCGTTTCGACAGTTCGGGCCCCACCTCAGCTCAGCTCAGGCGAGAGCCGACAGCCAGGGACGGCATCAGCGCTTCGAGACTGGTGGTGCGTTGGCCGTCGGGGCCAATTGGTGATGTGTTTTCTTTTGGTGCAGTGGCGTTGCGTGGTGGCGAGTCGTATCGACGGACTTCCATCTTTCCTTTCGGTGGTCAGCATCTCACCTCTTCGATTCGTAGCACACTCGCTGTGCCTTGTTTAATTGTTCTGGACTTTTTGGCCGCCCTTTTGTCTCGGATCTTTTTTCTTTTTGTCTTCCTGTTCGATGCGCACCAACAACCGCACTTCGCCTTCCGCTTCCAGCACAGCGCCCAAGCGAGCCGACTAAACCCCAACCAGACGCGCAGGTCGCAGAAGGATGGCGTCCTCGGTCGATACCCACACCCGCAGGAGGGTTCTCAGGGTCATCTTTATTTCCCTACTGCTCGACCTGGTGCGACAAACCGTCCCCTCCCCCTCCTCCATCTTCACGATGCAGCCGGAATATTGGCTGCATCGTGTGGAAGCGCAACGCGCTGGCTAACACCCTCTGCGCCCTGCGCCTCTAGATCTCTTTTACTTTCATCCTCCCGCTCTTCCCGAGCCTCCTCGAGTTCTACCGCAATTCCGAGGCCCCCGCAGGCCTCGACTCGGAAGGGCGCCAGCGCGCCCCGACCCTGCTCTCCAATGTGCTGGGCTACCTCAACGCCTACAAGGCCGCCTTCGCCCGGCCGATCGACTCCCGATATGACATCGTCCTGCTGGGCGGCGCTCTGGGGAGCATGTTCTCGTATGCAGCTGGCATCCGCCCTGACTTGTACTCCTCCAAGGCTAACACAATGGGCTCTCTTCGCGCCACAGCCTCCTCCAAGCTGTTGCTTCCCCCGTAATCGGCCGACTGTCGGACAAGCACGGCCGGCGCACCGCGCTCCTGGCTAGCATGTGCGGCAACGTCCTCTCGGTCCTGCTGTGGGTCGTGGCCGTCGACTTCCGCACATTTGTGGCCTCGCGCGTTGTTGGCGGCCTGTCCGAGGGCAACGTCCAGCTCGCCACCGCCATCGCCACCGACATCTCGGACGAGGGTAGCCGCGGCTCCACCATGGCCCTCATCGGCGCCTGCTTCTCCATCGCATTCACCTTCGGCCCCGCCCTGGGCGCTTGGCTGAGCTCCATCCCCACTGTGGCTGCGAACCCCTTCGCCACCGCCGCGGGATTCTCTCTCTTCCTCATCGTCGCCGAGACCGCCTACCTCTACGCCGCTCTGCCTGAAACTCTGCCGGCCCTGACCGAAAAGAGCGCCGCCGCCGCCGCCGCCCCCAAGGCTGCGGCTGACAAGGAGAAGAGTGCGACGCCGGTCAAGAGAACCAACTCGCACTTCCTGCTCAACACCGTTCACTTGACCTTCCTCCTGTTCTTCTCGGGCATGGAGTTCTCACTCCCCTTTATGACGTATGACCTATTCGGCTACACTTCGGCCAAGAATGGTCGCCTGTTGGGCTACATCGGCCTTGTCGCCTCCATCCTCCAGGGTGGTGTGACGCGGCGCCTACCGCCTTTGCTCTCGGTGCGCCTTGGTGTCGCGGCCTGTCTCGTAGCCTTTGCGCTGCTGGCCCGTGCCTCTTCTATCGGCGTTCTCTACCTGGCCGCCACGTGTCTGGCCACCACGTCGGCCACGGTCGTGATGGGGCTCAACGCCCTCAGCAGCTTCGAAGCCGGAGCCGGCGAGCGCGGCGAGAAACTCGGCGCCCTCCGCAGCTGGGGACAGCTCGGCAGGGGCGTCGGCCCCGTCCTCTTCACGAGCATCTACTGGTGGGCCGGCCGCGAGGTTGCGTACGGCATCGGCGCTATGGGCATCGCTGCCGTTGCCCTCCTCGTCTTCTTCGGCCTCAAGTCTCCCCCGGGGTCTGTGAGGGCGGCAAAGGCCAGGGGCGACAATGGAGTCGCCGATAAGAAGGATCTGTAGGCGGAATCACGGGATGTCTCGACATCCTGGACTAGTTGGTTAATGTAAATGACCTGATGTTGTGTCGGGCGCTGTAGGTATTTTTACGAGTAGATGCATCAAAATCTGGGAATAGACGCTTCATTGATAGACCCTGCGCCAAACTAGCGCATGTTGGATTAGCTGGATTCTGCGCTTCATGGAGGTTCCGTTGGAGGTGCACCATTTGGTGAGGTTCTCTGCCTAGTCGATTACATCAGTCAGAAGCAACTCACCCTCCTGCGCATATATGGTGCCAATAGGCCGTGGCCAACGGTGGCGGTGTCGTTCTCCAGGAGCATGATGCTTGCTAGGTACAGGCAATGATAGTGACCTCTTCTGGTACAGTCGTCACCAGCTACCCCGGTAAAGGGCGGTTGGGATATATGAGCATTTGAGAAGATCAAGCGACCACAGCCGGTGAAGGCATCTTTGCTCCTTGATAGCGAGCAGTGCGACACGGGCCGATGTGTGCCCAAGGGCGTGCACATCTACTCCATCAAGGCCACGGCGCCCGTCCACGGCCCGGCCCCGGCCCGGGGTCGCGGCCTGCTTTTGCACTAATGCCTGTGGCCGTTACTGTGTAAGCTGACAGCTTCTTCTTTGCCTAATCCCTCGCTTTGCACGAGGGGAGGATAATGCCTGCCATCTAATAACATGACACTACAATGTGCGCAACAGTGGGATGAGGAGACCACGGTCGCCTTCTCGGGCATCTCGTCCGCCTGTGGCCATTGCAACGAGGGCTGGTCCGACTACTGGCTTGGCCCCGCCCAAGACTTGCGCCGTCGGCTGCCACCTGGTCGACAAAAAAACCACGAGTTCTGCGGCTCATATCACTGACCTCGTGCTGCAAAATGGACCTGGATAGCTTCCCTGCTGCTGGCGGGACAGCCGACTTTGGGGGAATGAACAAAAGGGGAGCACATCCACGTGCAGCTTGCCATCGACGGTCACATACTCTTCTGTTTTACACGGCAGAAGTACTATCTATATGATCTAGTAGACTGCAACGTCGCCGGAAATAAGCCAAGCATCTCCTTGCCCTCCGCCAGCAGCCCGACCCAGCCTCGGCGATCCCATGATGTCCTCAGGGCACAATGTCGGGGTTTGGTTCTTGACGCCCGTTCACGCCGTGTCTTCTTCGAGGAACTCCCTCAAAAAGGGAAAGACGTCCTCATTGAGACCCATGGATTCCGCCACCAGCGACTTCATGTCTCGGTCGGTGCGATCCCGTGGTGGCACCCCGAGTGCTTGGGTGAGCAGCTTCAGATCCGAGGCTTTTGTATGGGGATGAGCAGGGGGGAGGTTGTGTGACAGTTTAGCAATTAACTCCCCGCCAAGAAGAGGTTACCCATAGACGAGGAGAGGGGGGGAAAAACATACTGCTCATGTTCCTCAGGTCTGCAACGGTTTTCGGGCAGAGCTCAACCGGGCAACCCGTCTCGAACGAGTGGACCGGGGCGAGCCACTCGGTGTCGGTTTTGGCAAAGGAATTCCGCATACGGATCGGGCCATTCGCTTGGCTAGAAATTGGCGGTGAAGCTAGGTTAGTAATAAAAAAAAAGAAATAAAAAAAAAAAAAAACAAGAAGTAGAAGAAGCAAAATAAGAAAGGAAACCCCCCATACACTATGAGAAGCCTCCTCGAGGGTGAATCATGGAACTCGGCGTGCTTGGCCAGCCGGTCCTCCACGACGGCCAGCCGGTCCTCCAGCGCGGCCAGGCCGGCTTCCAGGCTCTTGATGGTGGCGTCCTTCTTGCGCTCGGCCGCCTCCCGTGCCTCGAGAGACGCCTTGGAGTCTGGGCGGGCGGGCGCCGAGGACGCCCCGGGGCTACCGCCCATGTTCGTCATTGTCCTGGGTGCGCTTTCGCGGGGAGGGGTTTGATCGAGCAGGTAGATGGATAGGTAGGTGGTGGTGTTTGCGTTCCTAACGCCGGGAAGGGTGATGGCTCGTTTCCTCAGGGGAAGGGGGAGGGACTGTACAGCAGCTTGGTTCGTTGCAGATTTATGATCAAACAGCCACCCAACTTCTACCTCCTTTGAGCCGGTACATATTTCGTGTCTCCAAGGGCTCTCTAAGCACAGACAACAAATATCTGTAAAGTGTAAACATCATCAAAGATTTATTTTGGAAACACATCCCACCCAAGAACACCAGTAGTTTCTGTCTCAGCACGTGTACCCGGCTCACCTCACAGTATATCTGGTAAATCATAACTCTCTTCTCTCATTGCCAGCTATCCAGGTTCAGATAGTCTTTCCACCTCGACGAACCCGTCATGTCGGCGTAGATGGCGTCGAATAAGGTTCAGCCCCAACGCAACACACAAAGCGGGTCTCGGCAGCGACTGGCCGCTGATAGCGACAGCAAGCGAGCCACACCACCATCCAATCGGATAGCAAGCTTGCGTGGTGTAATGGTTAGCATTGCTGCCTTCCAAGCAGCAGATTCGGGTTCAATTCCCGACGCAAGCAAACAACATTATCTTTTGGTTCTTCTCCCGGACCGCACCAAAGATTAGCTTTTGCTGTGGCTCGCAAATGCCCCCCATATACAGGGGCCGTTTTACCTAAAATAGCATCACGGACCGCTTCGCAGGTCTCGTGTTCGTTTTTGTTGGCCATGCAGCCCGTCAGTGACTCGAAGATCAAACCATCCAGGTTGAATTTAGTGATACACCATGTCTCGCGATACATAACCAAAGGTTGCCGTGTGGAGGAAAAGGAGTGTGTTGAGGCAATGCCTGGGCACAGAGTCAAATCTTGACCTCTTCGGGCAGAGAAATATACCAATAACAAAAGGAGTGTAAGTGGCGCTGGGCATGTCTTGTAGGCGAGACAGTTTCCAAACGCCGGGAGGGCTGGGAGGAGGCTTTGTGCTCCCGCACCTGGGAAGATCCCAAGTTTTACTGTACAAAGTAGTCGCTCGTTCCAAACGCTCTCAATACCTAGATAGATAGCACATATTTGACTTCTGATGTTTCCTTGTTGTCCTTCTTTCAATTCCGAGATATGGCGGTGTCTACAGCATAGGAAAAAATAACACCTTGGCTGAAAGCCTTACCGACTGCCGTCAACAGCCAGTCGTCGTTGTCCATGGTAGGATGACCGAGAAGACGCCGTGGGGAAATTCTTAAGCGACGGGGGCAGGCTTGGTGGCCTCCTCGTCGGTGTACGAGGGAGGCACGTCCTGGACGTCCTGGTCGGCCATGAGGCCGGACTTCTCATCGGCACGAGCGGCATCCTGCTCCAAGGCCTTGTGCTGCGAGGTGGAGCCGGAGCGGCGGTGGCAGCGGCGAGGGAAGAAAGTCTGACCGCGGACGAAGAAGCGCCAAAGACCAACGATGAGGGTACCGACGACCATGCCGAGGACGCTGATGGTGATACCGGCAAAGATGCCGATGAGGACGGGCAGCACGATCGAGTAGCTCAGTTGCTTGAACAGGCGGGCCCAGGTGCGCGGGGTGTGCTGGTACTGGATCTGGGCACCGTCGGCAGGGGCGGCGTGGTGGTGCGGCATGTGGTGGGCGCCGGGCTTGCCGCCGTGGTGCATGCCGTGGGCCATCTTGCCGCCGCAGTGGGGCTTCATGATCTTGTTCATGGCGCCGACAGCGGCCGCCTTCATCTTGCACATCAGGGAAGTGCACTGACCCGCGGGCTCGGCAGGGTTCTGGGACTCGGACTGCTTGATGCGACCGATCATGAGGGCGCCGCCCTTGTCCTTGACCAGGTCGATGTGGATGTTCTTCAGCCCCTGGATGAAGCGGTTGCCAACCTCGATGACCTGGAGGTCGACGCTGATGAGCTCAGCACCCGACTGCTCGTCGACCTTTTCGGAGCGGACGATGAGGCCGAAGCCGAGGTCCTGGGCCTCCATGGCCATCATGACGGGTTTGGGGTGCTCCACACCGGGCATGGCCTCGATTTCGGGCACGACCGAGGCGCGGAGCTGGCTCGCGAGCGGGTCCGACTGGGGGTACAGCTCGAAGCCGTTGACGAGCAGGCGGTCGCCCGACGCGGCGTGGTCGACCGAGAAGCCAAGGTCAAGGTAGTTCTCGGCCTTGCTCTTTAGGCGGAAGCTACTGCCGACGTAGCCCGCGACGCGGAGCTCGCAGCCGGGGCAGCCAAGCTGGACTGACTGGAATTCGGAGCTGGGTGCCACCGTCACCTCGAAGGGCAGGGCATTGAACATCGGCTCGCGGTGCGTGGCCGGGGCGTCGCGGAGGGCACCGGGCGGGAGGAGGAAGGCTTCGGTGGCCACCGCCAGGCCGGCAGCGGCGATAGTGATGGGTCTCGGCAACATATTGATGGCTGTGGGTGATGTGTTGGTGGTTTCTGGCTGCGAGGGCGATGGAGAACGGGCGGGGTCCGGAGTTGACGTAAGGAGAAGCAAAGCGAGATGAATGACCTAGGAAACAAGTTGTGGTGATGTATCGTCCAGCGTACCAAATACAGATAAAAGCGAAACCTAAGGATTGATGCAACGGCGCTCAGGTGGATGGGATTTGAGTCGAGTTGATTGGGGTTGTCGTTTGATGGGTTGATGAAGGAAAAGAAGATGGGAGAGCTGAATGGAAGATGTTATGTGTGACAGCCGATCCAGGTCGGCTGAGGACAGGCTGGGCCCCGTGTTGGTTGGCGATGGCATGCCTGGCTTTCAGGGTCTCGTGCTTACTACTGCGGCGCCCAATCAGCAGCCGCCGTCTTTGTCCTGCCACATTCCTTTGTCGCCGCTTGATGGCGTAATTAGTGCCTCAGGACGCAAATGGTCTCCGGGCATGCGCTCCACCTGCCCCCAAATGCCGCTTCGTGATCTGCGTTGCAGCGCCCGCAATTCGAAGTCGGGGTGCGTCATTGGCGACTGTGCGGGGCCTTCTTTCAGCTCTTGCAGATTTGGATCTTCGACTTGACGTCCGTCACTCGATCATCGTCCTGCGATAAGGCTTCACTGCAGTGACGACACAGATATGTGCCCGTTAGCCTGCCAACCTGTGCCAAGGCCACTCTGCAGATTTAATGCGGCTTGTTGGTCGTCGTGCTGTCTTGCGTCATGGGCCGACGTGATAACTTCGCTCCGCTGCTTCAATATTGCTTACTGTAATGGTTCTTGTCTGCAACACCTCGAATTCCAATCCATCCGAGCGTGCGTGTAAACTTGCCCACTCTAACAGTACGGTACAACCATGGAACTCAATGTTTACTAAGTCCCAGAAACGGCATACGAAGAAAACACTGCTACCCCAGCTGTCACGGCTCCAAATGCCAACATTGAGAACCCCTTTTGGGAGTTTATGGGGGACAAGGCCATGACCGTCCGTCTGTAACAAAACAGCGCCCATAATGAAAACAGCCAGGGCAGGAAAACAGCGAGAAAAAGAAAGGGCCAAAATAGACGAGAATAGATCCCTGGATGCATCAATGTCCGCCGCCACTCGGAGAAACCTCCCTGACAGCCCGCTGAGGTTGACCCAGTCAAGTGAGGCGACTGTGGATCGTGTTAGGCATTGGAATCGCTTCGGGGACTCCATCTTTATATTAAATTCAAGCTATAGTTAGGACACACATGTTGCACAAGCACTCCTCAAGGACCCTGGTAGGCCAGCAACCCGAATTCTCAGTTGGAGAATTGCAAATAAGTCCTTGAAGCTAGTGAGGCTATGGGAGGTGTTCATTGGATGTTTTGCCCATCGTCGATGGCCCGATCGCAGGCCCTCTCGAACCACCCACCAGGCCGCCGTTTGCAGATCTGCCGCGGCACTTGCATACCAAGTGTGCAATATGTTTTGGTCTGATGAGCCGAATGGTACGTTAAGCAAGGCGCTGGAGTTGGAGGGCGGAGGACCCCTTTTCTCCGGCCGCACAGCAAACATCCCCGGGTGGAACACGGCGGTTGGCCTCCTCACTCGAGACGTGCCCAAACGGGGGTGTTTTGTTTGCAGTCCGGACATTCTGGGTACGCGAGTTGAGATGAAGCCCTCTAGCCCAGCCAGGGGGGCAAGGCGTCGTCTGACCTCCTGCGATGAGCGAGATGGGCAGAACGCCTGACCCCCTCCAACTTCAAGTCATGATCGTTTGACGTCTTGACGCACCTGATGGGCTTGGCGGCCCGGGTCGGGACCTAGCAAATTAGCCCTAGGGGGGCTGTCTGGCGGATATTTTGGATATCTGTCAGACGTCCAACGAACGGCACATGGAAGACGTGCCATGCGAAGGTTATGACAAGCAATGCAATGAAATGAAGCACGCCGTTTATAGAGAGGCGTAAGGGTGTGCCTCCTTGGTCATATTTGATGTTTAAGCCGAAATGGCATCTCTGCCTGAATGCCCATGAAGAAATGAGACAAATGCCAGCATCTTGGCATCGGTCGCCTCGAGGGAATGCAACCTGCCAAGAGCATGGAAGGCAGTGCAGAGAGCCGCATGCACCACGTGACGAGCGATGAAGAGCACCCCTACTAGCACATCAGATTCTCCACATTCGCTTGCTTGGTACCGTGCAAAGAGCCAAACGCAAAAAAAAAGGATAGGCGGGAGGGATAAAAAGAAAAAAGAGACGAAAGAAAGGATCAAAAAAAAAAAAAAATCATAGGACGAGCCAAGTCGCCGGAAGGCGATCGGTTTGCGTCTCGGGTCTCGGAATGCGGAGCTCGTCTTGTCTCGAAGTCGACCCTTGTGAAACACGGAGCGCTGGATTGGACATGTCGCGCCGAGGCCGGGGCGGCCACAGCAACCAAAAAGGATCACACTTCCAGAAAGGGAAGGATAAGTAGAAAGCGAAGCGATTGAGAGAAAAGGGAGGAAAAAGACTGCAAATAAGCAAGCGAAGGGGGACGCAAGGAAGGGCGACGCAAGGAAGGGCGAGGGCGTGCGTGAAGGGAGAGACAGACACACAGGTTGATCCGCGCCGTCGGGTTGGGATTTCGCCGATGTGCGGGTAGGTTGAGCCGAACAAACGAAGATCTCAAGACGCCTCTGTGGGGAGATGGTGTGGGAGGCTGTTTGACGATGGTCGATGGGATTCTTGTTACACGAGGGCCGGCCGAGACCTTGCACCCGTTTAGCGCGCATTTGGAGCCACCTATTCAGCCTCCATTGCACGGCGCTAGTCTTTGGCGGCAACTTGTACGCCACGACTGCCACTTGAAGGGGGCGGCCTGTTTGAGCCTGCGAAGAAGGACGCACGGGAAGGCTGTTTGATCCAAATCCCACCGCCAGGAAGCGACGCCTACATCGACGGCTCGTCTCCCGCGCAGCACATCTCCCGGCTAAGTTTCGTGTCCCCGAGATGTGTAATATCGAGTCCCGCGCCGCGGCTGTTTGGGATAGAGAGCGGCCGTAAAATCTAGGAAAGAGAGCAGGAGGAAAGCCGACAGACGGATACATGCTCCCACATTAGAGCTATTCGGAAATTGGAAGACATGCGACGCGGGCCATGCCAGCCTGTGTGATGGAATTCCAACCGAGCGTCCAGTTGTTTCCACGTCGCCAGTTGGCCCTGATCCTTGGTGGTGAGTCTTGGGCTGGGCTTCTTTCTCCGCCCGGCGCAAGCTTTTCTCCCCCGCGCCGCCGAGATATGGATCCCTCGTCGAGCAGATAGGGTCGGGGCGCGGCGATTCACAGGTGACAACGCTACGTGACGCGACTTGCGCTATGAAGAAGACGTTGCAATCGACTGTCGATAGTTTGGTCGCCTATCAAGTAATCTTTTCCACCCGCCAGGTTATTCACTTTTGTGCACTAGCCCATCCCCCAGGCCCTCAATATCGAGGTCTCATCGACAGAGGGCCAAAAGCGGCCCAATCCAGGGGTGCGGGCACGACGGGGTGTGCCCAGCGAGCAAGGAGGCTGCCGGCTGGGAGCTGGTGAAAAAAAAAAAAAAAAAAAAAAAAAAGACTATGCCTGTCGGGCTAAAGTCTGGAAGCAGCAGCGCTGCCGCCGCCGCCATTCCCACAAGGATCGCCCCTTTGTGCAACGGCACCAACTATTCGGAGGAGGGGCTGATACTATTTCACACTCGAACGGGCCGCGGATGTGGTTTGTACTAGCCAGGCGCGGCTGGATGACAGCCTGTCTGTCAGTGAGCCACTGGCGCCGGCGGCGGGTTTGGGGGTAAAGGCGCCGCTCATTCTCACCCCCTTTTCGTTGGCTAGGCTCAATGGATGTCAATAGTTCCGTCCCCACGAGCGGCTAAGCCGGGCACACGCGTGTCAGCTCGTAAACACCGGCCCAACGTCATTATCGCCGCTAGCTCAGAGCTAGTTCCCGCTTGCTATCTGGGACAGAAAAGTATGCCATCCACCCTGGTTACAGGCCGGGTTGTGGATGTTGTCCCTCCCCGCGGAAAACGGAGCTTCCCCATGGATGTCGCTCACCGAGTTCCTTCCATGTCCGTCCGAACACTCGTGCACTTTGCGAATGGGAAGACCAACAAGCAAACAGCAGCCGCCGAGAGCAATGGATGAAAAGGCCAAGCAAACGTCAGCCGTCTAGCGGGGGATCATCCTCGCTTCACCTTGTCTATAACAGGTATAACGGAGAGGATCGATCGCCGGCTTGACCGCCATCACAGAAATGCAGATCACGTCTTCATTTCCACTTCTGGGCCTTCAGCGACACACAGGCAATTTTGGGATCGCTTTGTCCGCTTGCGCGCGATTCCATGTTGGATGGTTGCCCCGACCAGGCATCGGAATCGAAAAGGCACGGGGGGCTCCACCTGTCAGGGACACCTGGGCCCTCTTTTTTCAGGTCCACCAACGCTTTGGCCCGTCTCATGGGTACCTGCATCCACGCTGCAGAGGGTCGGCGGCGTTCGCTAAGCAGCCGGCGAGCAGAGTTGGTGGGTTCCAACTTCGATCCGTCACCCCTGAGCGCCCCGGAGCGCCGCTTGGAGAATCGATTGTGTCTCCGGCCTTTTTAGCACATCGTCAAAGGTTTGACGTGAGCCTGATGGGTGGGCCACTCTACGCCAAATGTCGTTGGTGACGTGCTTCTTTTTTCGGTCCGCCGCCGCTCTTTTTCCTGATTCGGCGTTCTAAGTCGAGAGCGGTGGTGATTCGGTTGTTGCTTTTTTTTTTTTTTTTTTTTTAATCATCATCCATGTGGGATTTGTGGTCGGGGAAACGGGCAGTTCGGGAAGAATGTGAAATTGCAGAATTTATTCCTTCCGTGGTTCTTGGTGGTGCACAGGCGCATCCTTCGATGCTTTTCCTGGACTATTATGATGCTACGTATGGTAGCACTAATATGGGCGAGGAGGGAGGCAGCGTTTGGGGGCGCTGACGAGATAGATAGGCCTTCATGCCACGATGGCACAGCACGAGAAGAGCGAGGGCGCGCGTATTCCACAGTCTGGTCAGGTGCTTAACGCGCTCCTCAGTAGAAGCCCCCGCGGGCCCAGAAAGATGGCTACAGTTCCTCTGCGCTGCAACGACACGGACAAAGTCTAGAGTCGAGGCCGCGGCAAGACCAAAACTCCAGCAGTCGGCCAAAGCAACGCTGCATGGATGCAGGCCGAGCCAAGCCTGTGCCTGATTGCCTCTTGATCAACTTTCAGGGGCCCCCCTGTTCTTTTTCTGTGGGCGGACCCCTCGTCGGCCCCGCCAATTTGAAACAGCCTCCTCCCCTCCTTTTTTTGTTCACCACTCTGTCGACCGACGACAGTGGCGTTCGCCTGCCTACACGCGCGCACCCAAGCCGCCCTCTCCGGGCCTCGCCCACCCACGCCCGCCCCCGTCCGAATTGTGCCGCGCATGCGCCCTGTGCGACGGCGGAGCCATTGGATAGTTGCGGTGTGGTCTTTGTGGGAATTGTCTCTGCGGGCTGCAGGAGCTCGCACAGAACTGCATGCGCACACTGACGATCCACGGGAAGCCGTCCATCCCATGCCAGATATACTTTTTACACTCTCTCGTTTCTTTCCTCTGATGGGCCTTTGCTTCTGTGGTTCCGTAGCACCACACCCCAGTTTCGCTGGTCCGTCGGATCGACCAGGCCTTTTCGGGTCCGTGATCGATTCAGTCATTGACTCTTCTCTTTCGCTTCCGTCTAAGCGACTGAGCTTGCTTTGCCCCTATATTCTTCTGGCGCTCTCTGGTATTCCCTTCCCACCACCACCCGACTCTCTCTTCGGGCACCGCAGCGAACGAAAGCTCGCCGAGTCGAGTTTGTCTCCCTGCCGTCTCGTTCCCTTCGCACCTTCCCGTTCTCGCCTGCTCCCCCGAGATCGCGGCTGCCGGATCGGGCCACGGAACAAACAGCACTCCACCTGCCTGCTGGAGAGCACACAGCAGCGGCGGCTCTGGCGCCAAGCGGACGAAACATCAAACGTACGTGATCTGCCCTTTTCCCTCCCTACCTGCGACCAGGCTGTTCAGGTTGGCCCCTGGTCGTGGCTCTGGGACCCGTCGACCCTTTGGCGAGCCCGCAAGCGAGGCCTGCGTCCCGCCCGCCTGTCTCTTGCCTGCGTGCCCTGCTCCTGCTCTGCTCCTCCGTTGCCCACACACCCCGTCCCAATTAGGCAAATCGCTTTGTCGGGGGTTTCTGGGGCAGCCCTCGCTGTCTCAACTGTTTGTCACGAAAGGGACGAGGGGGTTCCCGCCCTTCTGCCACGGCGCAGACAGCACCACCCAGGCCCAGGCGCACCCCCCGGGACGGGCATCCCCAGCCCAGGATAGCATCCCGTCCATCCGTGTCGTTCCTGTCCCACACCCTCGTATCACCCTGCGAGTGCTCGGCGCTCCCTCCCTCGCCTCTCTGTTCCACCTCCCGCCACGCCTCACACAGACGCACGCTGCGCGCCGCTGCTCGCCGCTGCTCGCCACAATATTGTCATTTTTTTTTTCTCACTCCCTGCTTTTCCCTCCCCTTGTCTCCGCAAACGACTAACGGCTCCTGCAGTCTGGCCAGACAGCATTGGTCATTTCCTGATCCTTTGCTTTTTCTTACTGCTCTTCGCTTTTACCTAATCTTTGTTGTTGTTTCTGAGGCCTCGCTCGCGACTCTATTCGCGCAGGTCCGCCATTCATTCATTCGTTTTCCGCTGCGCTCGACCAAGTAAGCGCCTCATTCCTACCGCTGCATCTCCTCGACGGACATACACGACGACGCATAGACCTGCATCCCCAACCACCGACAGACTGGGTCGCGCCGTTCCACAACTGCCGGCCTTCTTTCCTTGTCACTGCCATTCATTCAATTTTTTATTATTTTTTTCTTCTATTGTCGCAAGAGTTTGAAGACATATACGGGGCAGCGATCTTTTCTTCTCTTTTAGGATACCCCTTTCCAGCCAGTCGTTTTCGAGCGCCCAGAGTCCGGAACATCTGACAGCAGCGCCTGCTCGCGCATCGAAACCCGCCTGCTAGGATTTTTTATTCTTATTGACTGACGCCTGGATACTGTCTTTTGTGGTATTGTCTCGCTCTGTACCACGTCGGATCCTCCATCGACTTGCCGAGACAAGACCGGCATTTCTCTCACGAACCGAGTCCCGGGGGGCATCGCCGCGCGGATTCTTGCATATGCGCTTGTTATTGGATAAGACGCGCAGTAGGACGAAGGCCCCTGTCGCTGGGAGCGGGATTGGAAGAAGGGATCAGCCGCGGACCAAGGAAAGGAGACAGCCGTGGGAGCATTTGGATGCCCCCATCGACCGTCGCTGTCGAGGTGGCCTCTGCTAAATGAGTTACCCTCAAGATGGGCGAGATATGGAGCCACAGCCGATACAGGGGGGATCCGTCAGGCGCGCGCGCGAGATGGCAATGGCCGGCCTGGCAAGCCGCGCGCCCGGAGAGAGCAGGATACCCATCCGGGTGCCTCAGGGGGGCCCGGGCCCGAACCCCCAGTTGCCGCTGCCCATGCCCATAGCCCGCCGCTCGCCGCCGCCTGTCACCGAGGCCGCGACTACGTCGCCGCCCAGGGTCGGCATCCCACGCCCGCGAGGCGACGGCCCCATTACCGGCGACGACATCTCGAGACCGACTCAGATTCCTCAGACCCAGCTTCCTCAGTGGCCGCTCGGCGGTCCGCCCGTAGTGCCTTCGGCCGCCGTCGCTGACCAGGGCTTTGCGCCCTACCAGCCTCCGCCAGGCCGATCGCAACCCCCGCAACGACCTCCGAGGCCGAGCCGCGTTCCCTCGATGCTTGACGGCACCCAGATTCAGGACCCGACTCCCGTATTTCAGTACCAGCCCACGTCGAACCGCGAGTCCGAAGTTTCTGTGCAGCAGTCAACTACGTCCTCGACCTCGCGCCCCTCCACAATCGATTCCGTCGGATCAATACCAGACTTCCCGCTGCCGATAACGGCAGCATCAGTCGCACCTCCCAGGAGGAGCGTCAACCTCGGACCGCCTCCGTCGGCAAGACGCGGGGCGTCCTCGTTTTATTCTAACGCCTCCTTTGTGTCGCCCATTCCCGAAGAGAGCCCGCGGTCAAGATCGCATGCATCGTATGCGTCTAGCGCGGCCATTCCCAGGGATAGGGACAGCTGGGACTCGTCAATGTCACCAGGACCAAGCCCCAACTATCCGGACGCCCGATTCGAAGACGCCATTCCGGAGGACGGCAGGGAGGGCATGTATGGCGACGACCAGGGCGACGAGAGCCAGCTGGTTCGCAGCGCGAGCATAGGCAAGAGGGGAAGGGCCCTGCTCGTGACGACTCCTGCGCCACAGCGATCTTCTGAAGTGCCTGAGATGGGACTGAGGGCAGTACCATCTCCACGAAACCCGGGCCCTTTCACCGATGGCACGGGCTACGTCGACGCGTCCTCGACGAGCTCCGGGAGCGATCAAAAGTCCCGGGGACTGCAACCTCCGCCTGCAATGGCAGTGGCTGGTGCTGCAGGAATGGCGTTGACGGCTCAGTCGATATTGAGCGCGTACGATGCCGCATCGTCGCCCGATCCGTCGAACCCCAACCGCCGCCTCTCGGTTTCCCCCCAGCCTATGCGTGAATACAGCCATTTGTCAGCCGTCCGTAGGCCGCCTAGGCTGGACATCGACGCTGTCAAGGCTGCCGAGTCTCGTGGTAGTTTGACGAGCCTGCCAGACCTTATTCGCCGAGCTACCCGACTGGCGGCCAGCCTCGAGAAGGGCCGCAGGCCGGCGAGCCGCTTTCCTGACGACATGGACCAGTTTCCGGGTCAGTCGGAGAAGAACCGCGCAAGTGAGTCAAGAAAGCAGGCCCAAGGTGCTAGGCCACTGTAAATACCGCTTTCAAGGTGCTAACGAAAGTCCGCACAGGCGACTATGAGAAGCACCAATCGGGCCTCTCAGACATGCTTGCAGCCTTCCCGCCCCCGGCCCAGCCTGTGCCCCAGACCCGTAGGAGTTGGAGGCAGAGCGTGCGTGATGAAATCAGCTCGTGGCCACTGCCGGCCCGCTTCAGCGGCGTTGGTCGCAGCAGGGACAACTCGCCGCCGGACGAGCCACCCGCGCTCCCCACGTACAACATCCCCAACAGCGGCAATGGTGGCAACAACGCCAACAACAACACCAACAACGCCCGGGGCCAGCAAAAGTCGGGCCGACGGTGCTGCGGCCTGCCGCTTTGGGGATTCATCATCTTGGTCATCGTGCTGCTCATCATCGTGACGGCCGCCGTCGTGATCCCGGTCGAGTTCTTCGTCGTGCGCCGCGGCAATAACGGCGCCGGCAATGCCCAGCCGGCGCTGACTGAGTGCCAGAACATGCTCACCTGCGCCAACGGCGGCACCAATGTCGTGACGTCGCAGGGTGCCTGCAGCTGCATCTGCACCGGTGGCTTCACCGGCGCTACCTGCACTGTCCCTGGCGCTAACGGATGCACGACGACCAATGTCGTCGACCAGAGCCCCAATGTCGGCAACAACGTCATCAACAACGTCACCCTCGGCGACTCGCTACCCCGTCTCGTCCAGGCCGCTGCTCAAAATTTCTCCATCCCGCTGTCCGTCACCCAGATCCTGGCCAAGTTCAATGCTGGCAGCCTCAGCTGCCTTGCCCAGAACGCCCTTGTCACCTTCAACGGCGAGAGCACTCGTGGTAACGGCCCCTCTGGGGCTACTATCCCCGGTAACACCAACAATGCCGCCAATGGCCCAAAGGCCGAGTTGCCCAAAGTACCCGAAGGCGTCGCCGTTGAGGTCGTCACGGTCGTGGTCAGGCGCCAGGCCGGCCAGGGCTTCTCGACCACGCTCTCTGGTTCCGTTTCTTTTGGCACCACACTTACCGCGATCCCGCCTACAACGACGACGACGGTCACGACCACCATCTCGCGCAGGACGAGCAGCAGCAGCAGCACCACCAACAACAGGCCGCCGCCGCCCAGCACGTCGACCACTCAGCGCAACCCGCCACCCGTCGCTACCGCCTTCCCCGTCACGGAGCAGGTTCTCGACTTTGCGCGGGTGTCGGTCCTCTTTGTGCTGCAGCAGGAAACGCTCCAAAACGCCGAGACGGCACAGATGGCTCTTCAGCGCTTCTTCACGGCCGCGGGCCAGGGCTCCGCTTCCCCTTCCCCTGTCACGCCTGACCAGGCCCGTAACCTGACGCTCGGCAACGGCAACTCGGTCAACCTTATAGACTTCACCGTCGACGTCGGCTCTGGGCCCGTCGGCGGGGCCATCGCGCCGCTACGCGCTCTCCTCGTCAGGGACGCGGGGCCCCTACCCGAGGCGCCTCCATGCGAGGGTGGGAACATTCTGAAGCCTCCTCCATTGTTGAGGATGTTCCGCCGGTAATTGAAGACCTTGTTGACGTTGTTGAAGCGGCTAGGAGATGAGAGTGAGAGAGAGATATCATTTAACCAAACTACTTAATACTTTTCATTTCGTTTCTTGTCCTCTTTTGCAGCACCTGTACATATCCGGCATATCCTATACGCATGCGTCAGCAGGCAGGGTTTTCTCTTATCGCGCGCTGTTTTCTTCTTTACATAAATCTCATACCCCATTTCTTTTTATGTCGTTCTCTTCTTGTATCTCTCTCTACCACCTCCCTTGTTGTCAACTTGCCATCTTCTACCTACTACAAACCACTGCACAAGCAACGGAGCCAGGGCCTGGCGTCTTCCGCTCACTTATAAACAAAACGGCAACACGAGCAGGTTTATACACACTCGGGCGATATAGAGTGGCGGCCTCTCTTGGATATATACCCTTTCCCGTCACTTTGCTTGTTTCGTTTGTTTTTTTCGTCTACACGCACACACAAACTTCACTGTACACATATCACACCCGGCACATTCTTCGTGCCGGCGGTGCATACACCTCCATATTTTGTTTTTTTGTTACCCGCTCCCTCCCTTGCCCCGCGTGATGGGGAGTTGGAGAGGGTGCGTGGGCGAGGGTGGGCTACATGTGATATTACAAGTTGGCTTGGATTCGTTTGGGTTAACGCACAAGAGCTGCAGCGGGGCGTTTAATGGGCGGGGATGGGATCGAAACACCAGACTGCGAGCGCGCCCTTGTGCCGCCGCTGTCGGGCATGCCAGGCATCCCTTGTGTCTTTGGCCGGATAAAGCCAGACTAGGATGTGCCGCCAGGCCAAATCTAGGTAGTTTAGTTGTTGGAGTTTACGCTGAATATGAAAGTAGCGATCATGATCCAACAAGGCGCCTTCCCCTGCATGACGACTCTTTTCCATTGGCTGAGACTACAGCTACAGCCGTAAAATGCCCAAGTGGGCTAGTGGCAGACGCAAAAATAGGCATGAGCACATGTGCGCCTCGGCTGAGGGCTTGCCGGGCCCGAGGATCGGCATGCGTAGCGGGAGGCTCGACGACCGAGCCCCCGGGATTGTGGGTTCCGAGGACATGGCCCAAGTCCAGCATCGCCTGGCACGAATACGCAAAACTGCACCTGACATCCGCAAGGTCCCTCTTTTTACTCAAACTTTTGGCGTCCGGTCTGGACTTATATCATCGGGCCGAGTCAGATGGTATCCAACCTGTGAAGTACTTATCCTCTACCTCGGGACTCGCAGGACTCTCCGTCGGGAAGGTAAAGAAGCAGAAAATGTATCACACAACAACGGACTGGCCACATCACGGCTCCCAGACAGCCTCGACAATGCTCATTCTGGAACCTGCTGGCCGAGTGGCTCCCTGTGTAATGGTCAGATTCACTCTTTTGAATACGGCTGACGGGAGCGCCTCACCTTGAAACCCAGGCGCTCGTCAGCAGCCTAGAAGAGATCCTTAAACTCGGCCTCTGAGCGGACCTGGGCGTTGAGGAGACAGAGCATCAGAGCGTTCATGCGCCGCATCAGCCGCTTGTCCCACTCGTTCTCTTCGCCGAACGCGCTTAGGCAGTGGTCGTTGATGATGATGCGCGCGCCGGGCTTGAGGGCTGGTACAAGCGACTTGAGGATCTTGATGGCGTAGGGTCTCGAATGGTTGTGCATGACCCAGCGGAGGAGGTAGATTGGATGGTTGATTCAGTAAGCAGCTCGTGCTGACTGCAAAGAGGCGGTGGAGGAGGTAAAGGGTGGTGAAGTGCAACCCACTCTCGAAAAATTACTTACCGTCGGCGCCCCTTGACGACCGGGTCAGTGAAAAAATCATGCGCCATAAACTCGATCCTACGCGCCACATCCTCGTCCTCGCACACTGGGTTCGGCGCACTCTCGATGGTGCGCGGAAGGTCCTGGACGATGGAGCGCATGCGTCGATGTCGCCGGGCTAAGTCGACTGACACGAATCCGTGGCTCCCACCAACGTCCACCAGCGTGCCGCCCCTCGAATCCACCTCTTCCAGCAGCTTGGCCGATCCTTGGACTAAGTGGTGGATCTCGTAGCCCTCGCCACCCGTAAGGCTGGCCATGGCGCGGCCGAGGCGGCAGGCGCGGGCCGGCTCGCGGCCGAAGGTGGCGAACATGGGCTCGACGCCAACCGTGCCCCATGCATAGTTGAACCCGGCCTGCAACGGGCTGGTGGCCTCGGGGCTGGCCAACAGTGACTGCAGCACATGGGCTGCGGCGGGGAAGAGGTCTTTTGTGTCGAGTCCAACCCACGCCTGCATGGCAGGGTCCGAGGCCAGGAGACGCGATGCGGCCGTGTGTCCGGTCTGGACCGGCGATGGCTCGCGGAAGACGCGTCGCGTCATGGCAGGTCGGAGGAGCCGGGCCAGGTTGATGTCGCCGAGGGGCGTTTTCTGCGCCAGATCCGAGAGAGAGATTGTGCCGTCTGTGGGGACGAGCTTGGCTACCGGTGCCCGTCACCTCAGCCCCAGCATATCTCTAAGAAATTACCGGTCAACTGTTGGGAGAGGAACACTTACCTATTTCGAAGCGTCTCAGGACCTGAAAGGCTATGATACCGAGGAACTAATTTTATTAGCGAGTTCGACATTAAATCTACACCGAGACTGTCTGTTACACAATCCAGAGGAACCACTGGTCACGGGATGCCGCAGCAGATTTAGGACTCGCGTCCCAGATTCCCCATCTCAGGGTTTCCCTGGGCCCGGTGGCCAAGTCCCTTAGCTCGGCAGGGGCAGGAATAACGGCCTGGCGGCTCTCAGCAATGTCGTCTGGGAGGTGGGGGTAGTCTGTGGGCGAGTCTGGGCCGAAATCGGGCATTGTAATGCCTTGGTCTCTCATATGCGTCTCCAGTCTTGCCGCCTCCCTGGCAATCTCAGCGGCGAGCGAGGCCATGCGTGATGGGGACGCGGCCGCTTCATTGCTGTCCTGCGCGCCGGAAGGGTCCGTGTCGTCGCCATCGCCGCCGCCGTCGCCGTTGTTGAGGGTGTTTCCCGATGGCATTCTGCTGTTATGGTGGCTTCTTTTCAGCCAGCGGCGGGCGCGAGCCCAAGTGTCCGAGTTCGGCAAAGAGCCAAGCTTGAGTCTGGTCATATCAATCGGGTTTGCTGATTGATACAGCCCTAGTTCTGGTGGTCGGTTGGAGCTTAGCCATGGCTTCAACCGAGCTGCGCAAGCAAGACAGGTGGACAAGGCAGTCTGTTCTCAATGAAGGTGTAGGCGTATGCTCAGTGCTCCCTTCTCCGGTCTAAGAGGTGGCATGGACGCTCTGGCTCTCCCAGGTTCTTTAGGGGTGACTAGGCGTGGTAGGTAAAGGGCGGAACGGGCGCCGTGTTCGGCATCGCCATCACAATTGCAATGGCTAACAGCCGCGCCGAGGCTCATGCAGGGGCTCTAAGCGATGCAACACAAGCTCCCATTGTCTGCCATTCAGGCCGATGGATCAGTGATCGCCATTGAGTAGCATCCGACGCCGGGGACAGGCCGGAAGCAGCAACGGGCTCGTCCGGCTGGGCGACGCGCCATGACTCTGCGCATGCTGGAGACGAGCCCATGTGCCACCATGTGGTTGGACGTTCCCATTACACGGGCGACGGGAAGGTAGGCCTGTCTTGGCTCTTTCGTATCATCGGGCTTTGAGGCTCGGGAGCTCGCTGGGCTTTTGTTTTGAGGAGTCGAGGTCGAGAGTCGTCGTCGTTCCATGGCGCGAGACTCTCCAAGGGGTGACAGGGTGTTTCAGGAAACCGCTACCCTACGTGTAGTGTAGAATATGGAAGCTTCTAGAGGGCAACGGCACCTCGGGCTTTGGTTTTTGGAGCGAGGGGCCGGGCTGGGTTGCACGGCGTGCCTAGCCGGAGGCGTCACGGGGCCGGAGGAACAGGCGCAAAGACGAGGGAAGTGGGAGGTCGGAACGTCTGGCTCTTTGCTGTCTATCGAGATGTTATTCATCGAAATGTTATTCATCGAGATGGAGCTGTTAGGTTCTACTTAGACGGGAAATTGCATGGAAGTTGAAAGGAACCCAGATGGGTGCCTGGTGCGAGGCAGAGGCGGGCAACGTTATAGAAGCTGGTACCTGCCTCACCGGCTACCATGTCTGAGAAGGGCAGGCACGACTCGAGGCTGGGAAAATACCTGGACAGCAGGTACCTGCCCGGACGGCAAGTCGCACACACCCATTGGGTCCGAGGTGGCTGCGAGGTGGCTGCGTAACCAGTAGGACCCGATAACCTGCTTTGAAGCCGGGCTTCACTCGATGGGTCGTCTCTGTGCTTGGGGAGAATCAGGGAATCAACCGGGAATCAGCCATGGTGATCGAGTGAGGCTGACCATTCGATTCCCTGTCGAGAACAAAAACCGCGGTCGAGCCAATCAGGCGAGCCGGTGACCAGCTGCCGCAGCCCATGCTCTCTCCGTGGCACCATGGCTACCTACATGCATAACTGGCGCGGGAGGCCCAACGTTGCCTTGCCAAGCCTTCTTTTTGTCACGACATCGGGCCTGAGAAAACCGAAGCCCGGCGAAGTGAATAGTTTCTCTTGAAAAAAAAGCTCGTCTTTCTTTTTCTTCTCTTTTACCCTCGCCTGCCCACTCTGTGTAATCCTCGTTTAGGCTGTACCACTGGCCGCATCCAAGTCCCGTGGCACTGAGCCTGGCGGCTTCCTAGTCTATTATCATTACGTCTAAGTCCTACGCGCTATTCTGTGGGCCAAGCAACATAGAGGGGAGAAAAAGTGCACGTCCTCCTATCCTTGTCTTGTCCGTTCCATTTTCTTTTTGTCTCGCTGCCAGCGTTTCCTCCTGGGGTATTCTATCTCCTCGTCCATTCACTTCTCCTCCTCGCTCGCTCTAAAACTCCAGCTTCATTGGTTCCACAGCGTCAAAGGTAGATCAGGGAATATCCTGCCGCGGCTCTTCCCTCGTCCTTCTTTCGAGGGTTCTTGTTGATCGTTCGGACTTGATTCCGCATCTTCCTCCGGGACGGTCGTGAAGGCCATGACCGCAACAACGTTAAGTGCGATGGCGGTGGCGATAAAGAGGGTCGACGTGATGGCGGGAATCTACCGGGAACGCTCTGTCAACCAGAATATTCCTGCCATGGGGAAACTTGCCGTCTTCCAAGGACATGGTCAAGTGGCTCTGGTGACAGGCGGGCAGGTCTGACGGGATGGGCCGAGGGAAAGGAGTCACGAGTGACGCAACAAAATTTTCTCCCGCTCACCTTTTCGTCGACGGCTTCCGGGATTTGGAAGAGATGCTCGTGTGTGATACCTGCGAGGCGTGGGGGTTGCACACGCATCTGCGGCGGGGCCCGGAGCCCGATGTTCCAGTGGACAAAGCTGAGGTGGTGCGGTGGTCGGGCCACGACGTGCTTGAAGGGCGCCGTCACGAGCTCCTTGACTAGTGCCCGGAGAGGTGACATCGTTATGAGGATGTTGGATGAGATATGGTGGGCGGTAGACCCGAAAAATATGCGTGTTATAACTTGGCGCTCGGTATTCTTGGTTGAGGATGGAGAGAGAAAGGGCCGAGACGGAGAAAAAGGGCAATCGGCGAAAAAAAAAAAAAAAAAAAAAATGTAGGTTGTTTTTTTTTTCTCGCGGTGGCTGTTAGGCGGTTGAGGTTTGTCTGTCACGGAAGGTGGACGACTGTCAAGCTGGTCTGAGGGAGTGCTGGCTTTGGCGAGGAAGGGATCAATCAGTGCAGGCAGCCAGCGATCGGAGATTCCTTTCCAGGAAATTTGAGTGCCTGGCGCCCACCGATTTCCATCCTGACAAAAAAGAGGCTCACGATACATACCCTGGGCAGCAAAAACCAACACTCCCTTGCTTTTATTCTAGCAAATGCAATTTTATAAGGTAACTTTCCCACCGGTACGCCGCCTGCTGGAGCCGAGGAGCGCATAGCCAAGCAAGAAAGGGGGGAAAAGGCATTGACACCACGCCCCATCCACAATCCCTTCTTGGCCCTCAAGATTCAGCAAAAGTTTCAAATGTCGAAGTGAGTGGCTGCTGTAGACCCAGTGGCCTTCGGTGGATGCTCGCGGGTGAAAACACATGTGGGCAGCTTCAGCTGCTATCCATTTCTTCCTAAATTCGCCAGACATTCGACGTTCTAAAACGTTTCTAGCTCACGTAAATCTAGCAACGTAGACAGGTAATTCTAGGTCCGGGGCATCCTCCCCCTTTGTCTTAGTCCGATTCTAGTTTGTAGCAAAGGTATGTGAACGCAGAGAGAACTATGGCCAGTCCCTGATGACATATGGGAGAAACACAAGCCACCAAGGAGTAATCGTTAGGCGGATTATCCTCCGAGCGGAACCCTCTCTGGCCCTGGGAAGCTTCAAGGAGGTAGATAGGGCTTCTGCGTGCAAATGATGTGAAAGGGCATGTAGAGATGGCCATAAGCGCCCTGCGCACCGACACCGGGAAAATCTCAACCTGCTCCGCTGTCCAGCCGCATCCTCTGGTCAACGGGCCGAGAGAGATGGCCCGTAGTCCGTCAATCGGATTGGAGCGCTAGTACAAGCCAACCGTCTTAAGCGTCTTGTTCCTGGGCCAGGTGCCTATGGGTACCTGAAGCACCTTCTCTGTCACGTTGACGAAGTCGCAGTCGCGGGTCATGCCAGAGAGCTGGTGGGTTACCTGGATAAAATCAACCCCCATTGTATTGAGGCCATGGTCTATCAGCCGCAACAGCTGAGCGAACGGGTGGTCTTCGGACATGGTGTTGTTCGACGAGTATGGGTAGTGAGTGAACTCCTGGATCTCGATCCAGCCGCCTGGGCGAATGTGACTAAACCATTCGTCAGTTCCCTTCGAGATCTTTTCTGCCCGGGCAGGAAGATCAGGCATGGCATATGGCCTGCTAAAGGAGTCGCACATACTGAAAGGCTTGTTCCAGGACTCTAGGCCAGTTTTTGGTGCCGTTGACTGTATGCCTGAAATGTATGTAATCAAAGTGGTTCGGTGGGTGTAGCCACTCGCTCTCGGCGTCGCCAACCGTGAAACGGACACTGCGATGGAAGAAAGTCAGTGTCAAGGGCTGTTATATATCTCGAAGGATAAGAAGGCCCTGTTAATAAGTGGGGAGTGCTTACTTGGGCGGCACGCATTCTGGTTGGATTGGGCTCGGATCGATGCCGAGGACGATGGAGGAAGGCAGCCGGTCTCCCACTTTCACCGTTGATCCAATGGCTTGTCAGCCGGCGTTATCACCTCGTTCCTCTGGATGCCAGGGAAGAGGGCATGACCTACTCTCAATGGCCCAAATCCCCGTGCCGGTACCAACATCGAGGACATGCTGAGGCGAGTCGCCGATGGGGGCGTAGTGAAGCTTTCCGCAGAGCAGTTTGATCATGATGCGCTTCAGGTTCTCTCGCTCTTGCTCGATGTTATCGTTGGGAAAGCTATAGCGGCCCCCTCTGAACCGATGGTATCGCCGGCCGTTCTCATAGACGAAGTCCATGACGCTGCTAGACAGCGATTCAGAGCCATTGGAGCCTCCGTCCGAGTTGCATGCACCGTCAGAGTGCATGCCTATGGGGACGCCGACCTCATCTTCATCCGCCACAATTCCTGTCTCGGCTTGGTGCGATGCTTTATGGCCGTGCTCTGTAGCGGTTCCCAGAATGCCGCTAGGGGCGGACTGGCTCGGCGAGGCTTGAGAAGAAAGTACTACAGCTGCGGGTATGGTCCTAAGGATCGATGGAGATGATATGTCGCCCTTGGGCCGCATATCCGAGGATGGCGAGCCATCGCGCTTGTGATGCTCTGTGAATGACTCTGGCTGCACGGCGGGCTTGCTCGACGTCAGGAGACTGCAGATTGGAGATAGGTTTGGGTCCAAGGTTGCCAGAGGTGGCCGAAATGGGCTCGGGGTTCCTGGGCCACAGCCGAGCTCCGGACTGCGCGGCGCACCGGTCTCTAGACCGCCAGTGACAGCATCAACGACTGAGACATGACGGCCCGACCCAGATGCTTGTTGATTTTGGGTGCCGGACATGGTGCACCGCCAGGAGACCTAGCCTAGGCACGTCCTGTGCAATGTGGTGGTCGCGCGATGCTCCCAGGAGCGCTCTGGGCCTCCATGATGAGAGTAAACAGCAAAAGGAGCGATTTTCTGGCAGGGAGCATCAAGGACACGATTGAAAGGACCACGGGCGGGATGGAGTCCTGATTCGGAGCATCGGGCCTGAAACCAGCTGAAGCATCACGATACTGAGAAAGAGCCTCGGCGGCCGCGCGGCAAGCCCTGCATACACACGCCCGATCGATAGGCTAGCCGAACCCAACCGCGATCGGGCGGGAGCTCAGGGAAGAAGTTGGGTAGGTTGTGGTTAGAGAAAGAAGGCGCGACGCGACGCTAGGTGCGAGCTTCGAAACTCGGTGATGTGAGCGGTCGGGCGGGCAGGCGACCTCACATTCAAGCTCTCAACTTGGACCGCGCGCGACGCGGGGTTTGCGTGCAAATTCAGGGGCATCACACAGCGGTGCTCCACCAGAAGATTCCCCGAAGGCAAACCTCGACTGCATCGTTATTGTAGGACCAAGGATACCACAATACAACGTCGGGGTGATTTACTCACTGCCCCGGGAATATTCAAGCTCAATGAATTTTCAGTCGTGGCATGGATCAGAGCTTCCCTTCGTACCCAGTTACATCTAATTTTTGCGACCGGCGCCCAACGGGCAATCAATCAACACGAGGCAGGCAAGCCGCTGTTTCCCTTCGTCTCTCACTCCTGACGTCACATGCCCGCTCCGGCCAGTGGCAAGCGGGGCCAGCCGGCGCCGGCGGCCCCCGCCGTCTACTGCGTCGGCAGCCGCAGCCCGTTCAACCCGGAGGCCCGCACCGACGACGCCGAGGGGATCTATCTGCGGGGGGCGGCCGAGGCCCTGGCCCGGGACGACCTGAGGGGTGCTATAAACTCGTGGTTCGACATCCCCGCGCAGGACGGCTATGTCTACCACGCCCTGATGAGCGTCCGGCTCGATGAGGTCCAGCGCGTCGTCGTCATGGGTACCCAAAAGGGGCCGCCACCGTGGTACCGAAGCCCCGAAGGCGAGCCTGTAAGATCGACTTGGGACCTCCCTCGATGCTAGCCGCCCGTGCTGTTTGGTGTGCCATGCTACATACATCATCCATTCCTAGTCATGCCAAGACCAGAGAAATACCGCTGGATCCAGCTGACGCACACCCACAACACCCCAGCTCCCACCACCCTCCCCGGCAGACGTAGAAGCCTACCTCTCCATCTTCAACCCAGCCCAGTCCAGCCCCGCGGCCCTCAAGTCGTTCGGCGCCAACGCCAAGAAGGGCTCGGTCCGCCTCGCCGCCGCCGGCCACCTGGCCGCCAAGCGCTTCGTGCACCCGGCGCTCTCGCAGGTCCTGGCCGTCCCGAAACGCAAGAAGGGCTCGGCGCCGCACCCGAACCCTTACCTGCTCTTCTGGGCCTGGTCGTGCCGCAACCTCTACTGGTGCGGCCCCACGGCGGACACGGAACGCACCCGCGCCATGTCCCACCCGGTTCTGCCCGTCCTGATGCACCACTTTGGCTGCACGGCCCCGTCGTTCGAGTCCCTCGAGGTCCTGCGCATCCTGGCCGCCGGCAGGACCGTCGCCGATGTCGGGTCCGGGAACGGCTACTGTACGTGAGAAACAAAAAAGCAACCCCCCAGCCCCAGACCGATTTTATGTCTTATATCAAAATTCGCGCTTAGGGTCCTTCATGCTGCGCCGCCACGGCGTCCCAACCGTCGCTATTGACAACGAGCAGTCCCTTTGGAGGACAATGTGGATCCCGGACACTGTCAAGGAGGACGGGGCCGCGTGGCTGCGACGCCAAGATCCCCCAGGCGGGAAAGACATAGTTCTTCTTCTCGTGTAGTAAGTCTAAGGGCTTCTGTGATTATTCTAATCTCTAACGGGAGAATGATGGCTCTACTTCCTATTGCTACAGAAAGCTGACACAAGAAACCACCGAGGCATAGCCCCGTGGTTGGTCCGGATGGGAACGGTCTTTTCACACGCTCCCTACTAGACGCATACGAGGGCGACACCGTGGCCGTTGTCGGTACACAGAACCGAAACGGCTATACTGGCTTCGCTCGCATGGCCATGGACGAGTACATGGTGGATGCTTATAATCGAGGACACGGTGGCGGCCATAATGAAACCACTACCAGCGACAGCAAGAGGAGCTCATGGGTGCGTGTGACGCAAATACCTTTACCCAGCTTCGCAAGCAAGGTTAGCTATCCTTTTTTTTTTTTTTTTTTTTAATCTCCAGGCATCATTCCACCTCCAAAAAATACTCCACATGATACATAGAATTACACAAGCCAGAGCGCCGCACCACGAAGACCATGGGTTGGATGCTGACTGCGCTTTCTCCAAAGGACGAGGCCCTGTTCGTCTTCCAAAGAGGAGATCGAGCACCGGAAGACCCGACCGTAACCTCATAATCTCCTCCCCAAAATGACAACATCTAGCCCACGTGCCTGTCACCTCCGGTCTCTTCTTTCCCCCTCAGACGAAGCCCTGATTTGGGCAAAGAATTCCACCATCATTTCCGAATGACCAAACACCACTTCCCTTCTGTCAAATAGCATCCCCTTTTTTCTTGTTTTCTTTTATTAGTTGGGTTGCAGAAAGTCACAAATGAAAATCAAAGAAAGTGAGAAAGAGCGTAGAGAATGAGAAAAGGGACGTAAAAACCCCAGATCGCAGCCTGTACTTGCGCGAACTGACTGGCAGTCCGAGGATCGTGAGCAGATGATAGATATCACCATCCTGAGACCCAGCATTTCAAGCCATTCCACGCCGAAGGCGGATGAGCCCTAGGGGGGTGGCCTCATCCCCCAAGGTGCCCGTTAAGGAATGGACTCAACACACGGCTCTTCGCAAATGGGAAGCTTTGAAATCACCACCTGCACTTCGCGGCCATCTCAGCCTTCTGTGCCTCGCGGTTTCGGATCATCGCCTCGATTTCCTCGTTATCCCAAGCAAACCCCCGCTTGACGCTGGGGGCAGCCTGTGGATTGTGATGAGCTGGGGTCTGGGGGCGCTGTTCGGTCACCTGTCGAGGGAAGCCATTGGACGCAGCCACCACGCCAGGAGTGGTGGTTGGGGCAAACGCAGGCGCCGGAGCAGGAGTGGGGTTCGTGGTGGGAGCGGCTTGCTGTCCACCGAGGCCATTGCGGGCGTTGATCTCATGAGGAGGCTGGGGCACAGCGCGATCATCACGGCCATGATGAAGATCACTATACATATAACGTGATTAGCATGCGATCTAATGTTGCTTGCTCTTCTGAATACTGGGCCGGTAACATACATTGGACGCGGCGGCTGCACCATGACGCGAGGAGCCGTATTCTCGGCCGGGGAAGGGCCTGGAGCCAGCTCGTATCCGGAGCCCCCCGGAACCGAAGAGTTCGGCTCCTTCTGCTGAACCTGCTTGGCCAACAGTGCAATGAGAGACTGCAGCGAGCTAGGATCTAGCCCTGCCAGGGTTGTGCTGATGGCCTCGAGAGCCGGGTTTTCACTCTGATTGATATCACTTTGGTAAGCTTGACATGAATCTTTTGCAGAAGCTAGCTGGGCTGGAAGTGCTCACCTTTGGTTCGGACTTGTCACCGGACGTGACTGCAGACTTCGTATCATGGACCGGAGCCGCAGCTGTAGTCGGCTTGACATTTGCAGCATGCGTATTCTGTTGCGCAACAGCGGCATTCGGCTTGCTCATCACAGCGGGCGTGTTCTGCTGCACAGCGGTAGCATTCGGATTGCCGGTCACAGCAGGCGTGTTCTGTTGCGCAACTGTGACATGCGGCTTGCCGGTCATAGGAAGCATGTTCTGCTGCACGGCTGTGGCATTCGGCTTGTCGGTCATAGCAAGCGTGTTCTGCTGCGCAAAGGAGTGAGTCGGAGAGGCAGCCGCAATAGTGCCTTGTTTTGGCGGCGGGACAGCCGGAGGCGCCTTCGGAGGGGCGGGCAGAGACGACATCGGAGGGGGAACAAGGGTCCGCTGAGAGGAAGCTTGAGAGACTGTAGTGCCAAAAGCAGTATCAGGCGCCTTGGGCACAGCTGGAGGAGCCGTGGCAGGTATACCTGTGGGAGCTGGACGCTGTCGCTGTTGGATGGGGAGAGGGCCGACCGCAGAAGGCGTGGGCTTCTCAAGCTTGGTACCACGGTTCTCCATGCCATCGATACCCATGGGCCTGGGGCCAAAATGGGCCATTGTGGATGAATCAATCGCGTCGCTAGGCTCCAAGGCAGGGTGGGAAGGGCCCGGTTGTGCGGTGGCCAACCACTTGTCGAAAACGTCGATCAGTTGCTTGTTGCCTGTGATCGTCCAGCGCTGGATCTTGGCAAGCCGATCAATGAAACCTCCGATGCCAGTCAACGTGAAGTCCTTAGAGTCGTCAATCTCGCGCTTCGACGGCCCGTCTGGACGCGGATTGTAGTACTTCATGGTGATAGCAGTAGTGATGTACTGCAGAGGTCGCCAGTACAACTGGTCATGAAAGCTGTCACGCTGCCGACCAACTGGAAGTGGAACCTTGGGCCAGCGTGGGCACATCATGCCGAAGAGGGCCATCCGGAAGTTTCCCATGCCTTGAACCTCCTGATCCATCTTCTGTTGCTCTCTCCAGTTCCAGTAGCGGCAGTGCTTGCCTTGGGGCCGCGGCAAGACGAAGAAGTCGACGATGACATCGGCGACAAAGTTCATGGCGCATCGCCACTCAAGGAGGGTGAAGACCTCACGCGCACGCTCCTCAGTTGGATATGTTGTCTGTAGGAACGAAGTGAACGCGACCAAACAGCGGTCACTGGTCGTTTGATCCCACTCGCCGGGGCATCCCCGGAGCTCTTGACGGACGAGGAAGTTCAGATGGACGAGTTGGGACTCACGCGAGCCACCGAATGCACCAGCCAGGAACTTGTAACCACCATCCTGGACAACGGGGCTGGGCTCGTCGAGGTTCTTGATACCAGCCCATTTCTTGGCGAAGTAATCAAGGCTGAGAGGGCCCTTTCGCTTACCGACAGCAATCTCCCACTCGTCCTGGTCTGCAGCGAAGTGGAAGGAATGCTCTTTGGTAAACGGCAGCATGTTGCGAATCATACAGTCGTGGATTCCTGTATAGAACTGCGCGTAGAGTTGTCCGGCGGGGCCTTGAGTAGCTGGGACCATGTGGCTGGCCTCCTGCTCTTGGGTCCACGAATTGAGGACTGACGCCGCAAAAGCACCTCCACACTGCTTCGCCAGCAGGTTGTCCAGGACCGCATCGGAGATTCCATCGGCCTGCTTGCGGTCACCAGCGAAGGGCCGAATCTCCCATCCAGTAGAGAAGATGGCGGGAGTGATGATGGTGATGGGAATGTTGTAGCTCTTCAGCACGCTGCCCAGCCAAGATTCCTTGATCAGGTACGCCTTGTTCTCGCCCACGTCGAGGCAGATATCGAGCTCGGGGCTGACTTCGCCGCAGACGATAACGATCAAGCACTCGCCCTTCTGCTGAGCGATATTGGCCTGCTTGTTGAGCTCAGCCACGAAGGCGGTGAAAAGATTCGGGACGGCGCTATCGACGCGGATGAAGGGAAGCGCGTCCGAGAGGTCCTTGGCTTGGCCGTTGATAACCTTTGGGTAACGTGTCTTATGCTCGGACATTGCGGCGGCGATGTCGACGAGCGAGAACCACGCCTGGTCGTCTTTGTTACCCTCTCGATGGAAGGTCATCTTCCAGGTGAGAAAGTCCGAGACATGGTGGCCAAGAACGTCCGGGCCCGCCAAGTCCATGGGAACGGCGCAGAGGCCGACGATGTGAGGACGCTTGGTGATGTCGGGAGGGGCATGGCTCACGAATTTGAGCTTGTCCAGGATGGCTTGGTGGCCGGAGACGAAGGTTCCTCCGTCTGACGACATCTTGTATCGAGGTTGGGGCGCTGAAGCGTGATGTCTGGGGAGTACGATGTTTTGGCGGGCGGGTGGACAGGTCAGTGTTTCGCTTGGGTGCAGGAACCAGCTAGACGTAGGAATGGACAACGCGTCGAGGGCGGTGGAGGCTCTGGAAAGAAAGTGGAGGTTTCAAAAGAAAGACGGTTGCGAGATTAGAAGACAAGAGGCTAGAGGGGAACGAGGGCCAACGCCCGTGAGATTTGCAAGGCGCAAAGATAGGAAAATCCTCTAGGCGACGGATTTGGAGGCAGATTTCCCGCCCGTGATGGTACGCACAAGGCGCCCGCGTGCATGGAACGGGGAAAGGTGAGGTCAACCAGAGAGTCTGTCGTGGAGAGAATTGGAATGGGAAGGGAAGGTTAGCTGAAGGTGCTCGGGCTCAGGGCAGATGCAGAGGCAAGCACAAAGGAAGGAAGCCAGGCCGCGGTTAGGTTCACCGGGTCGCTCCTGCCTGTGAGTTGTTGTTGACAAAGGGAGGGAGGGCAGAGCGCGGTCCTTGACGTGGGGGTTTTATACCCGAGCTCTGAGAACCCAAGTGGCTTGGGAGGGCTTTGTGTGCCCAGGCGCTTGTAAACTCGCGCTCCAATATCAGACTTAAGAATACCCGCAGGATAACCAGCCACTACAGTGAAGAAGAGACCGCAACGATAACGGACTGGTTCGTACGTTGAGACTGACCTGGACTCGAAATATTTCCCGTCTGTAAGTCTTCAAGCACATTCCCGACGGTTTATATGCTTATGCCTCCCACCTCCCAAGTGTGGCTTAGATATTAGTTTGACAAGACCTAGAGAGCAGGTCGGTGCCCTAACCTGTGCTAACCCTCCCCCTCCGCTTTTTATGTGTCAGTGGTGCAGAAAAGAACGACTGGAAAACCAGAGCCCCAATATCACCTCTTCTCGCCAACCGCCCCAAAGACTCTGACACCATTACAGTCCACCGTACGCCTCTCCATCTCTACCTCCTCAAGCGGCAGCGGCTCTCCTTGGCCAAGCACGAAGCGACGGTGCCAAGCACCGACGAACATGCCTTCCGGGTCAGCGCGGCCGCGCACCTCCCGCCAGCGGCGCAGGTCGTCGCCGTAGAGGCTCTCCATATCCGCGAACCGGAAGTTCTTGGCCCAGTGCGGGCGCCCGCCCAGGTCGCGCATCAGCCACTCGAACGCCTCGTAGTACCGCTCCAGCGACGGGGGGTCCTGGAGGTACGGGCGGTAGAGCGTAGCGTTGAGGTACAGCGTCGGCCCGTCGGGCATGGTCGGGTCCAGCCAGGGGCGGCAGCCGCCGCCGCTCTGGATGGACTCGTTCCTCGTGTCGGAAACCCGCACCTCGAGCGGCGCGTGCACATACAGGCCCTCGGCCGAGAAGGGGATCCCGTGGTCCACATACCCCTCGTCGCCGGGCCGCAGCCGGTTGAGCCAGGCGCCCAGGCGCGTCAGGGCCTCGGGCCCGCGCGAGAGCGGCAACGCCCACTCGTTGACATACTGCGAGTACAGGCAGTCAAGGAGCAGGGCGTCGCGGCTGGGCTGCAGCCCCTTGGTGGTGGTGCCGTTGCGGAACCCGTACTGCATGCCGAAGACGAAGCGCTCGACCCACGGCAGCACGCGCGGCACGTACTGCGCCAGCCACAGCAGGTTGTGGTACACCAAGTATCCCACACGCCCGCTGTACCAGCTCGGCGGCGGGACGACCTGCTGGCCGTCCTCCTCCTCCTTGGGCTCCGAGGCGCGCCAAACCACGGCGCGGCGGGTGTGAGGGAACCACCAGATGCGCACAAAGTGGGCCTGCGTCCACAGGGTTGAGTCCCAGGCGCGCAGTATGGCGGCGTCCGAGTCGATGGTCTGGGCCCACGCGAGGCTGAAGGCGGGCACGGCGCGGAAGGTGACCTCGGTGATGACGCCCAGAGCGCCGAGCGAGAGCAGGGCGGCGCGGAACAGGTCCGGGTCCTCGGTGGCCGAGCACGACCGCGTCTTGCCGTCGGCCAGCGTGATCTTGAGCGCCAGCACGTCGTCCGAGATGAGGCCGTGCCGCAGGCTGCTGCCGTGCGTGCCCGTCGAGATGACGCCCGCGATGGACTGGTCGTTGATGCTGCCCAGGTTGGGCATGGCCAGCCCCGCCAGGGCCAGCTCCTCGGCCAGGGCGAAGAGCCGGATCCCGCTCTGCATCACGACGACGCCCGTGCCGGTATCCATCGACAGTATCCGCTTGTACCTGTCCAGGTTCACCAGCCACCCGGACGTGCACGTCAGGTCCGAGGGCGAGTGGCCGCACCCCACGAGCGAGACGCGCCGCCGCAGCCGCCGGGCCAGCGACACCACCTTTTCGATCTCGGCCTGCGACTCGGGCTGGATGTACAGCTCCGGCAGCGACGCGAACGTCTTGGCCCAGGTGTGGTGCAGGTGGCCGGCCCGGGCCCTGAACGGCACCCCGTCGGCCTCGTGCGCATCCCTGATAATGCCCGCCACCCGCGGGTCCAGCGTGCTCAGCGCATCCTCCTGACCCTTAGGGTTGCCCATCGCTGTGCAAGGGGCTAGGCTCTCAGGGGCAATGCGATATCTGAGATGGGATTTATTGCTGGGTTGCTATACTGTGTGTGGAGAGGTCTAGATCTCTTCGTGTCCTCTCCTTTCTAGATCCTCCCGAGGGGAGAGAGGGGTTGGGGATGTGTGTCCTTGAGTCGTAGGTCGAGTTCTATGATCGCTATATCAAGGATAGTAAAAACCCTTTTACGCATGTGCCACTCTTATTTTTCGCCGACTGGCAGCGGGGATGATGGGACGGCGGCGACGGTAAATGTCGGCATGTGGCATGGTGGTATCATCTTAATCTAGGGGTAAAAAATTCTCCGAGAAAAAAAAAAAAAAAAAAGATAGGGCTCGCTAATATACACAAGCGAGGGACCCAGACCTCACACTGGACGTTTTTCAAGGTGCTGTCGGTGTGACAGACTCGGAGGGCGTTAGATTTTGCTTCTGAGCACTATCGCATCATTTCTCTCGACTGATGCGCCTTTTTTTTCCTGCTCGCTTCGGGACTCTCGGGGCCTGTTCCCTCCCGGTGTGCATGCTTTAGGCCTTTAACTACCCTGGAGGATCCACCCACATCGCGGCGTGGACCCTGCAGCTTGCAGGGCGAACGACCACTAAAATCCGAGATTAGCACCGAGCAGAGATCTGGCGGGGAGTGGGGGGTTCCAGAGGTTGATCGACGGGCTATGGCGTGCCGGGTAGGCCTTGGCGCGGAGAGATCGGAGCTTTCAATGGACGTGGGCTTCTTCGATCGACTGCTACTTGATTTTGCGTCTAGATCGCGGCCTCATGGACGACAGCTCTAACACTAGAGGTAGAGAGACGCAGGGGCGATCGCTTTTCATTGCTTTCGCCAGCCGTCGTTGATGACGGGATCCCACCGTCACCAAGCCTCACCGTCCACGAGTAAAAAGTCAGTCATACACCCCGTCATGGAGTGGATTTGACGCCCTCGGATGTCGTGATGGTGTGATCGACTGCATGAACTCGAGTGCCGCCGTATGCACACTACCCGCATTGCCTGCCACCCACCCGTCGACAGCCTGACAAATCCAAACCGAGAGGCTCACGGCGCCATTGATAAGTACCTGGGTTAATTATACCGACGCCTATCCCAACCAATCCAGCCGAGGAAGCAAGAAAATAGAAAAGGAGCAAAGAAAGCCATGCGCCGCTGGTTCGAAGAGGTCCGAAGACACCTAGCCAACACACTACACTCTGTTGTGCATGCGCAAGCCGACACCTCGTCTACGACCATGTCTCGGGCCCGAAGATGCCGCCCCGGGGAAGGCTCGACTTTATGGCCCTGGACGTCAGGTCCAGGGTGCCGAGCGCCTCCGCGTTGCCGAACCACACGATGATGTCGGCCTGGGTCATGTGCAGGGCGAAGAAGATGACGACGGTGGCCACGACCAGGCCGCAGTCGAGCGCCGCCGACGTGACGTAGTTGTACCGCATCCACCAGCCCGAGAACCGCCGCTTGACGAAGTAGTTGAAGACCGTGCCTACAAGCCCCCAGCAGCTGTTTTTTTTTTTTTTTTTGTGGTCAGCAAAGACGGAAATGGCCTAGGCAGTGTGGCGGGCGTGCCTTGGACTTACAGGTACATGTACACCGTCGCGGGCGGGATCCACCCGGAGCCGCCAAAGAAGACTGGTATGCTTACGTACCGCCACAGTGAGCGCGGAAAGCGGCGGGCAAAGAACCAGGTGACGATGGGTGCCACGGCTCCGATGAGCCAGAACCACTGCAGCGGCGCGTACAGAGCCCCCGGGCCGAACAGGCGCTGCGGGCCAATGGCCCCCCAGACGACAGAGGCCGTGAAGGTGGAGCGCGCCCCGGGGCAGACGTAGCGGTTCCGGGGGGTCTCCTCGCACACATTGTCAATATTGTCCAGCGCCCAGGTCATGACGAGCACCTGCACTATGGCGGACCAGGCCGACGCGACCAGCTGTGACCAGAAGAGCACGCGTGGGGGCACCTTCATGTAGTGACCCAGCTTCAGCCCCTGAGCGAACGACAGCGCCTGCGACACGCACAGATGGCTGTAGCTCTTGAATATCATCACGGCCATCGGCCGGCCGGGGAGCATATAGCCGACGAGGTACTGAGTGAAAACGTTCAGCCCCAATTGGATGTTGGTGACGGCCTGCACGATGCCTATCGGTATCGTCCATATCAACGGGATGACCAGGCAGACGACGAAGCCCCACCAGGGCAAGCCCGTAGGCCAGGCGCAGACGACGGCGAACGAGATGCCAACCATAATGACAAGCAGTACCGCATACCACCAGTCGTGCGCGTCGCGGAACTTTTTGTTCAGTCGCATGTGCACGTCGTCCTCCTGTTGCCGCCCGGCTTTCACCCGCGCCCAAAGGTCGGGCCCGTAGTAGAACGCCACGTGCACGATGACGGCCGCGGTGGCCGCGAATGCGAGGCCGTATGAGAGCGCAGTCTGTGTTGAGAAGTACAGGGGCGAGTATGTGTGGTACTCGGCCTCGTCGAACCGCAGGTTTTCGTTCAGGACGAAGGAGACCTCGTAAGGGCGGCCCGTGTTATCGTAAGCGTCCGAACTTTGGACCGGCATGTAGTCGGCGAACCAGTGGCCCGAGAAGTGTATGCCCATGGAGACGAAGACGAAGAAGACCAGCACACCGGCCATGGTGTTGGCGATAGCGTGGAACGGCGGGATGAGCGGCGACGCCAGGTAGCCCGTGATGACGGACCAGTCGAACGTGACGGGCATCAGGCCGTAGCCGCTGAAGCCGCCGAAGAGCTTGTTGATAATGACGCTCTCGGGCCAGATCCAGGTGATCCAGCAGAACCACGTCAACCCCTGAAATACCCAGCCGGGGAACCAATGCCAGAGAAACGCGCCACCCGCGATGACGAGGAACCAGCGGTACCGCCCTATACTCCAACCGTCTGTCTCAGCCGGGTCCGAGGGCGAGTGGTCGTGCAAAGTGTAGAACAGTGAGGCGTTGGCCAGAGTTGACGGCCAGATCATGGCGGCAGGCCACACGAGGAACCGGCGCGCAAGGCCCGCAAGCCCGTAGCCTAGGCATAGGGTGGTAATACCGAATAGCACCTGCCACAACATATCAAACTTTTGCCCGAAAAAGTGCTGCTGGGCAATGATGACATCCGTCGTGTAGAGCGTGCCACATCCATACGCCGCCTGTGTATCATCGGCATAGGAGAGTTAGCTAGACTGAACTCTTTGAGAGGAATACACGGGGCGTTTTCTCCCCCATGTCTTGTAGTCTTGAGGATCTGCCAGCCAACCGTCTTACATTAGACATTACTGTTATTACAACATGCTCCTTGAAGTTGAACCTTCCTGGCTTGAGGTTGAACTTCAAGCCCAGGAGATCAAACTGGTGGTCCGGGAACACCAAATCCCAGAGTATCCCGATGGGGTAAGCCGCTAGTTGGATCAAATATGTGTTGATGGTAATGCTCGGCGATCGCAGGGAAAAGACCATGTTGATTCCAGAGCCCAGGGTGCAGAGGAGCAGACCTATGGTCCAGGCCCGGATTGTATTGGCCGGTACATCGATGTCGTGATTTCGCACTGCTGATCTAACCTGATTGAGATCAGGAGACGAGAGTTCAGTATGAGATGACCTTGTCGTGTCCTGCAGTGTGAGCGCCGGGTAGGATGTAGAGCCTGTGCTTACTTCCTGGTATGGCGAGTTGTCCTCGACGAGCACTTGCTCGATCTCAACGCCCTTTTCCGCATTGCCGCTCGCCAGTACGGCATCAACGTCCTTTAGCTCGTCGACGGGCAGGTTTGGGTCCAGACGGTGTATCTTCTCGAACCGCCTCAGGACTGTGAGGGTCTCGATGCCGGTGGCCTCGCTCTCAGGCGGGCCCTCTGGCGAGGCCGTCCCGGACGTGACTCCGCCCGGCGGCTCATGATGTCGTCTGCGGAAGCCAAACACCATCCCCTCTATCCCCAGCCGCGACGGGGCCAGCGAGCGCTCGCGAGTGCGCCGTGTGACTGCGCGAGGTGAAGCTGGGCAGATTCGTGGAGGCCGGGTGGTTGTTGGGGAGTGCCAGGTGGTTGCTCAAAGCATCCCCTTGGACATCTCCTAGGCACAAACACGAATAGACCACGACAGCGGGAGGAGAGACGAAACGTGCGGGCAGCGCACATGGGACAAGCGCAGTGGAAGAAGGCGGGGGAGGGGCGAAAGACAGACACGGTAGGGGCAAGCAATATATATCCAGGCGGCATAGCCGCATCTCATGCAGACTACAGATGAAGGATGAATGGCTGCATTGCTACCATGCCATCGGAGCTTAGATAGGGGCTGGAACGGGAAGAAGGGGGGGGGCGTCCGGGGGGTTTGTCCAGCTAGGCCGTCGTCTTCGGGACGCACCACCCGCTTGGCTTCTATCCCGTCCAGTCCAGACCCGTCCCATGCCCAGTACTGCGTGTGCCAGAACGGGACTGTCGCCCTATCCAAGCGGGCGCAAGGAGGTGTGGAATGGCCGGGCTGGACGCGGAGGGTCGGACGCGAGGATTACCGATTGCACTGGTAGAGTGGCAACCCTTCGCATGGCAACACTTGCAGGCCATCGGCACTTGGGCAGACGAACCGACCTAACAAAGCCCAGTCTGAAACCAAAAAAATATCGAAATCGTACAACCCGGCGTGGAAAAACTTTGGAGACAACTCATTGCGGAAAGGTGAACTGCGTGGAACGGACGCAGACTCGTCGACCCAAGTTGGTAAGTGGACAGTGCATGGACAGTATTGAGTACTGTCTCCAGCGAACAGGCGAGAATCGAGGCTGCTAATATTAGGTTGGTTTCTAGAATCGCGTCAAATCCATCCATCTCAACCTATTTTCTTCAATGCTTGATGATCTGCCAATAATCCCTTCTCATCCACTCCCAGGGTTATTTCTTCTCTTGTCTTCAATATTGAACACGCCCTCCGGTTCGGGCCAATGCCAGGACGGGTTGACTCCCACGCTCGGCGAATGGAAATACCCGATAATTTATCCAGATGAATGTGCACGCCGTCCCAAACCCGGCTTGTTCCTGGGACGGATCACAAGAGCCAGGGTCGAGGGGCGCTCCCTGGGTCAGTTGCAGTCCAGTCTGGCTGCTCTGGCACCAACCAAGATCGACAGGGGGTCGTTCTCGCTCAATCTTTCGTATGGGTGGGTAACCAAAAGGAGCTCGGCTGCGTGGCTGCCTTGGGCATTTGATCGACTCTTATTATTTTCCAATTTTTTTTTTTTTTTTTTTGTTTATTTCCCCCCACCGCGCCAAGGCCAAGAACTGAAAACGCTGCAAATACGGTGTCCTATTCGCAACCCATTTTTAAGCCCCGAACTCTCGCGTCCGACTAATTACTCAAAAAAAGTCTAGGCGGTGATCTTCTTCCTCAGAATGTCCTTGAGGGTGACGGCGTCGGCAGCAAACTTGCTGATACCCTCACGCAGCTTCTCGACGGCCATCTGCTCCTCGTTGAAGTCGAAGCGGAACAGCGACTCGTCCGAGATGTACGACTTCTTCTCAATGTCGAGAGAGGCGGCGACGCTGGCATCCAGCTTCTTGGGGACAACCTCCTCCGAGTTGAGGAGCTCCTCGAGCAGGCTGGGCGCGATCGTGAGGTAGTCGCAGCCAGCGAGCTCAGTGATCTCGCCCTTGTTGCGGAAAGAGGCACCCATGACGATGGTCTTGTAGCCGTACTTCTTGTAGTAGTTGAAGATGGACTTGACCGAGGCGACACCGGGGTCCTCCTCCTTGGCGTACTCCTTCTTGTGCGCGGCCTTGTACCAGTCGAGGATACGGCCAACGAAGGGGCTGATGAGGAAGGCACCGGCCTCGGCGGCGGCGATGGCCTGGACAAGCGAGAACATGAGCGTCAGGTTGGTGTTGATGGCATGGTCACGCTGCAGGATCTCGGCGGCCTTGATGCCCTCCCAGGTGGACGCGATCTTGATCAGGACGCGGTCCTTGGAGATGCCCTCCTTCTCGTAGAGCTAGCAGGTGGAGAAGAGGGTAAAGTGTTAGCAGCGGCCGGAACAAGAAGGCGAGAAAAGGAGAAAAGAAGGCATGTTCTCACCTGGATGATGTGCAGGGCCTTGTCGACCGAGGCCTTGGTGTCGAAGGAGAAGCGGGCGTCGACCTCGGTGGAGACCTTGCCGGGGATGATCTTGAGGATCTCCTTGCCGAACTCGACGAGGAGGCGGTCGAGGGCAGCGTCGACCTGCTCCTCAACAGAGCCGCCGTGCTTCTTGGCGTACTCGATGGCCTGGTCGATCAGCTTCGCGTACTCGGCCTTCTTGGAAGCGGCAAGGATGAGCGACGGGTTGGTGGTGGCATCCTGGGGCTTGTATTTGCCGATGGTGGCAAAGTCGCCCGAGTCGCTGACGACGACGGTGCCGGTGGCCTTGAGCTGCTCCAGAGCGCTAGGCATTGTGAAATGTGGTTTCTACCGTTCGGGTCAGTGGTAATAAGTTGTTAGGTGAGGCAGGTGGCGATGTTGATGGTATAGTATTTCCAGGTCTTGTAGCCGCTGCGGGTGGGTGGGCTGTTTCGTTGACTTATATACTGCGGGGTAGAAATCAATTGGAGAACCGACCGCTACATGCTTCAACAAGCTCTGAGGTAATCGGCAACCACGCATGACGACTTCCCCACGTAGCACTCCCAGGGACCTTCAAGGGGCTCCAGCTGCGGCAGCCTCCGTGCGATCGCCTCAACAAAGGACTCCCAACTGCAGTCTCAATGCCAACCTTTCGATAGCTAAGATGCAGCCGATGCCAAATATCGCCTTTCATTTTTTTCTCTCCATCTAACCTGAGCGAAACATAGAGGACTAGCCTCAGAAAGTTATCCGCCAAAATACCTCTTCTCCAACCGCCGCCGTCTCGTCAACGTTGCTTGCCACGCCGAGCGACGCCGAGGATCACAGCAGAGGCCGGTTGGGGCGCATGCAACGCATGCCGGACTTATCTCCGCTACCGGCAACCATCACCTTAGACCTGGGCCACGTTTTTCCGGCCTATTATGCCCGCGCTTTCTCCCACGCCCCGAGTCATCCGGTAAAATCGCTCAAAGGCTGGGGTGGACTCGTGATGGACTGCCCAACTCCTCGGCCTCAGTTTCCATGTGCAGTACTCGCCACGCGCGCTTAGTAACAGCCCGCTGCATCCGCGGAGACAGTTGATGTCGCTTCGTGCGAATCGAAGCTCCAGGCATTAATACGCCTCGTGGCTGGCGCATTGTCAGGTTTTGCAAATCCTGACGGAGAGCTCAGGATCACTCTCTCAGCACTAGATCACCGGACTCCTTTTGCCCTGCTCCCTTTCCTTCGATTACCTTTCTGTCCTTCCTTCTTTCCATACCCTGTCTCTTTTCGATCACATATTACCTCCCAAGTACTCGACCTGCCACAACATCTCGTCCTCTCACGAACTCCCAACGGCCCATCTCGATCTCAATTCCTCCGCCTCTCACAGGAACAAACACCAAGCCCAGAACAGCTACAAAATGGCTGCGTAGTTGGTCTGGTGGCGTAGACTCGAAGCCAACGCAAGCCGAGTGGCTGTTGGAGCGTTTAGTCGCCTAAAGGGGCCTGTACTACAATGTGCCCCTACGGCCAATCCTGGCACTGTGGGGAAGCTGTTGCTCAATTGCTGGCGACGTCACCATGGCCGCTTAACCATCGTCACATTGTCCACGCCTGGGGAAATTCGGCATTTTGACTGAGAGTATTTCCAGGTACTTTCGAGACAACAACTGGTATTGCGTTTCTGTGTCACGAAAACTTCACTACTAACGGATGTGCTCTCATCTTGAAAGGCTGATCTTCCTCAAACCAAGCGGGCTGTCTTTTTAGTTTATTTGGCGGGGGCATTGACAGTGCCAGGGGAAGTGCGCAAACGCTAATGCAGAGAGACCGGTTTCGGTGCCTGGTTTCTCATAGAGTCACGAATTCCACATTAATTTTTTTTTCTCCCCTCCAAGCCCAGGCACCCCAAACAGCGAGCTTGCGCAGACCGTACCTGGGAGTATATTTCCTCCAATTCCGCCGCTTTCCTCTTCATCCCGCCGTCGCCTTTTCTTGCGCCCGGCAGAAATACTTGATGGTACCGCAGGTGCGGTGCCCCTCCCTCGCCCATCCCTGCCGTTGCGTGGACCGAGCTCCATTCTGCTAGGTCGAGCCCGAAGCGCGGCATTTCGACCACGGTGGAATTGGAACATTTCTCCCGTCCTCGCAGTGCTCGCGGTGCTCCCACCGCTCTCAATTGACCGCTGAACGACTCCGAGTCCTCGTCTCCGGCCGCCGACCGCCTCTCCCGACCGCCCTCCCCCTCAGCGATCGAGGACCTCCCGTGCAAAATGCTCCCCGCAGGTGCCCTCCGCGCCGGCGTGCGCCAATGCGTGCGAGTCGGAAACCTCCCAAAGCGGTCCTTGCCCTCCTGCTCGCGGGCCCTGCCTCGACTGACAGCAGCCCTCGCCGCCCGCCGCTCCTTCTCGGCCTCGGCACCCGTCCTGACTACGGACCTCAGCACCAGGGGCATAGTCGTCCAGGCTATCAGCAGCGTGGCCTCCAAGCGCGAAGTCCAGCAGTACCTGTCGCTCTTCACCTCGGTCGAGTCCCAGAAGTTCGCCGTCATCAAGGTCGGTGGCGCCATCCTTACCGACTACCTCGACGAGCTCTGCAAGGCCCTGGCCTTCCTCTACCAGGTCGGCCTCTACCCCGTCATCGTCCATGGCGCCGGGCCTCAGCTCAACAAGCTCCTGGAGGAGGCCGGCGTTGAGCCCCAGTTCGAGGAGGGCATCCGCGTTACCGACGCCAAGACCCTGGCCGTGGCTCGTCAGCTGTTCCTCGAGGAGAACCTTAACTTCACCAAGAGGTTGGAGGAGTTTGGTGTCAACGTCCGCCCCGCCACTGCCGGTGTCTTCTACGCCGACTACCTGGATCAGAAGAAGTGGGGCTTCGTCGGCAAGATCACAAAGGTCAACACCGACATCATCGAGGGCGCTATCAACCGCCGATGCCTGCCAGTCTTGACCTCGCTGGCCTGGACCCCTGAGGGACAACTGCTCAACGTCAATGCCGATGTCGCTGCCGCCGAGCTGGCTAGGGCGCTCGAGCCTCTGAAGGTTGTCTATCTCTCGGAGAAGGGCGGTCTCTTCAATGGCGAGGGAGACAAGATTTCGGCCATCAACCTGGATGAGGAGTACGACTGGTACATGTCGCAGGCCTGGTGCAAGTTCGGCACCCGTCTCAAGATCAAGGAGATCAAGGAGCTGCTCGACACTCTGCCGCGCACATCGAGCGTTGCCATTATCCACCCCCAGGACCTCCAGAAGGAGCTCTTCACCGACTCGGGCGCCGGGACTCTGATCCGCCGCGGCAGTAAGCTTGCCACGTCCACCTCCCTCTCCGAGTTCGGCGACCTCGCGAAGCTCAAGGAGGTCCTCGTGAGGGACCGCGAAGGCCCCGATGCCGCAGAGTCTGTCGACACTTATATCGAGTTCATGAAGGAGAACTCCTTCAAGGCCTACTACGACGACCTCATGAGTGTCCTGGCCGTCACCCTGCCTCCCACCGAGGAGGGCGGTGTTGCCAAGCTCGTGACTCTGACAATGACCGCTTCGGGATTCTTTACCAACGTGGCCGACAACATCATGGCTGCTATCAAGAAAGACTTCCCTAAGCTCGTGTGGACCGTCAGCGAGGACGACGAGAACCTGTCGTGGTTTTTCGACAAGGCAGACGGTAGTATGTCCAAGAACGGCACAGTACTCTTCTGGTCCGGCCTTGACGTTACCGAGAGCACCAATGTCATGCAGGACTTCAACACGAATGGCGCCGCCATTCTTTACAACAGCTACATGCAACCAGACGTCGCTGAAAAGCTGGCTACATCAGGTGCAAGCAAAAGCCCGGTCGCCCAGCAGACCAGGGGCTACCACATGTCGGCTCGCCGACCGGTGATTACGGCATCGCGACTGAGCCAGATGAACAGGGGGCAGGGTAGGGCATACTCGACGGCCAGCGAGGCTCGGATGCCCATAGGCTACCCCACTGGCCGTGGGTACGCCACCACCACCACCAATCCCAATCCTCCCCTGGGCAAGAAGAATGCTTCAAACAGCGCGACGGCCAAGGTTGCCCTGATCGGCGCGCGAGGCTACACTGGGCAGGCCCTGATCACGCTCATCAACTCGCACCCCCACATGGAGCTGTCGCACGTCAGCTCCAGGGAGCTCGCCGGGCGGAAGCTCCAGGGCTACACCAAGAGCGACATCACGTACGAGAACCTCAGCCCCGAGGACATGACAGAGATGGAGAAGCGGGGCGAGGTGGACTGCTGGGTGATGGCGCTGCCCAACGGCGTGTGCCAGCCTTACGTGGAGGCCATCTACCAGGGTCGCCAGGGAACAGAAAACGCTAGCGTCATTGTGGACCTGTCGGCGGACTACCGATTTGATGACAGCTGGACATACGGACTGCCAGAGCTGACGTCGCGCGAGGCCATCCGGAACGCGAAGCAGATCTCCAACCCCGGCTGCTACGCTACTGGCGCGCAGCTCGCCATCTCGCCGCTCCTGGAGCACCTGGGTGGCCAGGCGTGGATCTCGGGTGTGTCGGGCTACTCGGGGGCGGGCACCAAGCCGTCGCGCAAGAACGACACGACGTTCCTGGCGGACAACATGCTGCCGTACAGCCTGACGGATCACATGCACGAGCGCGAGATCAGCAGGCAGCTGGGCACCGAGGTGGCCTTTGTGCCGCACGTGGCGTCCTGGTTCTCGGGCATCCAGCTGACGATCGGCATCCCGCTGCGCCACGAGATGAACTCGCGCGACATCAGGCACATTTACCAGGACCGGTACGCGGGCGAGCGGCTGGTCAAGATAATCGGCGAGGCGCCCTTCGTCAAGGATATTGCCAACAAGCACGGCGTCGAGATTGGCGGTTTCCAGGTGCACTCGTCGGGCAGGCGCGTCGTCGTGTGCGCTACCATCGACAACCTGCTCAAAGGGGCGGCGACCCAATGCCTACGTGAGCCTTCCCTGTTTCTCCTAGTCCAGACCAAAACACGAGTGTTTAGCTAATCAACCATTACGGCTACAGAAAACATGAACTTGTCTCTGGGGTATGCTGAGTACGACGGTATCCCCGTCATGTGATGACCCGTATGAAGATTTTACTCCAAACGACCTACCTCCTCGTACGCATCTACTCAGTTCCAAGCATCCTGGTAGAAGACGGCAGTAGATTCATTCCGGCGCAGGCAAAATTATCAGGGAGTCACGGTGTTCAAAAACATCACAAAAAACTTGGGGGGCGTCGCTTTTGTTTATTATTTGTCATTTTTTCTGGGATAGGCCTGGGGAGATTTTGGTATATATTTTCTTGTACTTCTGCCGTGCCTGTCGTCGTGCTCTAGGCTTCCTCCTTAGTTCTCTTGTGTCTTGTTTTGATGTTCCTTGTTTGCTTTCTCTCTTCGGGATAAATATCCTCTCGGTGTGTTTGAAATCGTGCTGCACCATTTACCATGGGCTAGGCAAAGTTCTGTCGAATATGCATGCCCTTTAGTGACAAGCGACCGTTCGGGAGTCAAACGCAGCACAAGTGGCACATCATGACATGGTCCCCCCTCGGGCCAGAAGTGAGTTGGGTGATGAGATTAACCCCGTCGCGTTCTACCAAACGTTCCGAGGCGGATAGGGGTGCTGCAAGGTTTTCCAAGGTGCCAGGCGAGTCCATGCAACATCTCGTGTTGGTCAACGGCGCGATCGCGCAAGCAGTCCTCTTTCGTCAAACGCCAGATATACAATAGAGGACCGAAAGCCCGTCGTTGCCAGCGTGAGGTCATGTCCAATCACCTCTTCTTCTTCCTCTTCCTCTTCCACGGCGCAAGGGAAGGACAGGATGAGGCGCTTGCCCTTCCCCTCGGCGACCCAAAACAAAACGATGATGATATCAATTCTTTCCAAATGTTCTCGTCCAAGAGCTTGGGTATTGCCCCTCGAAAGCCCGCGAGGGCATCCCTACCGAGGGAGCAGCGGAGGATGAGGTAGCACGGGAAAAACACATCCACACCGATCCACCATCATCACCACCGCCACCCTGTCGGCGCCCCGACGCCCCGAAGTCGTTGCTGCGTCGTAAAAACCCATTCATTACCCGACCTGGGGAGTAGGATATTGGGGGCGCTGGAAAACAAGCCCGAAAAAAACAACAGACATAAAACAAGAAAAGTGCTTTGAAAGAAAAGGAAAGAAGAAAAAACGCCGCGCCATTCCAGTGTCCGTTCGTACATACAAATGCGTCAAAATCTTCTCTCCTCATCTGTTGCTCGTTTGCATAGTAAGACTTTAGTTGCTGGGCTTGAAGTGGACGACGATGGGGATGATGATGATCAAGAGCAGGATGATGATGCCGACGATGATGCAGACACGCATCTTCATGTCCTGTTTTGCAAGGAAGAACACAGAGTTAGAAACTGCAAGAGGAATGGGTGTTTAGAGCAGTCGTGATTCAGGGGAAACCTTACCTTCCACCACATCTGCTTGCGGACCCTGTTGGCGCCGCGGCGGAAGCCCTGGGCCGACTGGGCGAGGTTGTCCGTCTTGTCTTGCAGGACATCGAGGCGCTCGCCACGCTGGGCGACCGAGTTGATGTTGTCCCTCATCACGCCGACGGTGTCATCGATTTGCTGTTGGCGACAAAGGCAATCGTTAGCCATGCTTGTTTTTCTGTTTGTTGGTGGTTTTTGATTGCCTGATTTGTCGCTATTCCTCATCGCCCAGCCAGCACCAATCAATGTTTGCCATCGATTACACGGCGGCTGGGCGCGCGCGGATGGTCCCGGCGACGGAGATAAACGCTCCTGAGCATGATGCGACATCCCCGTTGAGCGGCGGCGGTCGCTGAATCTTTGTTGGTTCCGACCGCGGACTTCCGACGGTCGATCGCCATCCAGATTGCGTCGGCTGTTTGGCCACGGCGCTGCTGCGCTTTCGCTGCTTGTCTCAATGACTTACGCTTTGGAGCGCCTGCGTCCTAGCATTCCCCCCAGCACCGGCTCCGGCACCGGCGCCGCGGGCGCCGCCCTGCTGGCCGTTGGGGATGTAGGGGTCGTAAGGAGCGTCCTCAGGCATTGTGGTGGTGGTGTGTGGTGGTTGCTGTGGCGAGAGCGCCGGTGGAGAGCGAGCGATCTATCTAGTCGCCTGAGATTGTCGAGTTGCGGCTCTTTGGCAACAATGGCGTATGCGAAAAAGTCGAGCGAACGGCGGCGACGGCTTCGTGGGTGGTTGTGATCTGGCTCGCAGATTTGCAGAGGAGGAGGAGGAATTGCGGGTTTAGGTGGTGACGGGTTGGGTGGTTGGAGGGTGAAGGTGAGGGAGGAGAGAAAGAGCCCGAAACAGAAAACGGGCCAGCGCCAGGGAAATACTAAACCCACTTGGCGGCGGCGCTGCTCTGACGGCCGCACCCTGTGAGTTGAGGTGGCACCGCCGAGCGAAAGGCGCTGCGAGTTGATCCAGAGGGAGGCGGCCCCACCCCCAACCTTCCCAGTCAATGCACGTGAGAGCGAGAGGGCTGTTAGCGGGCGACCGAGGCTGTTGGGCGGAGCGCCCTACACAGCCCGGGTCGCCGCCTAACACCGGACCTCCCTTGTCCCCAGCCGTTGACTTGGATACGAGCCGGGAAGTGGCCCAGCAACATCCAAATTTTAGGTCGTCACCACGGCCGTCAATCAAAATCGGCCCAAAAAGCGAACAAAGCCAAGCAAGATGCAGCGCAACCATGCGCACACGGGCTCTCCGGCCTAATGAGAATAGAAACCTGATATTTTTGTGTATTTTTTTTTTTTTTTTTTTTTTTTTAATATGTACCTCTGCCCGTGAGCTGTGTGTTTCAATGTTCCTTGAAAGACGACGCGGCTCGACAGCCTCCGCTCGGGTGGTAACTGGTGGGCTCCCGAACCGACCTCCCCAGGCAGGCAGCTGTGGCTCTTAGCCCCTCGCCTACCAAAAGCGGCATTCAATAGACGCCCAGCACCATGACGACGCCCGTGTGGCTGGAGTCGGATCCTTCGGGGAGAGCGCTGTCGTTGGCCATGGATTGATTCCACAATCCGAGGTGCTCTTCCTCCCACTCGGTGGCATGCTTCCAGACGCCAGCCAGTGGTTGCCTCCATTTCTGTTGCAGACGTTCCATTCTGTCCTCAGGGGAACCAGCCAATCAACTCGCTGGGGCCTGGGCCTTTGACGCTTGTCCCGAGTGTTCCACGTCGGTTTCATCGACTTTTCGTTTGGCCCCTTTCCGTGCAGCACCTATCGAAGAGCAGCACCAGCACCCGCGCAAAGACGGCTGCCAAAAAGCATCCACGCGCTCGGGTGCATTCGCGGATGCAACATGCATTCGATATTCACGATATGCATTTAGGCTTTGATGGGTTGCGAAAGGCTTTCGGGAGACGCCCGTCACGTGCAGACAATTGCAGAAGATGAGGGGTCCAGCTCGCCGACCTCGTGAGCTGGAACCCCAGCAGTTCGTAATTGGCACCCCACGAAAGGACACAGAAGAGGATATAGGAAAGGATGTAGCAAAGCAGCGGGGAAAGATATAGGAGAAAAGAGACCAGAAAATAAACCAGAAAAGATACAGGGACAGCGGTTGGAATGTCGCCTGCCGTAGCAAAGTGCCCATCCCGTGACTTTCCCGCTGGCCAACCGCATGAGCACGGTGCCCGCCGGATTCGCGGCCAGAGACGGGTAAAGCCGGCGCGCCACGTGACGAAATGCCTCATCTTTGCCCGCCGCCCTCCTCGGAGCCTCTCCGGTGCGTCGGATTGCCAACCCTTGCTGGACCTGACGCAATAATACAATAATACCGGACCCGGGCGTCCTGGACACACCTCGACCTCCGAGCAACGCTGCCCGCCAGGCCCGAGGCCCCCTTCCGCCATGGCTTCATCACTCCCCTCCACGTTCCGCCACACCGCCGCCGGTTCGCTCCGGCGGTCCCTCGCCGCCACATTTGTCAGCTCCGCAAGAACATACGCGACCACCGTCTCCTCGCCGGGGAGCAGTAGGAACAGCAGCACCGAGCCCGCAACCACACCAGCACCAGCGTCAGCATCAGCAACAAAGCCCGCCGCCCCACGGCCGACATACTTCAAGGACACGACCGTCGCGCCCTTCTCCGACTTTGTCAGCTCCGCCGCCCCGCTGTCCCCGAGCGAGGCCTACACCCTCCGCACCGCCGAGGTCGGCCCGGCCGGCCGCCGCCGCACCATCACGCGCCTGCCCGAGTGGCTCAAGACGCCCCTCCCCAACCCCGGCAGCAACGACAACTTCCGCAGCATCAAGGCCGACCTGCGCGGCCTGGGCCTGCACACCGTGTGCGAGGAGGCCCGCTGCCCCAACATCACCGAGTGCTGGGGTGGCTCCTCCAAGGCCGCCGCCACCGCCACCATCATGCTCATGGGCGACACATGCACCCGCGGCTGCCGCTTCTGCAGCGTCAAGACCAGCCGCACCCCTCCCCCGCTCGACCCCCACGAGCCCGAGCACGTCGCCGAGGCCCTGGCCCGCTGGGGCCTGGGCTACGTCGTGCTCACCAGCGTCGACCGCGACGACCTGGCCGACGGCGGCGCCCGCCACTTCGCCGAGACCATCCGCAAGATCAAGGCCAAGAAGCCGACGCTGCTGGTCGAGGCCCTGACCGGCGACTTCGCGGGGGACCTCGACATGGCCCGCCTCGTCGCCGACAGCGGCCTGGACGTCTACGCGCACAACATGGAGACGGTAGAGGGGCTGACCCCCTACGTCCGCGACCGCCGCGCCACCTTCCGCCGCAGCCTGGCCCTGCTCGAGGACATCAAGAAGTACAAGGGCGACGACATCATCACAAAGACCAGCCTGATGCTGGGGCTCGGCGAGCAGGAGGAGGAGATTTGGGACACACTAAGGGGTATGTCACTCTTTTTTCTCTGATCCCCCTACCTTTTCCCATCTCACGCTCGTGCCCACTAACACTCAATTTACCTCCCCCCACAGAGCTGAGAAAGGCAAACGTCGACGTCGTGACCTTTGGCCAGTACATGCGCCCGACCAAGCGCCACCTCAAGGTCGAGAAGTACGTGACCCCGGACGAGTTCGAGCTGTGGCGCCGGCGCGCCCTCGACATGGGCTTCCTCTACTGCGCCAGCGGGCCCCTCGTCCGCTCCTCCTACAAGGCCGGTGAGGCCTTCATCGAGAACGTCCTCCGCAAGCGCGCCGGCGAGAAGGCAGCAGCAGCCGCCGCCGCCGCCGTCGGCACCACCGCCAATGCCAGCACCGCTGGCGGCCCGGCTATATAGGCGGTGTCCATGGGAGCTCAAGAAAAGCTTTTCTTTCAACACAAAAGAATCGACCGGGCGCGCGCAAGCCAACCGAGCCCTCCACATTTCAACACTCATGTATTATTTCTATACACAGGCCGTGGAGAAAAGGACGGCTTACTTATTATCATGACAAATTTCGCTCTGGGATGGGATAGAAAGGGAATATCAATAATTCTGGATGTCTTTCATAAAGAGTCGCACGTTGACATTGTCAAGGTGCTTACTTGTATCTTCGTTCTCGCATCAAGCTTGAGATCGACGTCACGAAAATCAGAGGCGATAAGCTGACACAAAGTAAACCAACTATCTGTAATCTACATACGGTCGACCCATGACCTATTTCCCATCCGATGCTCCTGACTTCCATAGCCATTCCAGTGATATCCTCGGTCTATTCTTTCACCTAACGTAGTCCAACAACAAACGAAGCATGTCCTCACACTTCGTATCGACCCCTTGCAGGTTCTTTGAGCTCTATCAGAAAAACAAAATGGCCGGCTAGAGAAGGCAGTAGACAAAACATTCAAGCAAGAAAAATGGGGTATACGACCAACAAACAATGAGAAAAGAAGGAGAGCGAAGTAGAAGTGAGAGGAGACGAGTCGGAATTTGCAGGTGTAGAGTACCAAGTGAGAATCTTTACGGGTGCGAAATTCCAGTAATCAAACATAAAAAAGGGGAACAAGAGGGAGTGTCGCCGGTCTAGGGTCTGATGTCTGTTGTCGCGCTACTCGGCGTCGGTGACGGCGGTGGCGCGAACGCGCCTAGAGATGTAGTGCCCGAGGTCGCGGATGCTGGCAAAGTCGTCGATATCGCCGACAGCGACGCCCGTCTGGTCGACTATCCAGCGGGTGATGCTCAGCTTGACGAGCGAGTCGACGCCGTAGTTGACCGTCGACTTGGACACGTCCAGGATCGCAGCGAGCCCCGTGATGGTCCTCCTCCTCCTCGTGCGGCGGCCGCCGCCATCGGGTTTTGTGTTGCTGCTGTTGCCAGCCTCGCTGCTGCTGCCGCTGCTGCCGCTGCTGCTGCTACTGCTGCCTCCGCTGTTTCCGCGGGCGTGGCGCGTGCCGTCCGCCCCGGTCGACGCGCCCATGCCCAGAAGCCGGCCCAGCTGGCGCGCCACGCCCATGACGGCGATCGAGTCGGCCTCCTCCTCCGAGGGCGCGGCGCGGATCTCGGCATACAATTCTTTGCCGCCCTTCCCGCCCTTCGACCGCGCTGCTCTCGGGGCCGCGGCCGTGGTCTCGACAGGGAGGTCGACCTGGTTCAGATACTCGAACAGGCCAGAGTTCGTCCAGTGCGGGCTCGATGTGCCGTTCTGCAGGGTCAGCCCGCCCGTTCTAAGAGCGGTGACCACCTGCGCCGGAAGCCGAAGCGTCCGCTCCGTCTTGACCTCGAGGGGATCGGCCATGGCGCGCTCGAGCAGGTATCGCACGTCTGCTAGGCGCACGCCGAAGAAGCCGTTTGCGAGCATCATGTCCAGGAGACGCTCGTTCTCGGCTACTACGCCGGCCTCAAGCACGAGGCCGAGGTCCAGCGAGATGTTGCGCCTATCCTTGTCTCGGCCCCCGAGGTTTGTCTGCTGTAGAAACTGTCGGTGCTCGGCCAATGCGTCTTGGAAAGTGTTGCCCGCCGCGTAGTTGGCTTGCCCGTGATTGCCCAGGATACCCGAGGCGCTGGAAAGGAGGATGAAGAAGTCCATGTCGTCCGGCAGGCAGCGGTGCAGATTCCAGGACCCCATCGCCTTGGGACGGAATGCCGCTTGCCATTTCTCGAATGTCATCGTCTCGAACGTGGAATCCTAAGTGAAGAATATGTATGGTTAGCCAAGCCTTCGATAGATCAAAGGTAGCAAGACGCTAGAAGGCTTACCTGGATGACGGCTGCGCATTGTATAGTCCCCTTTATTGGAGGCATCTCTCGCTGGATAGTGGTCAGGGCCTCTCGTAGCTGGCCTTCGTCACAAACATCAACAGAGACGTCTCGCGTTGTCACCCCCTGAGATTTCAGCGTCTCCAGAAGCTGAATGGCCGCCTTGGACGTCGGGCCGGACCGAGAAAGGAACACGATGTGCCGGGCACCCTTCTCGGCGAGTAGCTGCGCTATGGCGCGCCCGATTCCGCCGAAACCCCCGACCAGTATGTACGTCGCTTCTGCCTCCAGCTGGGCCGGCCTCGTCAGCCTTACCGGGATCGGGACCCGAGCGGTGTCGCGCGCAACCAGAGTGTGGGAGCCCAGATACGGGTCTGCTGTGAATGACTTGAAAGCATCGCTCAGCTTGTCGAAGCCGCACTCATGCGTGGGATCTAGACGCAACTTGGCAAGTTCCCTCTGAGACAGCAGTTCGTTCATCACGCGAAGTGCCTCGTCGATTGCCGCTGGCCGACGCTTGGCAAGGGTCTGAACATCGAACGCCTCGAACGAAACCTGCTTCAGCATCGCCTTGTGCATTGCCGGGGGTTCGAGAGACTTGACCGCCAGTTGCGCAACACGTCCATCTGCTTGTATGTTTTATTGATTAGCATGTGGCTTTTTGGCATTGGTCTTAGGGGTCTTTGTATGGTGGACTGTAGGACTTGACTTACACTCGGCGCAGCACTCGAAGTTGACTGCGAGGTGGCACGGCGTAGGGTTGAATATGACGTCGGCACCACCTCCGTTGGTCAGTCGCTGGACGGCGTGTACGAGATAGCTGTCAGCGTCCAATATCATGTTTTCAGCCATGTGTAGTTTCTCTTGAACCACCTGCCGCTGTTCCTCGCTCGAAACCACAGCAAGCACGACAGCCCCGTTCGCGCGCGCAATTTGAACGGCAGCTTGGCCGCATGCTGAGGCAGCCCCATGCACTAAGACGGTTTCCCCCTTCTCCAGTCGGCCGAAGATGAGAAGTCCGTATACCGCTGTGAGAATGGCCGTCGGGGAGAAGTGTGAGGAGGATGTGGCGGGATCGTCCAAGGCCCAGGCGAACTTTTCATCAACCACGACGGAGGTCTTGATGGTATTGCGAGCAAAGACGACAACTGTATCGCCGGCGCTGCAGCTGGTGACGTCTGGTCCAACTTCAACCACGCTGCCCTTGGCGTCAGAGCCGATCTCGCCACCACTGTGGTTGACGATTGCTTCGACATCGTCGGGTAGGAGCTGGCACGCCTCAACCTTGACCCTGACTTCCGATTTGTTCAATGGCCTAGTTGCTTCCGTGTCGTCTTCGAAGTACAGACCGTCGGGCCCGGCGACCGACACTGGCGCGAGTTTCAGTGGTCGATGTTTCTGCCAAAGCGCAAAGTCCTCGATGTGCTCGGGTCGCTTGCGGCCTTTCTCGATCAGAGAGTTTAGAACCGTCAGGGTCATGAGGCGGGGAATGAAAATCTTGCCGCCTCGTAAAACGTGCTCAAAGTCCTTCTGGGTTGCGAGCTTGACGAAGCCCATTTCAAGGACGGAGACGATGCCCCGAGCTGTGTTATCGTCGTCACCATCAGCCTCGAGATCGATGTCAATAGATAGAAGCCTCCTCTGGCTGTCCTCAGATCGCAAGGCGCGGGTCAGTCCGATGGCCGCCGCCATGCGGGGATCCCGGACTGACATTTGACCTCCGCCAGTGACCCAGACCATGTTGCGTAACCGGAACAGATTTCGCACTGCTTCCCATTGGCCCTCCTCCATGGCGAAGATGAACGGATGCTCGGCCTCGAGGAGTGAGATGTGGACTGCATCGCTCATAGGTGTGTTCAGTTGAGGCGAAAAGTGCACAAACTTGCAGTCGTCGGCCAATGATTCTCGGATACGGCCCGCGATGAACTCGCCGAGAGCGTTGACTCGGGAAGATGCGTTCGGCGGCATTATAACGACGATCTCTGGGGCTCGAACAGATGGCAGTCCCTTCGGGCCGGGTGACCCCTTGGCGAGTATGTAGGATTGTCCCTTGGGTAAACGCCCAAAACCTGTGAGGATTCTGAGTCCTGAGAACCCGGCCTCTATAAACATGGGGCGGAGTTTGGAGAAGTTTGCTTCCAGTCCCCCATAGGCAGCGTCATCCAGCGCCAGGACGATATGTCCTCCGGTAGTTAGAACGCTATTCAGCATTGAGACGTCCTCGAGCTGGGACTGATGGAGAGTGACAAGATCGTGTGACCCGAAGGCGATGGCCTCTAGTGAGACTTGATCCCACGCCACTCGCTCGAGGACTTTGCTTGCAAGCGAGGATTTCTGCAGCTCCGTAATTGCCGCTTCTGGACACTCACACATAGTGTATGACGTGAAGCGAGGGGTTTCGTACCCGGCCCCGAGCACACGGGTGAACTCCATCGCGGTGATGGGTGATCCTCCAACCTGAAGTATGGAGAGTGACGGCGTCGAGTGCCCGAGGAGGTCAAGCCAGGTTTCAAGGCTCTCCGCCGCACTGTCTCTAACGTCCTCCTTCCACACAATCTCAGCGCAGAGGTTGCGGTGGTTGGGAAGGTATCCGAGGCCGTCGGCAGGGCAGGCAGATTTGAGCTCGAGTCCCTTGACCACCACCATGGGCTTGTCCACCTGCTTGTCAAACATGACGATGTCCGCGGACGCTTGTCGAGGGCCGGCGCTCTGGGCTGTAGTGTAACCCAGAAACCTTGCCCCAGCGCCCTGAGGCGTCTTGGCCGAGACAAACACGCTTTTGATGGAGCATGGCATCATAGCCTCACCCTCTCCGAGAGCAAAGACGGTCTGGATCATCCCGTCGAGAGTGGCCGGGTGGATGATGTGCGCGTACTCGAACCCGAATGGCATCCTCGACTTGGTGTCCGGAACTTGAATCTCGCTATGGCACACATGTGTGCCGACCTTGCTCCTCTCGACCGCAACGATGTTCCGGAACAGAGGACCGTAATTCAGGCCAACGCTATCCAGGCCCTCGTACAGATGCCTGGGGTTGACCGAATCCCCGCAAAGCACCTTGGCCTCTTCGTACTTCCGGCGCAGAAGCGAGGCCTCGATCTCCTGCTCGCCCTCCTGGCTTTGGTGGCCGCCGGCATATATGATGGTCACAAGCCCCTGCGCGTGCTTGAGATTGGCGTGGCTCCCCGTCTTTGTGATGACGCTGAACTCATGAGCCACTGAGGCTTGGTGAGTAGCGGCGGCCGACGACGGGGAACCCTCGGCGGGCCTGGTCAAGATCGCATGCTCGATTCCCTCGGCAGAGCGAGGGATGATGATGGGGCTGAAGATCTCAAACGACGAGATCTCGAAACCGTGCACCTCCCGATTCGAGCTTTCCGCCAGCTGCTGCGCCGCCTGAATGGCCATGGCAATGAAACCGGCCGCGGGATAGATGATTGATCTCTGGACTTGGTGGTCCTCGATCCAGGGGTTCTCACTGATGCGGAAGAAGCCGCGCCAGGACGGTTCCGTTGGAATGCCAGGATTTACCGGGGCGCCGATCAGGTCTTCGCGGCCATGTGACCGAAACCGGTTGCCTCTGGAGATTTTTGACTCGGACCAGTACTTCCTGTCGTGGTTCCATGGGTAGGGAGGGAAGTCGTACAGGTGCTGCGGAACTCGCGACCCATCACTACCAGCCCCTTGCTTGCAGCGCGTCCAGTCGGTCTTGATATCGCAGCCTCGAGCCCACAGATCGCCTAGAAGGTTGAGGGCAGACTCGGCTGCGTCAATGTTCTTGTGAAGTACCGACAGGCAGGGGATGGGGTCTCGGTAGCCCATGGCGCTGAGGATCCGGCCGATGGTGCCGCCCCATACGGCTTGTGGGCTTACCTCCACCATGACGTCCGGCTTGATAGTCTTGATCATCGTTTGAACAGCTTGGTGGAAGCGGACCGGAGAGACAAGGTTATCAACCCAGTAGTTGGTGCCCAGGTCCCTGGCCGTGATCTCCGACCCTGTCAGAGATGAGTACATTGTGACTCCCTGGGTTGACGTCTGCACTTGAATATGCCCAATCTCTTTGCGATAACTGTCGGCTACCGCGGCCATATGATGGGAATGGTAGGCGGTGTCCACTTGTACCAGTCGGTTGAAGACGCTATCGCTCACAAGCTCCTTCTGGACGTCGAGGACGGCGCCCTCATCTCCGGAGAGAGTGACCAGCTTCGGGCCGTTGTAGCATGCGATCCGGACCGAGCCAGATGGGACTTTGTCAAGATATTGTTGAACCTCTCGATCAGACAGACTAACCGCCAACATTCGGCCCCGCGGTGCGGACTTGTCGCTCTGCCAGGTTGCGACGCAGTGGCCCCGGAAGTAAGCTGTTCTCCAGGCACTCTCTCTCGTAATGGCGCTGCACGCGTATGCGGCCGCAATCTCGCCTGACGAATGCCCAACGACAGCTGCCGGCATAATGTTGCCGGCTCGGAGAAGGTCGACAAGTGCTACTTGTACTGCCGTCGTGAGTGCCTGCGACATGAGTGGCTGGTCGACGAGCGACAGATGCTGAGGGGCTGTCAGTTCGCTCAGCAGGTCGAACCGTCCTTTCAAGGACTCGCGGATGTACACGCTGGCAGCGGCGACACTGTTCACGAACACAGGGTAGTTGAGAAGTTCCCTACCCATAGCCCACCACTGCGCGCCCTGTCCTGAGAAGACAAACGCAAGGTGGATCTTGGTATCTCGGGAAGACTGGATAACAGATCCGACCGCTCCGGCGGACAGCTTCTTCAAAAGGTCTTCAGAGTCTCGACTGACAATGTAACCCTTGTAATCCAGTTTTGACCGTCGCCGAATAAGGGTGTATTCATACCGGGCCATAATTTCGCTGCTGCCGTCTTGTGTGATCTTGTCGCGGACATAGGAGGCGTGAGATCTGGCAACTATTCCAACGCGATTCTTTTCATGGGCAGAGAACACGAACAGCCGAGGCGCATCATCGGCGGCTGTTCGGGAGGCTGGAGGGCGAGCATTGGAGCTCTCGAAAAGGTGGCATCCGTGATAACCTGGCAACCTAGCCTCTGCCAGATAGTGCGCAGCATCCTCGACAATGGCGTGGGTGTTTGTGCCACCGAACCCGAAGCAGTTGACGCTTGCTCGCCGGAGGCCCTTGACCGGCCAGGGCGTGAGCTCTGTAGGAACACGAACCCGCCATCCGGTGAACTCGATTGCTGGGTTGGGCTCCTCGAAGTTGAGATGCTTGGGGATGAATCCCTTCTCGACCACCAGGGCAGCCTTGATGAGACCCGCGACTCCGGCGGCGCCTTCGAGATGCCCGATGTTAGTCTTAATAGACCCCACGAGCAACGGATCGCCAATGTCTCGGAAGCGAGTGATAGATCGGTGTACAGCTCGCAGCTCTCGAACATCGCCCGCCTTGGTACCAGTCCCATGGCACTCAACAAACGCCGTTCGGTGGGGACTAACCCCAGCCTTGTTGTAGGCCTGGAGGATGTTCTCTGCCTGGCGTTCCATGCTAGGGAGAGTTATGCCTGGGGATTCATGAAAAGGTAAGCATATCAGCATCGGCGACCAACCATGATGTTCAAGCATGGCTTTGAAATGAGAGCCTACCAGAAGTGCGGCCGTCCTGATTGCTTGCGGTTGAGCGGATCACAGCCCGAACGGTATCATTACGGGCGATGGCGTCCTCTAGTCTGCGAAGAATGACAATGCCGGCGCCCTCGCCGCGGCCGTATCCATTCGCTCTGGAGTCGAAAGCAAAGCTCTTTCCGTCTGGGCTCAAGAATCCCATAGAGGTCATTGGGAAAATCGTGTTTGGTGTCAGCATCAGGCCGACGCCACCAGCAATTGCCTTGCGGTGCGTACTCTATGTTAGACCGGACCACCAAGATGCAAGATAAAGGCTGACAGGGGAAGAATCAGGCTCAAGGGGACTCACTGTAGAGCACTCCCCACTCAGCAGGCTCTGGCACGCTTGGTGAATCCCGACGAGACTAGCACTGCAGCCAGTATCGATCGTCTGGCTTGTTCCGGTCAGGTTGAAGCAATGAGATATGCGGTTCGCAAGAATAGCGATTCCATTCCCGGTTGCAGCATACTGCGGCGCGTTGTCCTGGTCTCGAAGACACACTTGCTCATAGTCTGCAGAGTAAAAGATAAGTCTAAGAACTGCTGACGAGAGGCTAGGAGGACGTTGAGGTACTCACCCTTGACGAAAGAGCCTATCCAGACAGTAGTGTCGCTCCCATCCAGAGACTCTCGCGGGATTCCGGCTGCGAGCATCAAGTCAGCTGGGAAAAGCCAGGTCGGGGGAAGGGGAACGCGAAGAACACTGACCACTCTCTGTTGCCTCGTACGTGACCTCAAGAAGGATCCTCTGCTGGGGGTCCATGGCTGTGGCTTCGTTGGGAGATATCGAGAAGAACTGCAGAACACATCATGGTCAGCGTCTTTGAGCTAACAGCGAAGACCGGCGGGTGATAATGCTGCTTGATCTTACCGATGCGTCAAAAGCTGCCACATTCTCCTTCAAGAAGTGCCCTCCTCGAAGATGGAACTATTGGAAGCGGTTAGCGGCCGAATATCAACACACAAAATCAGACAGAGGATAGAAGCAAGCGCGCTGCTCTGGAGGGCAGGAAGGGGCCTACTCACGCTGCCCTGGCGGCTTGGATCTGGATGATAGTAGCCATTGGCATTCATGCGCGATCTTGGTATCTCAGACCAAGCACTGCCGCCCTCCGCCATCAGCTTCCAAAGGCCATCCACGTTAGTGGCATCACCCGGGAATCGACAGCCGATGCCGACAACGGCGATGGCGCCCTGATTCCTGCCGCCTGTGGGATCCGGCGAGGGATCCGGCCGTGGCTGAGCGGCCATCTCGGTGGCAGGCGCTGCGAAGCCCAGTACGCAGCGGTTGTTGGAGAAGCTGTTTCGGGCAAAGAGGAAGGACTTGAAGAAAGAAAAAAAGCAGCGATTTATATCATGATATAGAGACTCAGCTCTGCTCTTCAGTTCGAACCGTACTCTGGTGGAAAACAAGAAGCGGATAGGACAACCGTGGACTGTGGGTAGGTGCCAAAGGGGTGTTGTCGTTTTTTTTCCACTATTTCTTTTTTCCGGATGGGTCTGGCTTTGGTCAGCAGTCTCGGTGTGGCTTTTACGATGGCCAAGGTGGCTCCCAGCTAGGGCATAAGGGCAAGAACGTCCTGGAAATCGAGGGGCATCGGGCGCAAGGGCGGAAGTTACCCCCCACCAACCTAAGCACTCCCCCATATTCCCATCCGTTCCTTTGGGCTTGGCCAGCCATTCTTGGCAAGCCATAGTAGGGTCATCGGCAGCACCGATCCATCCCGTCTTGCGTATTCTGGGCTCTGTGCCTGATTTGAGGGCCCTCGGAGGCCCGCGTATGGGAAAACAGGCTGATAGGAAAGGGATATCCATAGTCGTGCAGCATCGGCGAAGCAATAAACGAGTCTACATATATAATTGACGAAAAAAGAAGTGTCACATGCAGCTGGTGTGGTCTCTGTCGTCGTCCATTATCTCTCTAGACTCTCTAGACTCGCGGGGGAGAGTACCAAAGCTGGCTGAGGCTGGTGATATCAAGGCTAGCACCTACCCCAAGTGAGTCACCTTTTCTCCCGCCTGCAAGAGGACTTAACTCTCGTCAGACTCCTTGCCACTAGAGACAGCCTGCTTATTCTAGCCTGCTGCTGGAAGTCCTTGAGAGGGTAGATAGGTACCCATGCTTCGTAGATATAATGGTCAGTCAGGCTTAACAGCAAGTGGAGGGAGTTCAGAGTGCCCACTATTTGCTACCCGCCTGGAGAAACTTAGACGACTCCGCGTCTCGAAAGTCCCATTGACCAACAACAGAAAGCGAAGGTAGGAGTGAAATGGGTTTAAAAGGAAAAAAAAAAGTCGAAGATGAAAATGCAACGCTCCCGTCATCGGGGAGAAGGATTTGTTCCATCGAAAAAACACCGCCAGTATCAGAACAAGAGAACTAACTAGAGCAGAAGACTTGTCCCCCGTAACTTCTCCGCCGGCGGACCACAAAGGGAGGGCATCCCTAGTATTACTACCTGGTTATTATATCGTTGACATTGGAATGTCCCAACATTCCAGTGATGATGCGGCCTACCCGGAGACTCTGCATAAAGAGTACATAGAAGAAGTAGACAGGTAGGCACGAGGACAGCATTGCCAGCTATATGCAAAGATAACCGTATGGTTGGAATAGACGAGGTGATGTGTGACTCCAGTCATTCACCGTGCTGGGTTGGGTAACTTACAACCCATTTCCGCAACGAGGGTCTGCATGACAATTGTCAACAGCACTAAGAAAGAAATTGCAGCTTCCAGAAATTACAACCCAGGGCGGCACAAAGCTTGGAAAGGTCGAAAACGAGGTAAGAAAAGATGGTTGGCTACTGATAGAGCAATGAAGTCCCGTCAGCCTTGTGACGTGGAACAGTCGTTCATGGATGGTTGAGCCACATCCATCGTCAAACAAGTCACAAATGCTATGCGAAAAGCCACCCCCTATCCACAACCCTAACCCGCGGCCCGCGAGCCTTGGAAGAAACGATAAGGGATAAGGACACAAGGCGCAGGTGTAGAGATTCGCATCAATCGGCCGGAAATGCCCCCAACGTTCCTGGGTAGGTACATGCTTAAAAACATAGATAGTGGTCAACTGCACTGGCAGCAAGGGGCTTGTGTGCAACTCTAATTCTTACCAAAGTCACCCCAAGCGGCTGTTTGTCGCCGGAGATTGGTTCGGGCCCGATGTCCTTTCGCGGAGGTCTCTGGTCTGTGCTTCCGAAACTAGTCAAGATATCCGAGGCGGCCGTCAAGGTCCTGCGGAGCTCAGCCGCTCGGATAACCTCATATCCAGCCCCTCCCATGATCAATTAGAAGCATCATGGGCGTCCAAAGAGTCAGGTTGGTGGCACCAGGAAAGCAGAGCGGAATACGATCTGCCGGAGCTACAGAAGCAGAACCGAACGGGAAGACGCAGGGCTAACTAGGTCGGACATGTGCTGCTGCAGGCCTGATCGTAGTCAACACCAAGGCGGGCTGCGGCATTGGCTCATCAAGTCGCACAGCCCCACGCGTTGTTTATTAGAGCGAGCACCTGGTAGCACACCCTAGCGGGTGTCCTTGATCCTCCCGCGTGTACGCTACAGTTCACCACAGGGACGCAGACGCCGCAGTGCCGTGAACACGCCTACGTACCTGTCTCTTGACCAGCCTAGTTGCACCCGGTATCAATGTGTGCCTCTCCTTGCTACCTAGGTAGCTAGCAGACAGTTCTAGCATCAATTGCGGATGGGCAACTGGAACCTGCAAGCACTTGAACAACAGAAGAGAGTCACTTTGTCTACAGCGGGTGCCACTTGTATACGTCGGCTCCTCTGTAAGCCGCCGGTTGGCGAGGGTTAGATGGATCGACTCGCCACACGTGGTACCGTGCACGGCAGCCATCATAAACCGCCTCCTCGATGTCTGGCACAACGGTGCACACATGTCAGGATTCTACGCGTCTTCGTCTTGTTCTTGCTTGTAGCTGGGACTGTGCTCAGTACGGGCTTTCCACAGAGGCAGAGACGCGGTGATTACACGGTCGTTCGACCCAATCCTTGGCGCACAAGGAAAGATTCGTGGGCACCTCCACCTGCCCGTTCAACCAAGCGAAGAGCTCCTCAAGCAGAAAGCGTCGCCCGCAGTTAGGATATGCAGCCCATCAAAGTACCTTCCCACCCGGGAAGCGGAAGCCTTGGAAGTGGAGTGTCACTCACAGCTCCCCCGGATCTAGGTGGCCCGCAGATTAGGTTCTCCGTCAGCCGGGTGGTGCTGTGCTTTCCGATCAGTGCCCCGCTATCGAATGCGAATTCCCGTGTCTGAATCTCGAGACGAGATCCATGTATATCTCGAGACCTCGTCGTCTACGGAGTCCAAAAGCCTGTTCTGGCCTGGCAAGGCCAGGCAAGCTCATCAATCAGCACTCCGCATTATCTCAACTCTCGGTCAACCGGCTGGGAACGATAGGGAAGAGGAGCTCGCTTCCTGAGGCGGGCTACAAGCCAGTCTCTGGCCTCCCTTGCGCGAGGAGAGCAGAGACATGTGCTGCGATGCAACGTTATCCTGACTTTGACGGGTGCTTTGATCTCGGGTCCCAGGCTATAACAGTACCCGAACCCTCGGCCCGCTATCCGTCATCAGCTTGGAATACAAAATCGGCGTGTCCCCGAGGACAGCCGGCCCTGGGCCCAACCACAACAGCATCCGTCGCCCACCCTTGGGCCCGTGCTGCCACTAGAAGAAAGGAGGCAGACCTGGACAAGCCCTTGCCCCTCCACCACCCTTGATCCACAGCAACACATGTGCCTCTCCCAAGCCAACGCAGCAACCCCACCTTTGCTCAGACTCGGACACGGATCCGAAGTCTTTATCATTGGTCCATTTCGTATCGGCGTCCTACACCAAGAATCCTCACTTTTTCGAGGGCCGTTGGAGTCATCTATACGGCAGCAACGCCATCTCAGGGCAGACTATCAGCAACCCGGGATATCTCGTTCGAAAGTCTCTGGGCTCGAATGCCCGCCCAAGCAGCCACGATGTCTAGCTCAACAGTAAAACGATCCTCCCTACTGTTGCAGTCTCCATTCCCACTGCCCAACATGCCGGAAGCACATGTTCCTCTTCGGCACAGCAGTATCGGCGTCCCGCCCAGGCAGAGCAGCCTGGCCAACAGGCTCTCTGCGCATCGCCGCAGCCTGAGGAGAAGCGACTCCATGGAAGAGGCTCTGAGGCCTAGTCCTCCCAGCGAGAGCGACAGCGGCGATGGTGGAATCGGTGGCAGCGACAACTTCATCCCGGCCCCAGATGAGGAGGCTCTTAGCACGGGACGCTGTGTTGCCATCGTTATAATGTACGTTGTCTCTGGGTGATCTATCTTGAGTCCTCCTACTTAGTCCCCCTTCGCTTCACCACAGCTAACTCGGGCCAAAACAGGTTGCTTACTTGTCTCATCTTCTCCCTCCTCGACACGACCATTGTATCAACTTCCCTGCTTGAGGCCGCTCAGGACCTTGGGAACTTTTCCGACTCGACTTGGATAATGCTGTCATACCTGCTGACCTATATGGGTATGTATCACCGCCAGTTCCAGCCAACGGCCATCCATTCGGCCTACTCGGCATAAGCAAGTTTCTGGCTGCTGACCAGAGCCGCGAGCCCTACTTCTCAACTACAGGCTTCTCTGTCATATTTGCGAAGCTGAGCGACATCTTTGGTCGACTTGCGATCCTCGAGGTCTCCTGGTTCCTGTTCACCATCTTCTCGTTGGGCTGCGGTGTTACGCAGACCATGAACCAACTGTGAGTGCAACAACTTTGGCGCTGGCCTCGATCCACTCCTGCCTTCCAATCACGTGCTTGTCCGCTGACCTGCACCATCTAGGATTGTTATGAGGGCTTTCCAGGGGATAGGTGGCGCCGGCCTCTACAGCCTGCCTGTCATATGCCTCCACGAGGTCATCCCGAGGCACAAGTGGCAGCTAATAGGGGGGAGCATCGCAATTACTCTCTCCATATCGTACGTCCTCGGCCCGTCCTTGGGAGGTGTTGTTCCACACCTCAGCAGCTGGAGGGTGCTATATCTCATCAAGTATGTGAAGATCTCCATATCCTTTGTGTAAATCCCTTCCCTCGCGCGGCTGGCCTTTGAGCGCGTAGAAGTCGGCCAGCTTGACGACCCTCGCTCAGTTTTGGCTAACGAGCATGCAGCATTCCTTTCGGAGTGGTTGTGGCCGGCGGACTGTTCCTGCTATATCCCCGCCGGCGGCAACAAAACACCACAACTATCCTGCAAAGCTTCGGGATGATCGACTTCCTCGGCGCCCTTCTGCTTCTTGCCGCGAGCATGATGCTGGTATACCCCATTCAAGAGGCGGGATCCATGAAGTATCCCTGGGACTCGGCTCCCATCGTCGTCACCTTGACCCTCTCGTCTCTTTCCTGGCTCACCTTCTGGGGCTGGGAAGCCTTCCTTCACGCGAGAGGTGGCCGTGTCGCGCCCGTATTTCCGATGTCCCTGGCTACACATCGAGTCTATCTTGCCTGTCTGTTGTAAGTAAAACAAGGCCCTTCGTTCTCTGGCTCAGGACTACATTTTGGCACCATTCACCCTACTAACAGAGCAAACTCCGTGGCCAGCGTTACAATCCTTGTGGGGTTTGTCTTCATGCCCGCTGTCATCATGATTCCCGAGCGGTCGCAGATATTAGAGGGCAAGAATGTGATGTTGGCCGGTGTCGACCTCCTCCCCATGCTTGGCGCCGTGGCCGTGGGCTCGTTCGCTGCTGGGCCAATCTCGATCAGAAAGAACCGTACGACTTTCAGCCTCGTCCTGGGCGCCAGCCTGATAACGACAGGTGTAGCCCTCATGACAATGCTGGAAAGCGTGCCCTTGGACTCGGCTACCAAGACCATGTACGGCTTCGAGGTCGTCCTCGGTCTTGGTTTCGGCCTCTGCCTGTCGTCGACAACCATCATGGCCAATCTACAAGCAAGGGGCGCCGACATGGCGGTCGCCAATGGCGCAATAGCCCAGGCCCGTGTTTTGGGCTCGGCCATTGGACTCGGTGTCTGGACCATCATCTTCAACACGAGAACCCAAAACGGCGGCAGGTTGAGGTCGACGGCGGAGGGCGGGATCCTCACGCCCGAGCAGGCAGAAGCTCTACACCGGATGCCTACAAGTGTGCTCCAGCTCCCAGAGCCGGCGCGGACCGAGGCAAGGGCAGTTTACACGGCGGCCTTCACGGAGGAGATGCTGGTCTTGGCGATTGTCGCGGCTGTCGCCTTCGCGCTAAGCCTCTGCACCTACGAAACCGACCCGCCGCCCGTCCAGCTTCCGCCGCCGTCGCCGCCGTTAGGCCGAGCTCCTAAGCAGATGGTGCCTGCGGGCGACGGTTGCAACGAGCAGGAGCTCCAAGACATGGCCAAGATCGAGGCTGCGCTTGGAATTGTCAGAGGTGACTTTGGCCGACCTTTGGAGTCGGCTAGTCGCCGGGAGTCTATGGAGCTTGAAAGGCTCCCGACGGTTCCCCTCCCCATCATAACGAGGTGATTTATTGACTCAACACTCATGTAGCACTGACTTGATATTACGGGGGATATTTGTATTACTTCTGGGGCTATGGATTCTGTACATGGTTGCATCTGTCTAGACTAGCACGCACGCCCACTGTCGCCAGACGATCCGCATCGTTCTCCAGTCTTGGGGAGCATGCGCGAGATGTCAAGGCTGTACAATCGCATGAAAGAAGATTTTGTTAGAAGACATTGTCCAGAGGGGGTCGGTGACTGAAGATCAGACCTATTCTGACTTTCTCTGCTTTTCTCGCACACAATCCTGCAAGTCTAAGTACCGAGACGTCAAAGTGGCAAATGGGAAGTTGTGACTCTTTGGGGTCCCGCATCCCACCTTGATTTAACGGAAACAGACAGGAGGCAATGGCACAATGTCTCATGCTCCAAGCCTCAGGGCGAGACATGACGCACCTCTAGCGTCCGTTTGTTGCTGCGGTCTGGCGTCCTGCGGTGTGCCACCAGAGGTTTCTAATCTGGGGGCTGGAAGCACGGGAGTGGCCATGAATGGGCTGGGACATAATTCCGCCGATCCCACGGTTGAGCGTGTAGACACATGACGATACCGGAAGGCTAGCCCAGGCTTTGGAAGCACCAACCAAAAAGTACGGAACTTGCCAGAATCACAAAGCGATACCATATAAACGTGCAAACAAAAATAAAGACGAATGAAGCGAAGGAGACGGAAGCCCCCTAGACGGAACCCTGCGCAGCCGTCGGCCAGGACGCGGCTACCTGCGTGCACACATGCATGATCTAGATTGCGGCAACCCAAGTCATCGGTGCGCCCAGGCTTCTTTCTATCCTTGGTCCGCGTGCGTGCGCTTCTGGGCTCTCGGCCGTTGTGCGACGGCGACGGGACGCGCTTCACTCGATGCTCGCACGACCCGAGGATCAGCTGGGGCAGGGCTGCCTCCCTAGGCGCACGGCATAGTGGTGGGAATAACGCCCATCAATGGAAGACGGTCCCGGGAGATTGTGGGGGAAGCTGGCTGGGCGTGCGGCTTCCTATTCGGGAGGCACGTTAGCCGCCGCTTCCTGCATCATGACGATACCATCAACCCTCCTCAATGGCTGCGTCAACTGGCCTGCCCGGGCGGCTCCTGCCGCACGACCACTGAAATGCCATCTGGTCCAGGGCGGGACGCGGTTGGGTTGGGATTCACACCAGACACTCTCGACTTGGCCTATCGCCTCCAACCTCCCCCAGGCAGGCCGGCGCTCGCTGTTTGGGCCTCTTTCTCACCATCGATCGGTTTTGATCCAACGCCCACAGCAACCGATCGCTCCCTAGCCTGCATGCCGCCGACAGCCAGTGCCGCCTCTGCGTTTTGAGCCCTATCCAGAAGCCGTGCTCCATTGCCATCACCGCCTGCAGGTCATCAAATGGCCCCGAGAAAAAGAACAGGGCGCATTCGCAACCAAAGGGACTGCCACAGGTCTCAATTCAACCACGCAGCTGATTTGATAAGGCGAAAGATGTCGGAGGGCCAAGTGCGTTGCTCTGATATTCTCCCCCCCTGCTGCCCAATCCATTCCCTCTCCTTCTGCTTCCCGTCTTTCTTTCACGTATCTGATATTTCCTTTGGTGAACTACCAGGCTAGAGCCGTCCTCCAGCGGCTCTTGCAGCAGCCTGACTTGATGCTTCCCCTGAGAGGGATGTGTCACTTGAAGTTGGCAGAGATAGCTCATCAAAGTGAGTGCCTATCCACTTTCCCCCAACTCAAAACATCTTTGACATATACGGTCCGAAACCCCGCTGACGAAGGCCCGCTAGGAGTTGCTATGCGCATCCACACCCATCGCGATACATACTATGGCTTCTACCACGCCAACAAGGCAACTGAAGCCTTCGAAGAAGCTCGACTCCGATGGGTCTATGGCCGCGATAATTTTTGGATTCGTTATACGGAGTCGTCGCAGGTACGTGTCTTCGCTCGAGGCACTACTAGAGCCGTTTTTTTGACAAAGCAAGAGTAGCAACTCTCATGTGAGTTCCAGCACGCAGCAGTTAGCGCCTCGAACCGCACTAGCACGCATCAACAATGCCACGGCTGCACTGTCGACGTCAACTAGAGGAAGAGGGAGAGGCTTCCAACAAGCTGTACTCTGCATGATGAGAAGTCTGAAGAGTGAGGCTTCATTTCTTTGGGGCATTGGGGTCGGGAAGACGGGGGGAAGGCTAGGCTATTGGCCCTCGATCTAGGGTCATGCAATAACCTTCATCCTGATTAGCCCTGTAACTCTTCGGTTAAAATAAAGTTCGAACTGTGTCACTTGCGTTTAGGTGATCTCGAAGCCATGCCAAGTGCGAGCGCCAACTGCCATGAAACTACCTTACTCACCTACCTACCTACCTACCTTAGGGGGAAAAGGGGGTTGCAACACGGTGTGCTGCCATGTTTGAGGCCGGATAAGCGTGTTGCCCCTGTCAATTATTGTAAGGACTATTACAAGGTCAATTCTATGCATGGCATTTGTTTTCATGTACAGCCGGCCATCCTGTATCCTGTTCGTTATTGACACCTCCGTTGGTCAGTATACCTTATTGTTTATATGCCGTTTGTGCCAGTGCCACAATCGCCAACGAACATTATGCTGTCGCGATGTTCCGTGGACAACCCTATCGGGCCATCTCAACTTTTTCTGGGACCGTAACTAGGAACTCCCCTTTTTCCCCTCTGGTAGGCAGTTGGGTGCTACTGAGGCTGTCGTGCTCGTAGGTCCCAGTCACGACCTCGCCTGATGAATAAGGACGCGGCTAGCCCAACAAGAGAAGGGGCAGCGTCAAGAACGCTAACTAGTGCTGTCTAGCTTCCTTTATGAAGGCGAGCCGGTCGCTCGCTCTTGGATACTCTGAACCTATCACATCTAGAGAGTTCCTGGTTCTCTAGGTAGCTATAAAACCCGCCATGCCAGCCAGGGCCTCAATGGGCTCCGCGGTGGGTGAGGGCCGTAGGTAGATGTAAATTTCTTCTTGGCCATTTCATCTCATTGCATTACCTAGACCATTTTGCCTCGAAACAAACCAGATACCTAGCCGGCCCGCTGAGCAAAACCCCAACACAAAAGGAAAGTTAGGAGAGTTCACGAGAACTCGATGTTTACGTAATCCAGGGGTTGGTTTCTTGCATCAGTCGGGGTCCGCCGTCATGGGCGGGACAAGTCGACTTGGAAACTGCTCGAGATTCGACAGATGCCGCTATGACGGAGCACTGGTACCGACCTTGAACGAGGGGCAGGGCCGAAGAGCAGAAGTGACGGGCAAAGAACGCGCCGCGGCTATCGTGGAAACAAAGCAATCATCAAAGGACTTATGGAGGAAACCCGGCATAGACGATTGAGCGACAATGGAATGCAATCCCTTTGTTGCTCGAACTAAATTATTGTTTTTATTTTGCCGCCCACGCCTTCAGCTCATGCGTTGCCGGCACATCATCAAGATCTTGAGGACGGTCCGTCCGTCGCAACGCGCCAGCAGTCCTGCTCTGGCGCAACGCTGCAGCAGTCCCTCTTCCGTCGATCCATCTTTGGGTGCTTTATTTCAGCCCGTATATAAGTACTCCCCCCTTTTGATACCGGAACCGCGACGCTCTCTGTTGACAGCCATAGCAGTCCACCAAAGCCGCCCGTCCCTCTACCCGCTCTCTCATCGCACCCTCAGCAGGCTCCAGCATATACATACATCTTGATATATCGAGTTTCACACATCGCCATAACGAAGAGACCGAGGGTAGAAGACGGCATCCGTACGAGGACAAAAAAAAACCACCAAGAGCAACATCAACGATGCACGCCCAGGGCCCCTTTTGTGACTCGGGCTGCCGGGTCACCAAGCGGATCCACACGGTCTGCGCCCACATCACCGAGGACCGCACGTCGTGCCCGCGGGCCATCTGGGAGCGGGACTCGAGCGGCGCCAGCACCCCGACGACGCCGCGCAGCCCCATGGCGCGCTTGCTCAAGAGGTCCCCTCCCCCGGCTGCCGCTGCCGCGACGACGACCTGCGGCGCCCCCGCCACCAAGGTCGAGTACGCCGTCGGCTGGTGCCCCTGGTGCACAGGCTTCTACTCCCCGCTGGCCGTCGACAGCGGTGCCATGGTCGAGGCCTACTGGTCGCACAAGACCGAGGCCGGCCTGCTGGCGCCGCTGCGGCACCCGCGCGAGGTCAAGTCGTCGCAGATCCTGACCGCGGCCGCCGGCATGGGCCGACACCGCAGGCGGCCGCGGCGGCCCGACGGCCGCTGGGCCGAGACCGAGTCGCTCGACGCGGCGCTGGAGAGCGTCGGCGTGCGCGACC
>JNVV01000002.1:806217-825963 GCA_000733355.1 Falciphora oryzae
CCCTTGTCGCCCGTCTCGCTGATAGCGCTCGTCGCGCCGAGGACGCCCCCGTCGCCGGCGATACCCATCTCGCCCACGTCGTCAGCCCTGCCGGCGTCGCCGACGCTGCCCACGCCGCACAGACCATACGTCCCTCCCAGGCTGCAGCTCCCTCGGATCCCGCCAGTGTCTCCCATGGCACCCATCACGGTGGTGACGCCAGCGCCGCTCGATGCGGCCGGGGGCTCGGGTAATACCACCTCACCGACCAACCTGCCACAGCCCTCGGCTGATCTCACCTCGTCGACTCGCCTGTCCGAGCCCATCGGGACGCTGAGAATCTGCGGCAGGCACTCTCGGATGGTCACCAACGACAGCATGTGCGAAGACTGCTTTGTCGAAGCGTGCGAATCCGTGCAGTGCGGCCCTTGAGAAAGGGCCGAAGGTAATAGTGAGTAAACGAATCACAGTGGCCGAGTTACTTTTCTCATTTGTAGGTTAAGCTCTCCTGGTAGGCTTATCATCTTGACACCGATGGTAAGGTTGTTAGCCCGTAAAATGATAGACAGGCCAAGTAGGAACCAACATACCGAGTAGATGCCTATGAAACACCGTTCCAGATATACCTTTATGTCTATTCAGTGACCACTCAAGTCATCATACCTGTAGAGACGGCTATATGCAAAGAACATGGGTTACAGCATGATCATTTCACTACACAACCCTTTTACCTCTTCTTATTCCCCTTCCCACCCTTCCCCCCACCGCTGCCGCCGCCGCCGCCGCCACCTCCTTTCCCGCCACCTGCGCCTCCTGACATCATAACCTTGACCTTGCCCACCGGCACACAGTTGTTGGCCTCCTCGGGCTTGATGGTCTTGATGAGCTCGACCTCGCGCGGCCACATGCGCTCCGGGTCGCGCGCGTTGTCGTCCATGACGCCCTTCTTCCCCGATGCCGCCTTCCAGCTCTCGATGATCTCCTTGATTGCCTTGCCCTTCTTCTGTTGCCCAGGCTGCATCTTGGCCTTGTACTTGACCCGCGCCATGGCCGCGTACGGTGCGCAGACGGGTATCACCTCGAGGATTTCGTCGCCCGCCTGCGGCGTCCCCACCAGCGAGTCGAGCGCCGAGAGTTCCGTTGGCCCTCCTTCACCACTGTTGTCACCATCCACGTCACCGTCCTCACCATCGCCACCCGCCTCCTCCATCCGCCGCCGCCGCGCCTCCTCGTGCGCTGCCGTCGCCTGTTGCTGCCGCTTCAGCTGCTCCTTTCGGCGCTCACGAGCGGCCGCAAGCGCGGCCTCCTCCGCAGCCTTGGCTTTGGCCTCAGCCTCGCGCTTGAGCCTGCCCGCCGCGGCACCAAGAAGCGCCTCAGCGGCCGCCCGGTCCTCATCATCCTGGTACTTGTATTTAGTTGCGATCTTCTTGGCCTTGCCGCGCTGGCCTCTCTTTAAAGGACCTTTTCTCGGCTGCACAGATGTGACGACCGATGACGCAGGCGTACTTAGTATAGATTCCGCCTCTTCGTCTTCGCTTTGATCCCCCTTCTCCGTGCCGTCGCCATCATCGTCTTCTCCAGCCTGGCTCTCGAGTGCATCCACCTGCTTCATCTCAGGCTTGGAAGAGACCCGCAAATCAGCCATAGGTTCAGTGGGTGGCGCGGTCTCTTCATCGCTCTCCCCGCCCACATCTTCGTCATTCCCAGCGCCTGACTGCAGCGGATTCGCCCTGGCTGAGTCTGCACCATCATCTTTGTCTTCGGATTCGGAGTCACTTCCATCATCTTCTCCAACCGCATCCTGGGGACGTATATCATCCTTCACCTCTTCCTCCGCCGCTTCAGGCGCTGGCTTGGAGACAGTGGGGGCCTCGGCTTCCACAGACTCATAGGCCCGGTGTCTTGTGTGTTTAGCCTTGCTTTCGTCGCTTATGCGGAACATGGCGCCAAATCCAATGATCAAAGGCGCCGGCGGCAGTTCGTTCCTCTTGCCCCGCACCATGAAACTGCCCGTCGGCAGGAACTCGCCCGTCGGCGCGGACTTGGACACCTGGTCCGCCCCCACCCAGTATGCTCCCATGCCGGCCTTGGACTCCCAGGCGCCCGACGCGCAAACTGCGAGCTGGCCCGCCTGTGACAGAGTAGACGGAGGCACAGGCGCGTCGGGTGTGCGCGGGTTGTTCTTGATGATGACACTCGGCGCACCGTGCAGCTCGGCGTGCACGTAGACGTCGCCGCGCTTAAGATGCCGCCGGTACAGGATCTCGTTTTGCTGCGCATCGCGGCCGCCGAGGACAAGGTAGCCGTCGGACGAGATGAACCAGTGAAACTTTTCGAACCACATCTGACGTCGGAGAAGCTGCATGACAGGCTTCTCCTTCTTGAGTCCCTTCTGCAGATCCTTGGTAATCTTCTCCTGAGCACTCTTGAGCGCAATGGAGGACTGCTGCACCGTCTTCTCCTGCTTAACCGCGGCACTGCGTTTCTGGTCGTAGTATTCGCCAGCGTTGCTCCATGGGGTAAGGTTGAGCTTGATATCGACCTCGAGGGTCTTGGCCTTGCCCGTCTGTGCGGGAGCATCACCGTCATCGCCGTCGGAAATAGATGACTCGGTCTCGTAGCCGTTGTCCATTTCGTCATCAACATCATCCTGTTCCGCGATCACCAGCGTGACGGTGTTATTAGCAAGGTCCATGGGGAGCTTGATGATCTCGGCAACAGGGTTGTGGCGCTTCTGCTCCCGCTCGACCAGCTTCCCAACATCGACCCAGTCCATCCCCTGCTCGAGGAGACCAATGACAGCGTCCATGGCCTCCTGCACCCTCTCGACGTTGGCCTCGATGGCAGCGGCCTTGCGAAGGTTTAGCAGCTGGTATTCCTGGAGGCCCTCTATCCTCTTCTCATGCTCCCGCTTTGCGGCGTCGAGCTTCCGCTTCGCCGCAGCCTCCCGCTCAGTCAAACGCGACTCGAGCTTCTGGCCCTCAAGTGATGAGAAGAACTCGTCCACGGTTTCGTTGAAGCCCTCAAACGTGAGCACAACATTTGATGGATCGCCGGCAAACTGCTCCGGTAGGAAAGGGCTGAAGTCCTCGTATAGCAGCCCTTCGCTCGACTCCGGCGCAAAGGGTTTAACCACCGCGCCTTCGGCAGCAGTTCTAGTATCGGCCGGATCCGGGTTCTTTGCTATTATGTAACCCTTGACCGTGTCTGAGCTGGTAATGTCGTCTATTATGCTCCGCGCCCGCTCGAGAGCTTTGAACAACGCATCAAAAACGCCATCGTCCTCCAGTATGTCTGCGGGCTTCGCTTTGGGATCGAAGCTGTTTTTTTTGAAGGCGTGGTCCACGAGTATAGGGGGAAGCTCGGAAATTGTCGTAGCCAGGCCCCTCCTCAGGTCGCCGCCAGCCTTCTTGCCCTTCTTGGGTGCGGCGGCAGCGGCAGCAGCGGCCTTCTTGACAGTTGTCTCCAGAGCATCGCGGAGGCGCTCCTTGGTGAAGGCGGGTACGCCGCCAAAGTTCAGGCGGTTGTCGAGGGAGTACGTCAGCCCCACACGCTGGGGCTCCTGGCCTTCGCCCTCCTTGACGTTGCGCAGCAGCGCCAGGATCTTGAGGTCGGCATCGGTGAGGATGATGTTGCCCGAGGCGAAGAACTCGAAGAACAGACGCAGGCTGCCGTCGCTAAACTGCAGCTCAATGATGCGATCGGTGCCGACCTGTGAGACGGCGGTGCAGCGACGGGTCCTCAGGAACTTACGCACGCGGGCGACGAACTGGCTCGGGGCCGGGGCGGTCGGGCGCGAGAAGTCGGTCAGGTGGCATCGGAAACCCGAGTCTATGATGAGCTGCTTCTTGACGTTGGGCTTCGCGAAGCGCAAGAGGAAGATCTTGGAGCTGAGGTCGTAGATGTTGGACAGTCGCAGAGTGACCAGGCTCCGCTGGAGCTCGTGGGCAATCGCCCGCACATCCAGGCTGGAGAGTCTCTGCTTCATAACAAAGGCAATAGTGGTTTGTTCCGCTCGCTCGCGATTTAGGGAGCAACGCAAAGTCAAGTTTCAGGACGAGGAATGCGGCACAACATGTTCTTCCGATCTTGATGAAGACAATTGCCCAAACCCCACGCCAGGCTGGCGGGGTGCTGGAGCCCCTGTTACGTCAGCGCGGTGCCCGGCGAGTCATCCGGCCTAGCATAGAGACAGGAAGATTGGAAAATGGAGCTTGCAGTTGTGGAATTGACTAGAAGATGCATAAGATGGTAGTGACTAGCAGATGACATGAGTTAAGACTGCATCATCTAGGGCGGGAGCCACAGACCTGTCAAGGCACACGGTTGACAGTCGCCAAGCTCACGAAAGGCGGCACAGCCATAATGCGACGGAGGGAAGCCTACCAAGATCACGACACTTCGGTTTCAATTACAAGACAAGCACGATGACTATCACGTGATATGAACAACTGCCACAAGAAACAAAATAGCCAAAACTATGAGACCATGTTGATTAGAGTAACTAGTGATGATCTACATTCTCAATATCCTAAAACCAAAAGATTTCCCAATCTGCAAGCAATATCGACACAAACTCTACCTCCACGTTTACAGGCGCGAGCCGTGCATGACCTTGACGTCAACGATGAGCTCGCGGGGGCCGTCGTTGGCAACAAGGACGCGGACGGAGCCACGGCCAGACTCGAAGTGCTCAGTCAGGCGCTGCCAGAGGTTGGACTGCTCCATGACGGGGATGCCAGGGCCTAGGAAACGCCATGTCAGCTACTGGTACATAGATGGTATGTGCAGAGAGATTGCGATAATACTTACGGACATCGCCATTCTCAGTCATGCAGGTGACCTCGCCGTCCTGGAGGTCCAGGACGCGATACTGGCGGAAGACAGGGCCACGCATAGACTGGATGACAACGCTGGGCTCGGGATTGGTGATGTTGGACGACTCCTCGTGCAGCTGCTTAGTGAAGAGGTCGACACCCAGGTAGCGGTGCTGGCCAGTGGCGGGCGAGGTCGAGATGCGGATGACCTGGCAGGGCCTGCCCTGGAGGATGAGGATGTCACCCATGCGGATGTGGTGGCAGGGGATGGTCACAACATTGCCACCGGCCTTGTTGGGCTTGGGGCTGCGGCGGGCAACAGCGGTCTCAGAGGCTACATCATGGTGTTCATGCCCATTAGGATGGATCAAACGGTCAGCCGCCTTGTGCAGGCCCTTGTGGATGTCCTCCCGGATCGAGTGGTGGTGGCCTGGGTTTGGGAGCCATCGTCAGGATGTGTTGGGGGGGCCGTTGAGGTGTCTAAAAAGACTGCACTTACCCGACTCGTCGTAGTAACCCATCTTGTCGGATTTGCGAGAAACTTGCGAAGGGGCAATAGACTCGGTCTCCTCGATTTCGACCTCCTCGCGGTACACGGGGCGGTGCTTGTGGCTGTTCTTCTTGGCCGGGACGAGGGCGTACTCCTCGACCTCGATAGTCTCCTCGTAGACGGGGCCGGTGCGAGAGCGGGGAGTGTCGATCGTGTACTCAGACGACGACTCCTTGTAGTTGGGCTGGGCACGGGCGCGGTAACCACGCTCGATGGTGTCGATGGCAGAAACTACGGTCTCAGCACGGTGCTCCGAACGCGCGGGGCGGTGGTGGTGGTGATGATGATCGTGGTGGTGGTTGTCAACGTCGACAAAAGTCTCCGAGTAGGAAGATTGGGGCCTGGAGGGTTTAATACATTGTCAGTCTCGAGTCCTCATCCCCAGTCAAGCAGGGATTTCGGGCACGTACCTTCGCTCCTCAAGGAGATGGTGGGTACCGGGACGGTGGTAATGCTCCTCTTCACGAGTGAAGCGAACCTCTTCCTCGTGGTATTCCTGCTCTCTCCGAGGGGGGAGGCTGGCGACGGCAGAGACAGACGAAGAGTGGCGACCTTCCCGTCCGGCTTCAGGAAGCCTAAGCTCAACCTCTTCGTGGGTTGTGGTTGTGGCGGTAACCGCCGGTTTGTTTTCTTCCTTGTAGGCTGGAAGTGTGGAGAGGGATGATCAGCTCGTGCTCTCGCTCTGGGGCTGGACCCCTACACCGCCAGCGTACCAAGCCGGGGACAGCAGAGCGGGCAGGGTGAGGATGGACCTACTGGAGGGAAAGATGCTCAGAGGAACAGGCACGCGCGCCTCGTAATCCAGTTTGCCGACTGTGCAAGTGCAGCCTTCGAGACAGAAGACTACTCTTGCCCTTCAGAGAAGTCGAACAGAGAAAAGTTTGGGAAGAAGCGCGGTTGGAATGCAACTTCTTCTGGGGCTTTTGGGTCTGTTCTAGCTGAGCTTTTTGTATGTGTCTGGATCTGAGTGGATGGAGGAGAGAGTTTGGCACTCCCCCAGGCTCAAGTCGGCCGGGCTTTTCTACTGCAGCCTCCGACTGGATGCAGGGGCCCCTGTTGTTTACTGTTTATTATTGATTTGCTGCGTTTATTGCCAGATGCAGCTGCTAGCTTGCTGGGTTCCCAGCCCCCTCAGCTGTCCAGCCAATGGCTTGCCGGGCCACCCCTGTCGACGAGACGCGCGACCGCCCAGCCACCACCCAGCAACCATCCGTTCCCACCACCACCACCACCCCCGGGGGCTGCAGGGCCTGGATCTTGGCAGACCCTGGCCATGGCAAAATGATGGCACGCCAGCCAGGCCAGGGAGGGCCGACGGAACTGGTCAAGAGGGCCCGCTCGGCTTTGCGAGTTTGGTTTTTTGGCCGGCATGGGCGGCATCTGTGTTCTGCTTGGAGGAGAGCTGAAAGAGGGCCTCAATCTCTGCAGACGACGCCTCCGGCCGAAGGGGAAAGAAGCGAGGAGGCGGGCGGGCACTGGGTGACTGGGCCGGTAGACAAGAATCCAGAGCTGGGCCGGATGGCCGGGCAAACAAGCAAAAACCTTGGTGCATAATGCATATTGCGGGCGGCACAACATCGCCGATCTGCCTTGATTTTGGGGAGGCTGGAGGACTGGGAGGCCACAGGAGGCGCCCATCACAGCTCCTCCCTGCGCGCAAACCAAAGTCAATTGGGTATCAAGACATGGATGGCCACGGATGGTGGCAGGCGGTGGCAGGAGGCGCCGTGCCCCAACCTCCTCCTGCCTGCCTCCTCCTCCCCCTCGCCGTGCGCCTTCTCTTTTAGCACTTCCCAATAGACTTGCAGCTGCGTGCTGCAGCAGCAACCTTTTCGGGGTGGCCAGTCGTGGAGCGACTTCATTGGACACCCATAAATGGCCAATCTTGATACGCCAAAGGCTCAACCTGGTCCTCCCTCCGAGGAAAAAAAAAAAAAAAAAAAAAAAAACCGAAAAATCAAACATCAGCTGGCGTGGTCCTCTTTGATTGCAATCTGGGCCTTGCTGTTGCCCGGCGCCCGCCAACAGGCGGTCCGAGCTTTACGACCAAGGCCGGACGATCGTGCGGTTGCCATAGCCACCAGGCAATCGAAATTACCCACCCACCCAGCCCTTCCTTGCAAACGCAGCTCCCGTCTTGGTCCGGGCTGCCATCAGCTGTGGAGGCCCGACCGGACCCCCTGGAGGTGCGCAAGATTGACGGGGGCGCTGGGGGGGTTGGGAGCACCGAGCTGCAGGTGCGGTTGGAGCTACAGTGGGGCGGTGGGGCGGAGTGGGTTGAGCCGTGCTGCTTCACGTGAAGCAATTGGTCTCGGGAGAGGCCGCGGCCCTCGCTTGCGACCTGCCCGCCTGAAAATGCCAGTCGATTACGAGCAGGAATGTGTGGGCTTGCCAGACAGAGTCCAATGCCGGGGGAAATCGTGTCCGGCCAGGTGGTCGCAAGTGGTGGACAAAAACAAGTTCGGTTGTCTCTCCGGGCAGTCTTTGTTGTCTGTCTGGTTGGCTTTTGGTTTTGGCCACCATTTGCCCGCCAGCACCACTGCAGGCATGTGCAGTGCAGGCCCAGGTCCCACGTCGTGCTGCATACGCAGTGCAGTATACATAGTAGACCCTCCACGCTGCCTTGATCTGATGGAAGAGGCAAATCCAAGGTCGTCCTTCCGTCAGACACGGACCATGTAGGGCATGAATGCCTCGCCCGACCCCAAGAAGTCACCGTCCCGAGAGACCCATATTGCTCACCGAGGAGATCTGGAAAGCTGCTGGCTATCACAGCCGACCTGGGCCTCATCGGCTCTTTGCGGGCCCTACAGTATCGCCAGCATGCCCAGAAGTATGAGTCCAACTGTCCTGCCGTGCTACCTTGGGAGGGTCGACCAGCACGGAGCCCGCTCTGGAACAACACGTTTCGACATCCCATCAATGTGCTTCAAGAGCGTCGCCCGATTTGATAATGACGCGATGCACTTTGCCGACCCGACTCTCTCCGATGGAACGTGGCTTGTGCTGTCACAGTGTTAAAAGCCGGACATATTCATGTCCGTGCCTCAGACAGCAGGGCTCACCGCAGAGGCGGATTTGGCCGTTTGCCTTGCGGCCTCGACATTCTCCCTTCCCTGGGATAGTCGAGTATCCACGATCAAATCACGCGTCGTCGGGAACTTGCTAGCTGATGAAGATGTGATCTAACTATCAAGGAATGCGAGATCGCAGTCCGAGAGCCTATCCATGGAAGCTCACCGAGTCCCTAGTCCAGTGTCCCCACACTCCCGATCTCTCCAAGATGAAATCGCTCGCGTGTTGTTTCTCCACCGCCCTACCTTGGTTTGGATCACGGCCCTGGTTTGCGCACGAAAGGTGCCTGTGTGCATCCTGGCCGGTGCGGCTTTCATCGCAGTAGTATCAGCCTTCGGTGTCGTGACCGTGAGGGGACGGAGTGGTAAAAATGGGGGCAAGGGCGGAGCAAAAAAGCCGCCGCCAACATTTTGGATCGGCTCGCCAAGGAAAACCCAGTTGCCTGACTTATCGGCGCATGAGGCTGGGAATCTTCCATACCCAAGATGCCCTCCCAGGAGGCGGGGACATCGAAACACCATATGGGTCCATCCGCGTGTTCGAACGGGGTCCCGAGGATGGCGAGCGTGTGCTACTCCTCCACGGGATTGGCACGCCGTGTTTGGCCCTCGGAGGAATAGCTCACATGCTTGTCGAGTCTGGCTATAGGGTCATGCTGTTTGGTGCGTCTTGAACACATGCGCTTGACAAGGAATGTGCACAAGACGGCCGGTTGACATCCCGAGACACATTCCAGACTTCTTCGGGAGGGGTTACTCTGACTCACCGAAGGACCTGCCGTTTGACCTGCGCCTCTACTAAACACAGATCCTCCTGGTCCTGGCCTCGTCCAGCCTGCCTTGGATGGGTGATGACAGATTCCACCTGATGGGCTATTCCCTTGTCGGCGGCGTGGCTGCTTCGTTTGCGGGCTACTTCCCACATATGCTACGTTCGCTTACCCTCGTTGCGGGAGGAGGCATCATCCGCCGTGGGCACGTCGGCTGGAAGAGCAAGTTGCTGTATTCGAGCGGCATCCTCCCGGACTGGCTGCTTGAGAGCTTGGTCCGGTCGAGGCCGATGCCTGTCAAGCAGCAGCCGGGACAGCAGCCAGGGCGACAACCCCAGCCTGAAGACCGCGAGCCGGGTCCGATAGCTCCGCCCGGGCAGGCGTTGGCACTCGTGAAAACGGAGATGTCGCCGGCGAACCCCCGGGCGTTGGGTTACGGCGCTGTCCAGCCGCAGGGGAACAGCGACGCGAGCGGCGGCGACTCGTTCGACTACGCCGCGCTCCCAAGCGGCGCCACCGTCGCGTCCGTCATGGAGTGGCAGCTGCGGAACCACGCGGGCTTCATGCGTGCCTTCAGGAGCACCATCAGGCACGCTCCGATCTACGAGGAGCATGAAGCCTGGCGCAGACTCGCGTCCCGGCTGTCCGAGCGGCGCATATGGAGCAGCAGCAACGGCACGAGCTAGCAGAAGCCTGAGGCGGGGCTTACGGGCGGCAAAGTGCTCCTCGTGCTCGGGGCGTCGGACCCGGTCATTGTGATGGATGAACTGCTCCAGGACGCCACCAGCATCCTGGGGCCTGACAGCTTTCAGACCGTGGTGCTCAACGCAGGACATGAGGCTGCCATAGTCAAGGAGCCTGAAGTCGCTAGGGCTGCCATGCGATTCTGGGGGAGACTGCCGAACACAACTCCCTGACGGCGGACTCTAGCATATTCAGCGTGTGAAACGTGATAGACCTGGATACATGTAGACGCCTAGATTTACATAGACCTAGAATACGCTCGCACAGCCGCAGCAAAAGCCGCGACTGTGGTGCTTGATTGTGCCGACCTTTCGAGCCACGCTCACACGTTGTGGATTCAAGAGCAGTAGATACAGGAGGACTGGTTCAATCTCCCACTCAACCAAGGGGATGCCTACTGAAAGGATCCCCAAATGCCAAAGCGCCGTCGAGTTGAGGCGCTTCATCACATGGTTGCGTGGTGGTTGAAGAAGAAACAAGAAATTTTCACTCACCCTCCACTGCACGAGTTTTTACAACGGTTGGGGCATGAATGTGGCACGTGAATGGAGCCAAATTTCCACGTGACGAATGAAAGCAGCGGGACTGGAGCCTGGCTTGAGCCGCAAGTCAAAGCCCCCACCCAAACGGCAAAATCTTCTTGCTCTCATCTTCGTCTTCCGTACTCTTTCAGATTCGCCGTCAACCCGCTCCGTCGGCGTGAAACGAGTCTGGCTCTGGCGAGAAGATGTGTCGTTTCTCCATTCTTCAATGAGCCGGGTTCAGTTCCTTCCAGCGCAATGGAGTCGCTCAGCGAGACAGTCTGGGACGTCGTGATTTGCGGCACAGGGCTGTCGCAGTCTCTGCTCGCCCTGTGAGTCTTTCTTCGACGCTTGTCCAGCCGACGTCACCTAGCCGAATTTCCCCTTCTTTTTCTCCGTCGCCCTTCTAACTAACCCAGTCCCGTCTGATACGGAACTCAAGTTCTCTGTCGAGATCGGACAAGAAGGTGCTGCACATCGACCCCAACGATTTCTACGGCGGGGCAGAGGCAGCCTTCAGCCTGCAGGAGACTGAGGACTGGGCGAAGCAACATGAGACGCCATCGACCGCGGACGCTCCGAGTGGGGCGCCGGCCGAGTCTCTGACGACCCCGATCTTCACATCCGCGCGCGTCACTAAACCCGAAGATGGCGCCGGCCTCTCGTTCGCCCGCGCCTACTCCCTCGCAATGGCCCCCCAGCTGGTGCATGCCCGCTCTCAGCTCGTGTCCCAGCTGGTTTCCTCGCGCGCTTTCAGGCAGCTGGAGTTTCTGGCCGTCGGCTCGTTCTTCGTGCTAGCACGTCGTCCCTCGGACGACGGCGCAGCCACCGGATCGGCGCACAAGCTGACCCGCATCCCCTCCACCCGCGAGGACGTCTTCTCGGACGACACCATCCCTGCCCGCGCCAAGCGGTCGCTGATGAAGTTCCTCAAGTTCGTCCTGGACTACAACTCGGACACCCAGACCGAGCTCTGGCGCGAGGACGCAGACCAGCCTCTGGCCGGGTTTCTGGAGAAGCGTTTCAAGCTCGATCAGGACCTCCGCGCATACGTCCTCACCCTCACCCTCTCGCCTGACGGCGCCATCACGACCAAGGACGGCCTGGCTATCATCCATCGTCATCTCACGTCGATGGGTTACTTCGGCCCCGGATTCGCTGCTGTGTACCCCAAGTGGGGTGGCGCTGGCGAGATTGCCCAGGTGGCCTGTAGGGCGGGTGCTGTCGGTGGCGGCGTCTATATGCTGGGCACCGGCATTACAAACACCAGAACCTCATCCTCTGCATCTGCCGATTCCGAAGAGACCCTCGAGCTCGACTTGACAAACGGAACCACTGTGAAAACAAAGCTACTCGTTCGCGGTCGTGAGGAGCTCTCGGTGACGAACGACACCATAGAACGGACCAGCCGCCTTGTTGCCGTCATCGGCTCGCCTCTCACGTCGCTGTTCAACACTGCTGTGGAGGGTGCGCCTATCCCTGCCGTGGCTGTCATTGCTTGCACACCTGGCACCTTGGACGTACCATCTGAGGCAGTGTCGCAGGAATATCCTATCTACGCCCTCGTTCACTCGAGCGATACCGGGGAATGTCCGCCTGGCCAAAGTAAGTCTTGATATCCTCTCCCCCGTCTTATCGCCCACCTCCAATATGCATGTCTTCCCAACCCGAGCATCATGATGATTCAACTTCGAATACTTATCTACATTATCGGAGCTATGTGCTTTGACGATAATATCCTCTGACAACCTGATCTGCTCAACTCTTTTCCATGTCCTTGATCTTATCCTTTGCACCCAGGACTTGGGCAATATGCTAATCGTCTTCTGCGTTGCAGCTGTAATCTATCTTAGTACCCGCATGACAGCACACGCCCAACAGATTCTAGAGCAGAGTCTCGCCCCTATCCTTACCGCCATCAGCAGCAATGAGACTCCGAGGTGTCTATACCAGCTCTACTACGAGCAGAGTAGCGGCATGTCCACAGTCCAGGTCGACGGACGGGTGTTCACATTGCCCGCACCATCACCTACCCTTGCCGTGTCGGACGGGATCCTCGACTCGGTACGCGAAGCTTGGAAGGCCGTCATGGGACCCGAAGCCCGGGCGCATGAAGATGGATACATGAAGTTTGTTGACCGGGAAGGCATGGACGATGACGACGACGTTTAGGGCAGATAGCAAGCCTTAGCAGTATCTTTGACGAGTTTAATGATCAGCGATTTGATTTGATATCCTCCTGCTCTCTCTGTAATGTCTAGTTCTGATTAGACCACCTATCTAGCTTGGTGTTTCGAGTTGCATATTGCCCTCCGTCCGTGAATTGTCATGCAAAGTTGCTCCGGGCGATCTTCTCGTCACTCTCCTTGTTCAGTCATCCATTCCTTTTCGAGCGCGCCCATCAGCAAACCGTGATCCTCCCACCTTCGTCAATACTGTCAAGATCTCCCGCTCAGACGGCGGCTCCAAGCTCCCATATGACCTGAAAAAAAATCATTCAGCCCAAGATCAAAAGGCAAATCTGCCCACAAGGCTGTACTCAAAGCAGAAGAAAAACATGTCCTATATCGGTTCCTCCCGGTGCAAAGAGATGGATGCGCCAACGCAAATAAAGTAGAACAAAAACACCCATATAAATCCCTGAATCCCGAGCGTCCTATCATTGCCGTTATTAGGTTGAGCTTTGCCTTTCCCAACCCAAAAAAAGAAAGTTCGAGACCACGCCTTTTTTCACCTTTTTCTTTTTCATTCCTTCCATTTTTTTTTTTCGTCTTCCTCTTCCCTTTTTTTTTTTCTTTCCCCAATCGAATCCCTCACCGACCCAGCTTCGAGCGGAACCATCTCTCTGAGCTATTTGCCGTCACTGCCATCTCACTCGTTCGCCTACGCAGCAATTTGGTTATTAGCAACTGTGTCGTCAATCTTGCCGCCTTGAGACGCCTGAGCATCGGCCATATCGTCGTCTCCGTCCTGCTCGTCTTGGCCATAGCCGGCCATCGGCACGCCGATGTGGATGGACTTGAAGGGCTCGTTGGTGTCCCGTCCATCCTGGTCGACCTTGAGCACTCTTCCAGTCGTGAGGCAGAGGACTTGGTAAAATGCATGTGCTGCGATGGACTGTGTACCGGGGAGAGGTCGGATGACCTGGTCGAAATCAACCCACAGCATCTCCTTGTCCATGTCGCCTCGTGAGCCGCCCTGCTTGTTCGCCTCGTCTTGCAGGAAGTCGAGGAACCTTCGCCCCTCTATGCTAGCCACGCCGTCAGAGCTCAGATGGCCGCTGTTTTGCTCGCCGTGGTCGGGTAACCAGCCTTTGTCGGCAGATCCAAAACCGTCCCCGCCGCCAAAGCTTGGTCCGTCGGAGCCCACAGGATCGCTGAAGCGCTCGATACCCTGCACCATGCTCCCACGGTGCTGCAGCGGGCTCTCCGGGACATTGGCGGGGCCACCACCGGGCAGAGCACTCCGCCTAGCGCTGCTTCCCTTCAGAGACGATCCCGGGACGACGGAAGACTGGCGGTGCCACGGCATAGATGGCTGGTCCGAGAGGGGATGGCCAAGCTCTCGACCAATCTCTGATGGATGCTCTGGATCGTCAGGTATCAGTTGCATATCACCCTCCAGCTGGCTCTGGCCATGTCCGTCTTGAGGCTGGGCATGTTGCTCCTCGTCCGATCGCTGTCGTACCCGGCGGCCCTCCTCTCCGTCCGCACTAGCCCCGAACGCTTCTGACGCGGACCTGCGTCGGCCACCTGGCGACTCGGGCGGCCGGCCGAGCACCTGCCCGAACACGGTGCGCTGGAGACCCTCTCCAGAGAACATATCGGCGAGCGGGTGAACGAAGTCGGGGAGTCCAAAGTCCCAACTAAAGCCTCCAATCCCACGGCCGAAGAGTCTGTGGTAGGCATTCTTCCTGACCTGCTCCTTGTTGATGGGCTCGCGACGCCTGTCGATCTGCATCTGCTCCTCCTCCATCCTCTCCGTGTAATCGGTGTACCAAGTTCTATACTCGTTCCTGTTGATCTTGGTGTCCTGGTCCGATGCGATGACTCGCCGTTTTCTTCCCCTCTGTCGAGCCGGAGCGGAAGCAACGACAGTCTCCTGCTGCTCCTCGATCTCCTGCTCTGCGTTTGGGTCCTGCCGATCTCGGCGGGCAGGAAGTGCATCTGCGTCCGGCAGCGGCAGGTCTTCTAGAACAAGCGGCAGCTCGTCTTCGAGGGCCGCAGGCGCGGCGACATTGCGCTGCTGCGCGGTTGTATCATCCAGGTCCGGCTGCGGGACCTCAGGCACATCTCTCTCGGCTGTTTTTAGCGGACGGTTGTCGACAAGGTTTCCGTCGGCATCGATAGTAAACAGGTCATCGTCGAAGTGTAGTGGCTCCTCTTCAGCAAACGGATCGAGATCCACTCGCGGCTTCTGCGCGGAACTTCCGCCAGCGAACGGAGAATCGAGATCGTAGCCGCCGAGGAACGAGCCATGATCCAGGTCTAAGCGCATTGAGTTCCGACCGCCAGACGACCAGGATCCGGACCGTTCATACGGAGACAACTGAGAATACAGGTTGACCGTCTGTTGAGTACCGTTGGGCGGGACGACGTCTCCCATGTCATCGAGTTCGAAGCGAGGCAGGTCGAAGTTGCCAATGTGGAAGTTGGGATCGTCCGCAAGCATTAGTTGCTTCCTCCTGTTGTGGCATTATGGTTAGATGGTTCCGGGAAGGTTCCAAATATCTCTAACACAAGTGGAAAGACGGGAACGTGAGAAAGTCCCAACGTACTTTGCCTTTCCAGCGTTTGGGTCCAGAGTGTCAGATAACGCCATGTGCTTGAACAATATGGATATGCCCAGCCGAGCCTTCTCTGCGTCTCCCAGAAGATAGTCGTATTGCTGAGAGTATGCACGAGACACACCATACAGCAGACTGGCCTGGAGACGAAGGGCGATCGGAGCACCCGGAGGGTTGTCAATGGTCATGCAGGCCTTGGGCACATCGACTTCCTGGATTGCCTTCCGCGAGATCCGTCGACTGCCACAGTTCTGGCCCAGTGTAGCCAGGACCCTAGTGGAATTAGTTGAGTGGTTAGATGCGACGGGTCTTGATAACCTTGGGGGCAGACAAGCACGAAGATATCTTATCTCACCAGACCGTAGCCACGCCATGTTTATGGCTGGTCAGAACTGAGGGCGGGATATATTGGTCAGCCGAGGCGCCAGACAACGAGGCCGAGCGCATTCAGGGGACTTACTTTCGTGACTGTAGAACATCGTGACGAGTACGCTCGAATCGAGTAGTGGCTACAGTCAGGGGACTTCAGTGGCGCTCGGAGACAGTTGCGCAATATGTGAGGCCGAGGTGAGGTCAAGGTGGTACCGCCGAAGGACAAGGGCGTACCCCTTGGAGTCGACCAAGCCGTTCAGTAAAGGGAAATCTCGAACTTGGAAAACAAAGGGGTTAGGTTGAAGATCGAGACGCTGAGAGTTGGACGCCTGCTATGGTCCCGGCGAAGAATCATCTGGTGATATGGTGGTTGGCTGGTATAGGTCGGAGACAAGTTGGTCGTAGGGACGGAGAAAAAAAAGCTTCCCGGTGACGAAATCTGGTGGGGCTACCCGTGCCTAATCCACGAATACTTTGGGTTTTTTTTTCATCTGATTTAAGGGTGCTATGTGCTGGGTGAAGTGGCAGTGACGGAAGGTGCGATCGTCTCTGCCTAGGACTCTGCGCGGAGGCACCAGCGGCCACCACCAAGAACAGCAAACGGTCAAACTAATCACACGCTCGGGCGGATGGCATTGTAGTGGATTCGAGCCTCCATGTGGACGCTTTCGATCAAACAAGGAGTCGTCTATCTGGGTGCCTAGTATCAGATGCCAAAACAGACTATCTTTCCCTTTCGTTCTGCTTCCAGCGACGAGACCCGCGCAGCTTCCGTCGCTAACAGTGTGCTTCCCCCGACAAGCTCATATGGCATAAAATCCGGGCCTCGCAGCTGTCTTCCTCCTCGAGAAAGCCCTAGCAGGCTTCTGCCTTTCTTTCGGCAACATGCATCCTTCTCACTGAATGCAACCCCTTAGCTCCTAAATGCTTCCTTCTCAGGGGCCAAAGAACCACAGGTCCATGTACGTGGCAGTTATCCCTGCCTAGTCAGAGCTGCGCACCAGAGCGTAATATGGCTCGCGTTTCTTCTCCTTTCTCTCGTGCATGTGCGCCAGCTGCATCATGAGCCGGCTCCAGGTCAGCTTCCTGAGGCTGCCCTCTTTGGCCAGCAGGTCCTTCACAAGCCGGGCGTGGATCTCGGGATAGGTTCTCTTCAGGCCATCGATCGCATACCAAAGCATCTTGGTCTCGCCCTCAACCCTGCGCAAGACCCAAAAAGGCGCATTCTTGTCAGAATTATCCTAACAGTGCCTGACCTCGGGCGGTACGAGTTATAGCCAGCGAGGTAGGTGGGCTAGTAATGAGTCGTTACTCACCCAGATAGATGCCCGATCATGAACATGCGTCTCCGCAGATACCGGAGACGCTCCTGGAACGCGCGGATGGTATCAAAGTCTTTGCTATTGATGAGCTTCAGCTCGTTGACCTCCAGGTCGCTGTTGACAGAGGCGTTGCGGGAGAAGCAGTCCTTGATGGACTGGAAGTAGCGCGCCGGGTCCCTCTCGTCGGCATCCCAGCCCTGGTTGAGGAGCCAGTCCCGGACAGGAGAGATAGAGGCAGCAAGGAGGACGAGGACCCGATCTCGCTCCAGCTCCTCGTCCCGAGCCGCGTAGACACTGATGCCCCCGTCCGCCACCTCCGGCGTCTCGTCGTCTGCCTTCTTCCCCGTGTCCTCGGCGTTTGATGCAGTCGATGGACCGGCCCCTCCTCCACTCGGGCCTCCGAGAATGTCGTCCAGGAACCCAAGTGATATCATAGGAATCCCCTCTGCCTTCTCGCCATCATTGCTACTGTTGAGCCTGGAGCCATTCCTCTCGGGCTTGTTCTCGCTGGATTTGCTTGCTATGACGACCTCTATTGCTCCCGGCTTCTTGCTATCGGTGGCGATCTGTGACTTGGCCGACCTCGTAGGCTCTAGATTCTTACTTGAGCCCTTGATGATATGCTCCAGCTTCTTCACTCGGAGGCATTTTATCAAGAGGTCCTCCCACTCCTCCAGGTCACTCTCGCCTCGAAGGGTTGGGAGGGGAGATGGTAGCATCACACACGGGTGTGGAGGAGCCTCAGTGGACGTCCTTGTGGGAATGTCTTCAACCTCGAAGTAGCCGAAAGGAAGGCAGATAGTTCTTTGTGACGCGAACTGATTTGGATGGTAGGGCCGTGGTTGAGGAGCGGACAAATCCACGGCAGGGAAGATCAGGTCAAGTTGATATGCCTCGACCAAGGTAGAGTGACTCCCAACGCGAACTGACTTTGCTGTCACCGTCTGGTCATATCGACGAGACTTGACATATCAGTCCAGATAGCTTCGCAACTTCTGTCCGGCCTAATCTCGGCGGGTACCAGTGTGAAGTGTATGGCCGAATCGCTATTCTTCAATATCTAATGCCACTGTCTATTCAGGTATCCCCAATGAGCACGGGTTTGCTAGATATTACTCCCCATTGGTAACTAACCTGAGGTTTGGGAACCTCAAGCCCGTCTAGGTGTCTAAACGGTAACACCAAAACACAACCTTCACCCGGTTCATCATAGTATCATCGCACCTAGGTAGGTAGACCCAACACAATTACTCCAGATGCCGGATTTGAGACGCATTAATGTGAAGACATATACGATATCTCGACCACGAAAGATATTCACACATATGACACAACCGTATCGGACAGGAAATACATACGTATCGTACCTACACATGAATAGCTTCCATAGAAATCGCTACAGAAGAACTCGGATGCTGCAATACAATTCATGCAACTCTCTCAAAGTCCATCGAGAATAGCCTAGCACCGAAAGCAGCACAGAGACAGACGCATACTAGAAAAGCATAACAAAGAGTAGCTGAACCCGGCCGGTGTCCGAATTCCGGCTAGCCGGGCTCAAAGGTGGTTAGGAGGCGGTTCCGGCGCCCCGGCGCCCGGCCCTCCCCGTCTGTGTCACTTGACCCGGGTCACAGGGCCGAGGATGCAGCCACATTCCCGATGGCGGCGTTCTAGGCGTGGCCGGCAGGATCGATAGTCGGTGGAGTCTCTTGTCCGCTGCTAAGAAAAGCTTGCAGATTTCACAGGGCAAGAGAGAGAGAGAGAGAGAGAAAGAGAGAGAAAGAGAAAAGAAAAAAGTACTAGCCAGGCCTGCCTGCTGCCCAACCAGCTCCGAGACCACACAGCTCTGATATTGACGGCCTCCCTCCCTAAGCCCCTTTGAGACTTATTGCCACCAAAACGCGGGCAACGGTGGGAAAAAGATGACCGCCGGCTGTTGCTTGGCTACGTTGATATTTTCTGGTGGCGGTGGCGTTCATTTTTTGGTGAGACAGAGCTGGGCTGGCCTAGGGCCCCTCTGTGTCACCGTTCGGTTCAGCTCGGTGAGAAGGCTGGCGCCGACGTCAGCATCATCACATTACACGGGTCCAAGGCTCCCTCTACGGCATTACTGCTTATTCCTTTCCCGCTTTGCCCGACCTTGCTTTTCCCGGCCTCGGTTCTCTTGCCCGGTTGGGGATAGCAAATGGGGGGCAAAGCAGATCTTCGGCCAACTGAGTCGATGGGTGACGTTAGTCTTCCCCTGAGCAGCTAAATACGAAATGAGCCCAAGATCCCGTGCCAATTTCCGTCCTAGACACACACATACACTCAAGATCTCAACCGCGGTTTGCGGCATCAGCCCTCCTTCGCTCTCTCCAGAGAAACAAGGGGGAGAGAAGACGCGGCAAGAGTGGGGTGTGTGGTGGCTGCAAGGGAGAGAAAGGCCAACGTCCGCCTTTTTTCTCAACGGCATCAAGCCACGGGCGATGAGCAGGCCCGCCTGATACCGGGCTTGCACGAGAGCATCACGCCCTATTCTCGATCAGGCCTAGCAGCGCTGGAAAGCCTGCGCAGAGGCTCCATCAGCATTCACTCATTCACCTTTGAGCAGCGAGGCGGATGCAACCATCTCTGTCCCCGAAATTCCACCGCCCTCTCTTGGCCCTCGGCAGAAGCAAAAAGAACATAAAGAGACGCGAGTCGGCGAGAAACGCACTAATGAAATCCTGCATGCGACCTGCAGAATGCATTTGCCAATTTCAATGCGCCCGGAGAAAGTCATTCCTCATGCGTTATCTCTTGCGTGTACACCCCTTGCCTCCGCTATCA
>JNVV01000002.1:826425-846976 GCA_000733355.1 Falciphora oryzae
TACTTTGCGTGTGTTTCAATGTCACACTGCTCCATCGGGTACCAAAATAATTGAAGACTCAGAGCAAAGCAGGAACAGAAAAGAAAAAGGCTGGGTTCGACTGGGGTGGAAGGGGTCTCCCCTGATCACATTTGGGCCTTGTCTGTTCTCTCCTGTCATCCCTGCGCCTGGGTCTGGTGGAAAGGACGGAAGCTAGCGCGGGTAGGGGGGTTGAGAGGGAGGAGAGGGCTTGCCCGCGCCCGCACCCGCCAGCCTGTCGGTCCCAACTGTGTGCCCGCCTCCAGGGCCGGGCAGACCGGGCGGGTGCGTCAAGGGTCTTCTTTTCACTGCCCTTGTTTGAGGTGCGCACTGCCGTGCATGGATGGAACGGGGAAACATCTTTGGAAGGGCCTCACTGCGCTATAATGTTACTCAACCCGTCTGGAATATCCAACATCAGACCATGCATACATGCGCGTACATTAGGCCGCGGATCATTGGAAAAACACGGTCAGGACGCATGAAGCGGGAGAGCCGATAATAACGGCAATTGAATATTGAGCAGAGAAGAAAAATCGAGGCGATGGAAATGACCAAACCTCCATGCCGTGCTAGCCGTTGAGTCCACCGCGCAGGTTTACGGCGGGTGGCTCGAAAAAAAAGGACGCATCAACCCACACCTAAGGCAAGCGCACGGAAGGAGGAAAGTGCAAGCGAGCCAGATACCTGCAGCAGGATACGTTCCAGCCTAACCCTCGGGACACGATTCCGGTGACTGTTATTTGTGGCGGGAAAACGGTGACTGTCACCCAAGCCACTCGCACTCTAGTCATCAGTCAGGATGGAAGTCGGTTGACCAAGAGGGGCAGCAAAAGCACACGGACTTTTGCGGTCCCAAAACCAGGTTTTGCTCTCGTGCTGGCTCCATCTCTGTTCAGCCAACCACCTCGAGCCGAGCGAGCACGGACAGACAGCCCACGGCGCGGCGTGGCGTGGGGATGAATGGGCTCCCAAGTTCGTCCTAGCGGACTCCAAACACGAACGATGGAACAGCAAATCATGCAGCGCGGTGAGAGAAAAAAAAAAAAAAAAAAAAAGGCAGCAGGAAGGATGAGATGGGGGGCGTGGGAAAGAAAGCAACGAGGCCAATCTATGAGGTGGGCGGAACGCGCGCCTTCCGGCTGGCAAACCTACCATCCCTCAGTCCGCCACCCCCATCCTCACGCCTCTTGACCTTTCGGTCTGGCGGTGAGGAATAAGAAAGAAAAGAGAAATGCTGAGCGGCGGAAACGAGGAGGGTGTGATGGAGGTGAGGGAGAAAAAATGGCTCGTTTGTGTTGGCGAGTTGCGATTGGGTCGTCAGCTAGCCGAGCTGTGGATGAAATCACAACGCCCGTGGCAATTGTGGCTGGAATAAGAGGTCATCGGCCATCTCCAAGCCATATTTTTTTTGCTTGTCGACGAGATCGTGCGGTGAGAGAGATCGACCCGGACCTCGTTCCCCGACCTGCCGGCAACGTTCACCTCTCTCCCTTGTTGACAGCAGCCCAGCCCTCGTTAGCACCCGCATGTTGGTTGGGCGGTCAAGCTGCGAACAGACAAATCAACTGCGCGTCGCTTACCCCTTGTCACCACCTTCTTCTATCGGTGGGTTGGGGGCCAGAGTGAGAGGCCCCATATCCTCCCTCATGTACCTAATACCGGCCTGGGTGCCTGGCTTCCCGCGGGTAACAGCAAACAAGAAGCAACAAGGGGTGCGGAAGAGAAGAATAAGAGGAGAAAAGGCGGAAAGAGAAGATCCAGCAGGAACCAGCTGGTCCGCGCTTGTTCCTTAGCCCCCTCGCCGCCGTTGGTGATCGGCGATATGGGTGGAGCAAAAGAGTAGTCTGGAAGGGAGAAGAACATGAAGGACGGGAGACGGGCCAAGCTGCTTCCGCTGCTTCCATCCATCTTTGAAATCATTGCGTCTGACAACCCGCGTCAGCCTCAGGTCTTTGATGAGCCCATACGATTTGCTTCTTTCATACGACACAGTGGTACGTGCGTATGACGTAGCTGCGGTCTTTTTTTTTTTTTTTTTTTCGGGTAGAAATCATGACCATTTCTTTTCGTGATGGATGCATTGATGGCCGGTTTGCTGTGCAAAGTCGAAACAGATCGGCAGCCAAAAACCCACCCACCTTTTTCTCGTCTCCCACCAAGAAGTCGTGGGGGTTGCAGCCCTCGGCCATGCCTGCAACAGCAGGTGGTGTCCTGCTTCTCCAACGGCGGGAGGCTTTTCTTCCCCCTTCCTGCAGATCGTGAAGGGGGGCCCAATGCGAGCGTGATTGGTAATCGTGGGATGCGACTTCGTGCTTGGGTGCTTCTCGCGTACGCACTTGGCGGCATAGGAAACCCCGACATGCCTCCAATTTGGGGTTGGGGCGCCTGGGAAGATTGCGTGGCACCATCAAGATGTGAGCTGTGAGGTGGGCATGCTACGAAAAGGGATCTGATATCGTCGTGGTCTTTCAATGGCAAGAGAGGATCCAATCCCCCTTGAGGGGTTGCGGAGGAGAATGATTGCGTGCCATCTGGACTCTTGGGTACGGCAAGTTCGTCTGCGGTCAAGGAGGTTGTGCAGGGGCATGGAGGGCTTGCAAAAAGCCATAAGGCTGAAAATGTGCACAGCCGTTTCTGGGGACGGACTGGCAGGGGACCGGGCGAGCAACGGGCAGCGGCTGGCTGGGGACGGGCTGGCAGCACATCTTGCGCTGGGCCGGGCAAGGGCAAGGGCGGAGGGGAGGGGAGGGGAGCCACACGGGCAGGTTCAGCAGAGCAGAACAAAAAGGCTTGTTGACAGCCAGCAAACGACAGGACGGACGTTCCCCGGCTCGTTAGGTGAGGGCGGCTTCTCCCCGGGAACCGCAGCTCGCTTCAAGGTCATGCTTGCATGAGGCGATGGGGTCTTTGTGCCTTCTGCTGGAGCGGGTTGAAACAGGGGGGACGACTGCGAAGGGGGGCTGGCCAGATCTCGCGGCCGCCACCCATGTCCTGTCCTGCGACCCTTGGCTTCTGGGAAGGGTCTGCGATCTCTCGAAGGATTCCATGTCATAAAACCGAGACCTATCGGCAGTAGACTGGGGCTGGACTGCCGTAGCATCGACGCGATGGATTCGCGCCGCCAGGCTCCAGGCGGGCAGGAAGCAAGCGAACAAACACACGTCACACCGACCGTTACCGTCTTCACGCCCTAGCGAGGCCAGCGCATGAAAGGCGCAACGCCTGCAAGAGCAAGGAGAGAAACAGAAGACGGGGCACCGGGTCTGCCGGAACGAAGCCGGCACGGCGGCCGACTGATTGAAACTGTCAGCCACCAAATATCGGTGAGGGTTTCGACGAGTGGGGGTTGAGGCAGAAAGGCCCGAGTGGCCAAGGCGAGCGGAGGAGGAGGCCATGCCGCCGCGTTTCCGTTTTGGAGCAAAACATTGCAAACATCAAAAAAGACACAAGAAGTGAGGCAGCAACAAGAAGAAGAAAAAAAGAAAAAAAAAAGGCCCAAGCTCCCTCAACGCAGACGCGCGGAGCAGCCTGCCAAAAACGGGCAAACGGGCGCCCCGATCAGACTGCTCTCGAGTCATCGACTTGGCAGGTGCGTGCTTTGGGTTTTGGCGTAGCGCCAAACGGTGGCACAGAGGGTGAGCTGAGGAGGGAGCGAGCGACGACAAGCAAGTCCAATGAGATTGACATCGAGATGCGCTGCTACCAGGCCCAATTCGACAACTCAAGCGAGGTTGTCATGTGGGGGAGCGTGGGTGAGGGACAAGGCCTCCTGGCACCCAACGGACGAACAGAATAACCAAGTTCCACCACCGCAAGCCCGATCGATAAGTTGTGGCCGCCGGGTAAGCGCCTCCCGCCAGCCGTCCGTATTTCCTCACCGTTGTGGATATATGCATAATTACCTCGACGCCGGGCCCAGTCCGATATCCCGCAACGGGGCCGTGTCTCGATGTTAGCGGCCAGATGACTGCAAGCTCTTGCGAACTCTGCGGAGAAGGGCGAGATGAGACTGAATCTAACCTGCCTTGCCTGTGCCGTACTACAACACACACAACAACACACCCGCGGACACTCCGTCTGCCGTAATATTGGAAGCACAGACGACCGGCCAGTTTCCTGTTGTGTTTGCTGAGGCGACGGCCGAGTCAGTCTGGCATCGCATCGTGCCGTCGGATCGGCGTTGGTTCTCTGCACTCTCTCACACTCGGCGTCTCCCTCCCTTCTGTGCCTCGTACTCGACCCATTATTCTCCTCTTTTTTGTTTATTTTGTTTCTCCTATTTCTGGCTCGGTCGGTCTTTTGGGATCCAGACGCCGACGGCTCAGGCAAGCTGGGGTTGGGCTTGTTGTTTGCGGCGTCCCGGGATGGAATCTGCCGAGCTCCTTTTCTCTGCGCCCTGCAACTGGTATCGTCGCATCAGGCTCCAACGGTGTGGAAAACTTTGTTTGACAATATAGCCCCACCCAGCAATGGCTTCGGCTTCGACTTCTGGTCTCGGGCGGCCAGACGAGAGTCCCCCGGCTGGTGTGATTCGGTCTGGAGGTGGGCCGGCCGGTGAAAATCGAACGGTCACGTTATTTAGACGCACCCCTCCGCCGGGGCGTGGCCGCGGCCTCACTGGTGGCCCTCAAGTTCCATCCGTCGTTAGCGCAGAATCGACTCCCCGCCCTGGATGGACGGGCAATGAGCGAGGGTCCCCCTAATCTTGCACGCCCCTCCTTTTCAATCTGTAGCGACGACGGCAACGCAACACTGTCGAGGTACCGGTGACCTTGACGCTGCAATCGGGGATGCTGCCGGCGCAGGCCCCCCCCCCCCCCTTTGTGTAATTCCCTTGCCAATTTTTGGCCGATTGGCCGGGCTCCATTGCAGATGGGGAAAACAAAAGTCAAGGACCCGCTTGCTCGTAAAGTCAGATGGGATGCGACCGACGACGCAACAGTGTGTAGAATTGATTGCCATGGACCACCCGCAATCACTCTTTGCTCCGTGTTGCAGGAATTGTCCGATCCGTATTGTCCACGCCCTTTTTTTTTTTTTTTTTTTTTTTTTTTTTTTGCCTTGTTCTCGTGTCGGTACTTTCGTCTTCATCGCCACTCATTATCAAATGCGCTCGGGGCAGCTGACAAAATGAGCAAAATGTGACGTCTGATCTGTCGTGCGTCCGTTGGTCCAGGGGAGATTGGGACGCGCGCCAGTGTGATGCACCGCCTTTCTCACTGTGACCTGGTCCGAGGTCCTGACGCCAACGCCCCGGGCTGTCGCTTCTGGTTACCGTCAATGGCAGCGCTTCTGTCGAGCACTTGTGCCGGCTCCACCAATCCTCGTGAGCCGGTGAGCGAACATCAGGGCCCCCTCCAGTCTGGCAGAGCACCAAAAGAAAGCTTGAGCTCTTTGCGTGGCTGTCGACCCCCTGGAGGGAGCGTGGAGGTTCGGGATCAGGCCCTCTTGACCTCCGTACCTTGCACAAACTCCAGATACTCGGGAAAGGGCCTACCACCCAGAACGGTTCATTGGGGAAAGCCTGTGGCAAGGGGTCACATTTGGGGTACCTAGCAGCTAGCTGGGTGCTGGCCGGCTTGGGGATAGCTCTCCCCCTGGTCGCCCACCCAGCTTGCCGTGCTTGCTCAGCCAGGCGGGCAAATCTCCGAGCAAAGACCTGACAGGGAACAGACTCCAGAGCAAGGTTCATGGGGTGGGACTGCCCACCACCAGTGCGACCAGGAGGGCGGGATGGCTCTGGAGCGACAGGGACTGCTGACAAGGCCTCTCCCTCTCCCAGTCTCCAGCCCGTCCCAGCAGAGCGGGATGGCCTGCATAACAATGCAGCATACCTGGTCACCCAGCTTTTTGTGCCCCTCACACCCCTGGGCATTCGTGCCCGTTTATCGACCAGCGCCGTTGTGCAACATCCTCGTCTCTCCGCGCGCTCCAGCCCGCCCGCCTGGTCATCCCCATCCATTCTCTGCGGGACGATGAATGGGCTGCAGGGCCCTGTGGTCATCATGGGTCCTCACGATGTGCGTGAACGGATGGACAGGCCATGCCTGAAGATGTTGATGGTTGCTCACCCTGGCTGGTTGCGTCTCGATCAAGTCACTGCCAGTCGAATGGGCTGGGCTCCCGAGCTGCCGGCTCAAGGATTGGTGCAGCCGTAGCCAATGCAAACGCATGGGGAAATGCACATCCGCGAAGTGACCGAATAGTTGACCGCGTCTTTTTTGGCCACTGCCACCTGACTGGGTGGACATTTATAGCACGAACTATCTGGAGGGACCAAAGTCTGCCCAGAGTTCGGAAGATGGCGACAAACGACCAGGCAAGGAGCAAGAAAGGACTCGCTCAAAATAGTATTGCCACTCAGGTTCATGCTTAGCGCTGGCGCATCCACACCGTGCTTGCACCATCATGCAATGATCGCCCATAGTGCCAGGAGAAGAAGCCATTTGGTAGTTGCGAAACGGCATCCGACACTTGTTCAACGCTGCCTGACGTCAAATTGATGGTGTCGGCGCCCCTAATTCCCACCAAGTGGCAAGCCGAAACGGAGAAGGAGAAAAGTAAAGCAAACGAGATTAGGTCATTGTGCAGAGATGCCACACCTCTACAGCCACATGTGTTTTCCATCGAGAACACAGGCACGACAGGTAAAGCAGCAGCGTGTGGTGTGTAGATGGGTTGTTTGGAAGGATCGGGCAAGATGGAGGGAGGCATGCCGACGCCAGGGGTAGCAGGAGATACGGCGGCATGCCCTCCTCTCCCGATGTTGCTTGCGTCGATATGCGCGATTATTTTGTCTGGCACACATCACAGCAGGACGATATTGGCGTGGCTCGGACCATCCACACCACCAGCTGGGTCTTTTCTTGCCGTTGGCTCTCACTCCGCCGGCGAAGCGGCCAGCCGCGGCCGCCCACTATCAATGTATTATTTCCGGTTGGGCGCAGTGTCGCATTCCTAGAACCGAAAGTGGCCGAGCCGTTTCCATTGACGCGCGCCCGGCAGAGCGTATCCCATGGTTCGTGCACATTTGCAGGATGATCAGCGGCGGACACTAGGCTGAGAGAAAACGCACCAACCGCAGCTGTCACATCGAACTTGCAGCTCACGTCCGAGGCTGTGCCAACGGCTGTCTGTTCTCCCTCCCCCTTCGCCGCCACACCTCCCTGTCGTATTTCCGTCACCCATCCACACACATCCCATGCACACGCAGATTTGAGATTGTTTCCTCAACTGCGCTACGGAACGGCATTGAGGCTGAGGCCTGTTCATATCGAAAGAGTACCGTGCCCTCAATATCCCTACCCGGCATATCAAGCCCTGCGTTGAGCAAACAAGACGTGCAAGAGGCCACATCTGCCCCAGAGGACCCAGTGATTGTTTCCCCGGCTGTGGTCGTGCGCTCGAGGATTGAGACCGGACAGCCATGGAGCAGAAAACCTTGAGGGTGACTTTGGAGCCCACATCTCAAACATTCCCCTCCGTTTCCTTTTCTTTTCTCTTCTTAATTTTGGCCCAAGCATCCACCCGGACCCCGCTAGCATCCCACGCTGCAAGCCAGGGCCCAGCACACCGGGCCACCAAAGGATCGATTTCCTGTCCCATCCCTGTCCGTCACCTCTGGTCCTGCGCCCAACTTCATGCAGCCTGTGCTTTTGGCCCACCCCGTCCGACCCAAACATTCCATCCTCACCGTGCAGTCCATCCAACTCCAACGGGGAATCAACGGTCAAGGGGTTTTTCGTTGGCATTGACAGATGAACCCTGGCCCCTCTTCCCGCCATCCCTGCTCGGGCTGGAATTTGAGGCCCATGTCAGTTTCCTGCTGCCCGCTCGTTGAGTTTTGTTGGTTTTTATTGTGACATCGAGATGGGAGTGTGCCTTTTCAGAATGCGGTCCAAGAGACAGATGACAGCAAGCAGCTGTGGACGAAGGCGTTCCTATCCGCCCCCAGCCCCTTGCTTAGGCTGACTTGGCCTTGCTTGACGGGTCACTAGGCTCTGGGCGGACTAGCCGCAGGCCTCCCCGCCGTCACAATATCGATAAAATAGGATATGGTGGTTTTGCCCCCGACAGCGCAAGGTTCTATTTATGTTATTTGTCTCCCACGTCCACCACGCCCTGGCCTGAGCACTGAGCTGGCGCCTTGCGACCGTTGATCGACGCATACCAAACCCTTCACGTGCTCTAGCTCACATCACACATCACAAAGTCAGCCTTCCCTCGCGACAGCGTGCGGTTCGAGGCGTCACGTAATTTCGGGTTCCATCAGCTCCATCCCCGCGTAGCACCTTGCTCCTGCTCGTGTCCCTGTTGGAAGACAAGATAGCCCTTGTTCCTTTCCAGCTGGATTTTATAGGCGCAACCAAGGCCGAGCTTCAACTGTGCTAGTAACACTCCGTAAGTCGTGATCTCTGGTGTATCGTGAACCATTCTCCCGGACAAGACGGGCCACATTCCAGGTCGCCTCCCGGTCCAGCCTGCGCCGTCCCGTGGCTGGGGGACTTTTTAACACGTCTGAGCCCGCTTTGGGTCAAGTGGAAGTGTTTCGGTACGGATTCCCATCCCCGACTCAGGCAGTGGCCGCGTGCACGGCCCCTTTGATCGGCGGTCGTCCGCTCCTTCCTCCAGAGAGCCTGTTTGGGCCGGAGGGGAAGAAAGAAATTGAGAGGGAGACAAAAAGGATAGGGCAGCTCATTAAAGGGAGAAAAAGAAAATAAACACACAAACACGCACCAAAAAAGAAGTGGACGAGAAAAATCTGACTGCGTCTCCTGGACCTCCTCAGCTATCGGCTTGGCGCGGCCCGGACACAGCGTTGAAATCCGTCCTGACACTTGTGCCACTTGCTTTTAGTTTGCAACGGCCACCGACCACGATCATCCCTGTCCATCTGCATTTTGGCACGAACCACCCTGCGATTCCAACAGTGCCATCCTGGATTTGGCGCGTGGCTGCTCCCGAAAGGCAAAACCGCCATCAAGAGCAAGAGAAGAGCAACGGCGACGAGGACGAAGACGACGAACAAGGTGGTTGCGCGCCGCCAGCAGCCCGACCGCCCACATTGTCTCCTTGCCGTTCCTCGATCTCTGGGCTTGCCACACCGGTCCCGTACTATATCTGAGGAGGAATCGGATCGCACAGCCCGCGACAGGTCCAATCAGTTGCTGCCCTGGACCCGACACCCGTCAATTCACCACCACCGCAGGCCTGTGGTGTGTTGTCGGTCTCACCCACGAGTCCCGAGAGCGTCTCTCCCGGATCGCGGCTGTTCTCGCTCCCGATCGTATAATATTTCAGCCACGAGGGGGCTTCAGTTCCACCACCAAGCTGCGGCACGCGCGCACGGCCTCGGGTCCCTTTCTGACGAGAAGGACGACGTTGGACCGACCGACCTCTTGCTTCTAGGCCGCCGGGCCATACCGGGGAGCTCGGACGTCATTCATTGCGTTGCTTGTTTGTGACGAGCTTTCAGCTCCAGGCACTTGCCACTCGCCTCGGTAAGCAAGGGCGGCGACACTCCCACACGAAAGTGAATTAGCGCTTGCGCTGCGCCGCGTGCACGCCTCGCATCAAGCAGGAGAGGAGATGATGGCTCCAGTTGCTGACGCCCATTCACCCCTAGGGCTGAGAGAAATAACCGTGTTATTTCTTTCCTCACTTTACCCTGTCTCTTGCACCTTTCGTGCTTTATTTTATTTGTCCCGAGGACAGACTCTGCGCATCACCCAGCGCGGATTCTTCCCAATCATTTTCCACGCTTGGTTAGTCTCTGTTCAGGTGAGCACATGCAGCTTTCGCTCTTTCTCCCCTCCTCTCGTGTGTCCAAAATCCAGAGTCTCGTCACACTGTTGTCCTCGGGTGGCGCTTTTCTGTGTAATCGAAATTATCCTCACGAGCCGGCCGCATTTGCACGTTGCCAATCCGCCACACTCTGAGCCCACGTCGATGCCGGCGTATTTAGCCGCTATTTATTCCCTCCCAGAAAAGCCCAAGCCGCATCCATTCCACATAGCACGAGGATGCTCCCCGTCATGCTGTCGAGTGGCAAGGTCCGGGCTGCCTGCTCTCCCGCTCTCCCCTGCCGTCGCTGAAGAACGGACAAAAAGCATCCTTCCCGCGCTCGCGAGCACTTGTCTGCCAGGGGTCATTCCATACTCCCCTGCCAAACCCCAACATTCACTCGAGAGCGCGTCTAAACCAGGCGCGCAGTTGAGAACAGACGCGTTTCCGTCTCCAGCATTGCGTCATAAAATTGTCGGTGCCGCCGCATCTACCCTTGCTTCAGGGCGGCCCCCTCCCCTTCAACACCCTGCATCAGCGGTGCACAAGCGTGTGCACCCCTTCCGCACCCCAGCACCCATCCATGTCAAGCGCAACCTCCAACCTTAGGCACCGAAGTCCAGACTGGGATGTTTTGCTCTTCTTTTTGACAACCCAGGGGTGGTGCATGGACTAATATATTTGACAGACGAGTTGCTCCCTTCCTGCCTGCGAGAACTCCGGACCACGGACGATAATAGCACCTTGTCTCAACCTCCAGCACTGACGTCCAAGCCTGGTGGCTTGCTTGCAAGTAAGACCTCACCCCACGCCCCGTCTCCCAGTCCGTGGGAGCCATGCCCGAGACATGGCATCGGGATCCCGACTGACCGGATGGCAGAGGGATACCTAGTCCCGTCAGTGCCACAGCCAGCCGCGCTACTGTGCCACCGACCTTTTCGTGTGTGCGGCCCTCTCCGTCCATCACAACCCTATCGGAAAGCTGGTATGTGCACATTTCCTTTGCTTCTTCTCCCCCTCACATTTTCTTTTCTCGATCTCTCGGCTACGCCACCCTTTTTCCATCTTCTCCCTCCCCCAACCCGCCTCCTGCTGGTTGGTTTTTGCTCGGCGGACAGCGCGGCGCGCAGCACGCGTTCGTTCGCTTGCGGCCTGAAATTACGTTTCAGGGGTGTGCTGTTCTGATGCGCCACCCGTTCGGGACTTTTCCAAGCATGGGTGTTGCAGGTGTGCAAGCGATCCTGTTTCAATCTCGGCAACGTTCCACCCTAGTTCCACTTGAGGCATCGCATGAATTTGCTCAAATTTCTAGCCTCTGTCCTCCTATTTCGCCGTCGACGTCTCTATGGTTCCCGCGCACCACACGTTCTATTTTAATCCTGGCAGCAGATCATATCTTTTCCCTACCTTTTTGCCTCTTCCAGGGGGGCGGTGCTAGCTCTGTTTTGCTACGACGTCGCCGACATCAGAGACGGAAACGGCTACGCGACAGAATCGACACCAGGGATTGGCAAGCGCAGACGTGTTGACGGTTTTTTCTTTGCTTTAAAGAAATCAGTGCTCGCCACCGTCGTGGTTTCAGACCGGGAAGCTTGCTTTCGAACAACACACCAAAAGACACTGACAAGAAGGCCACACACCTCGTGATAAGCGGCCTCACTCAGTCCTGCCGAACTCTGCCCAACCGACCAAGTTGAGCGACTCGCCAGCATTGATTTGCAGGGGAGCCACGACAAGAGCCAAAACTCAAAAACCATCTCTCTGGTGAGTCTGTCTCGCTGTCGCCCAATGTTATGGCACGGCCCCTGCCCTCCCCCTCCCACACCCCCCCAGAAGGTCGGGTTGCGCCAGTACAACCCATGCCGGCGATTTTTCTTGCCACGGGACGGGGCACCACGACTTCCACCACATCGGCGCGCCAACCTGGACGAGGTCACCACCGCCGACCGAGTACCTGAGCAACCCTCGAGAGTAACCGGCCGGACCCGTGGGTTGGGGGACACAAACGATCACCGTCGTACATGCACGCAACCGGCGCGGCTGGTGACTCGAGCAAAACACTGACGATACATCTCGCCGACAGCCCGACATACCTCTCGACAACAGTCTCTATGGGATTGGCAATGGCTCCTCATCGCCAGGCCCCGGGCCAGTTTAAGGAAGAGCCCAATGACTCTGTAAGTGCTGCACTATGCTATGGCACCGTCCGTCCATCTAGTCACGCATCCTCCAGTCCGCGTTTCTCTCCCATTCTTCGGTCGTCAAGGCCTATCCGATCCCCAGCCCGCCTGTGTTGCCCACATACTCCACCCCCGCCATGTCCCGGTAGTCCCGAGGCGGCCTCGGCCGGTGGTGACCTGTCAAGCGCGGCAGGAAGCCGCGCGGAACAGCCTGAATCGCTGTGTGGTGCCCTCCACAATTTTCGGGGATCCGCCGTGACAAGCGCCGATCAGCGATCCCTGGCTGTGGCCCTCGCAGCCTTTCGAGTGAGAGACGCGCAACCGCCACGATATTTTGGTCGGCGGGCGCGGCATTTGGGGGCTTTCGATTATTTTTGTTGCTTCTATCGTTTCCAGAAGATTGCGGGCCTGTCGCAAGCTTGGCCGGGATGGGCATAGGGGCCATGTGGGAGTTGCAGGGGGGTCCCGTTTCACCAAGTGCCAGGCTGCGCGCCCGCTGCGACACGGCACTGTGGATGGCTGCACCAAGTTTGTCCCAAATCTGGGTGCGAGGACATTTTGTTTGACGGATCAGCCACCCTCACTGCGACGACAACCCATGTCCCTTCTCGGTACTGTGCACAAGCACGACGCTCTGCGACCCCCGTGCCGCCCGGCACCGAACCACAGCGAAGCTGAGCACGCACACATCCCGTTACACGCATTCACACGCACGCACGCTTGCAAGCACACACAGACGTGCGCTGTGGTTCCCCGCAAGTCAACAGCCTGGGTTGGGTCTCCCGTCCTTGGTCCAAGGCCTGGATGACGGGAACTGCTGCATCTACGGTTGAAAGCCGCCGTTCTTGGTGCGACGGTTGCTGAGGTGGTTCGAGTCGGCGCAGACTGACTGAGTAGCCACAACGCAAGCGCGAAACTGCCGGGGTTGTCCACGCCAGCCCAGCCTGGATGCCCTGGGCTAAAAAGCACGCCGTCGACAACGAACCCCTGGGCTTGCAACGGCGGCGGGGCTGGGAAAACGCTCCTGGCGCGTGCTGTCGAACCCGCCACCACCACCGACACCACCAGTGGGCAGCCGTCTGAGCGCTTTCGTTGTCAAGCCCCCCTCATTCCACCTCACGTCCCTCGACAAGCCCACCTCAGTGTCACGCTCGCGTGTCCATGTTAGCACAACGTCCTAGTCCCATGGCAGCAAGTGCACTAGCCCTATTCGGATGCCGACACCGTATCGTCTAGTCTGGACTTGGCGGAACCGGCAGAGTTTTGCGTGCTGCCTGGAAACGGTCTAGCACGGCTGGTCACTTTCAGAGGCAACAGTTGCGAGCAAGGAGGCCCATGCCAAGCCCAGCGGCACATGGCACGGTACAGCGATTCAGATGGACTGGCCGCAGGACAGTCTCGTCTTGATAGCTGCCGAGTAGTGTGAGAGAAAAGGGAAGAGAAACGGCTCCTCCAAATCCTCCCGGCGCCAGCGCAGCAAATGACCTCGCTGCACTGCGCGATAGCACTCTTCAGGGCCATTCCTCTCATTAGCCGTTGGGTTTAGCGGCTGCAGCACGCGTCTGGCTGGCCCGACAGGCAGCTAGCACGAGGTACTAGGGACTTTGGCCTGCAGAGGCAAGGACCGCCAGCCACCCTGGCGCAAGCCTGCATCCTCCGTTGGAGAATGGCCAGGGGGGCCTCGCACACACCGCCTCCCATGCATGCACCAAATGCGCCCCACACACACCTCAGACCACAACTCCCACTCACACTCCCACGCACACCCCCGTGTCCCCTGCTCGCCCCCTTGCCTCCCAAGTGGGCCATGGTGGTGATTGGCCCTGGCTTGTCGACTCGGGCACACGGCCAGTGGCCGCCAATGGGAAGACAGGTTGGCTCGCCCCTTGCCCACGACTCCTGCCCATGCCTTGGTTCCATCGTCATCCTTGATTCGCTCCACACGTCTCGAGGGGGCCGCCTCCTCGTGCGTGCAGCAGCAAAGGAGCACTGGTCCCAAGTGCCAGGCAGGCTGCTTGCAGGCAAGCAGCGGACGACAGGGCCAGGACCCCCAGGGTACGAGGAGAAGAGAGAATTTACTTTTTTTTTTCATCACACACCGCGAGCTATATCAGACCTGCCCCAAAATTATTACCCCTATTGCCCGCGACCACACCACCAACCATGTCCCCATCACCGCGCTGTCATTGAATCCCCACATATATGCTACACGGGTACTTTGCCCCCTGGTCGTCTTCCGACTGCCCATCTTCTTTTCACTCTGCGAATCAGTATCTTCCCGGGGACGCCTTTTAACCGTGCCCATCCCCTGTGCTGCGTCCTTGCTCCATCCAACCTGTCCATCTATTCGTTCCGAGATCTCGCACAAACCTTCGCGTCGGTCCCGGTTCTTTTTTGCCCAAGTCTCCCCCGTCGCGTCCTTTTTGACAGTCGCGTGGTCTTAGCTCAGCATTCAGTGAAGGAAGAGCCGGCCAGTTCGAACGGTATGACTTTCCCCTGCAACAGGAGGATCTCGCTTGGGGCTTCTCCGGATTCCTGACCCCTGCACTTGGTGGTGGCGGCGAGGGATTCGGTTCTGGACCGGCCCCCCGACACAGGCTTCCCCGTTTTATTCTCTTGTGAGGGGAGGCTTCTGGCCGCTGTAGTACGCGTGCTGGGCAAGTCACTGGGGCCACCACCCACCACTACACACGCGCGCGAGCGCGCACACACACGACACACTCCTGCGCACCCCCGTACCCGTCCTTCCTCCCGAGGCCTAGCCCGTCTAGCCAGCTACCCTGGTCAATGGCGGCAGGCTACCCCCTGCCAATCGACACTTTGCCCCAAGAAAAAAAAATAAAATACCCCAAGTGTGTCTGTCCATGACCGCGTCTTCCGTGGTTACCACAAATCAGCTTAGCTTCGTGAGGGACTAATGGCCGTTTCCATGCAGCATCATCCCCACAACCCGCAGCAGCAAGGTCAAGCACCTTCACATATACAGCCACATCCTCGACCCTCGAGCATTGTGCAGCAGCATCATCCCCACGCTCCTCCCCAGCAGCAGCAACACTCGTCGCCCTACTCGTACCAGCACCAACATCAGCAGCAGCAACCAAACCAGACTAGTGGCGCTCAGCACACCCAGGACATACCTTATTACGCCCAGCAGAGCCCGTACAGCACACCCGGTGCAACTAGCGGATATACATCCGCAGGTGAGTCGCCCCCCCCTCCCAGTTGGATACGGTTACACGGGGACTTGGTTCGGCACACGTCTCACAGCACACTTGCCTGTACTTTGGGATTGACGCGTCTTTTTTCACCCCGCCCCTTCCTCACAGACACCTCAGAAATGATGGCCGCCGCGATGCCTCGACCTCCATACCCGCCCATGTCCTACCACACGCCACAGTCTAACTCGCCAGCCTCTGTCGCGTCACCTTCTGGCCACGATCAACAGCGGAGCATGTACGCACAACCGACATCACAGCTTCACCAGCAGTCCATGTACTATGGCCAGCAGGCGCAGTACCCGCCGATGCCCACGCAGGCGCAAGCCTCGCCATACGGGCAGCACCCGCAGCAGTCGCACCAGAACATGACTTCGCAGCCGAGCATGATGATGTCGCACAACAATGCCGCGCAGCACCAGATGAGCCAGCACGGACACGCAACACAACACGCGCAGGCAGGCATGACGGGTAGCCCGAGGCATCCCAAGATCGAAGCGCACAGCATGCCGCCGCAACTACAGCGCCCAGGCCAGCCGTCGCCCATGTCGCAGTCGTCGATGCAGCAACAACAACCAATGGGTCAACAGCAGTCTCCTATGGGCCAGCAGCAGAGCGCACAGAACGGCGCCCCCATGCAGAACGCGCAGGGTGTTGGAAGCGGCGCATCGGCTGTCAACCCTAACGCGGCTCCCGGCCCGATCCCTGCCACTACTCCCTTGGTCGTGCGACAAGACCAGAACGGTGTTCAATGGATTGCGTTCGAGTACTCACGTGACCGCGTCAAGATGGAGTACACTATCAGGTGCGACGTCGAGTCGGTCAACACGGAGGAGCTGTCGCCCGAGTTCAAGACGGACAACTGCGTCTACCCGAGGGCATGCGTGTCTAAGGATCAGTACAGGGGCAACAGGCTGCAGTACGAGACGGAGTGCAACACGGTGGGCTGGGCGCTGGCGGAGCTCAACCCGCCCCTGCGCGGCAAGCGGGGTCTGATCCAAAGGGCGGTGGACAGCTGGCGCAACAGCAACCAGGACCCCAGGCTACGGAGCCGGCGCGTGCGGCGCATGGCAAAGATGACGAACCGGTCCAAGATGAACCCTCAGCCCGCTGGCGGCCACATGCCCGCTGGCCCCGGCGGACCGCCAGGGATGCCGGCTGCTCCGGGCTCCATGGGCCCTGGAGGTGCTGGTATGGGCAAGCCTGGCATGAACAGCATGGGCCAGATGCAGCACCACCATCACGCTCACGCCGACGGAAGTGGTCAGGGGAGCGGAGAAGAAGTCGGTATGTTTCACCAGATGTGATTGAAGTACCTTCGTTGGCTTTCCTTTTCCTTTCTTTTTTTGAGACGATACACCCTTCGCGCAACATCTATACCATTATACCTGTGCTGCGAGTTCTCATATCCTCTTTCTTTTTTTTCTTTTTTTTTTTCTCTCTCTTCTCTCCCTCCATTGTCATTTTTCTGGTTTTTGTTTCTGGGTTTCTCAAAGTGTGTCTTTTTCCTCATCATCTTTGGGTCTTGTTTCTTGTTTTATACGGACGTCGGAAGACACCTGCGCAGCCCGTCCCTTTGTCGTTAAAATAGCGCTCGCAGCCACCCAAAAGCCAAAACGTCTCGAAGGTCACCGGCAGATATAGTGTCGGGGGTGACGTGAGACGCATTGTACATTACACACCATCTAGTCCTCAGCCCTGTCTTTGGGCTCTGTTGTTTTGGTGGTTTTCGCGCGCGTTGTCGATTTGGCGTTCTGGTACAAAAGAGCTTGGCTGTTGCATCGCATCTAGTCTGCATGCCTGCTTGCCTGTTCTGCCACCACGCCCTCTCGTTCTGCCGCAGACACTGCCTCACTCACATCCAAAATTGTCTTGCATACCTTACAGCCTTACTACCTTACCTACATACACACGCACCCGCAGAAAAAAAAGGGGAGAAAAATAGGCATCGCTGCTTCAGCCCCGGTCTGCTCATTGTATCGCAAGTTTTGTTGTTGTTGTTGTTAGTTGCTCGCGCGCATACCATGGCTTTGTACCGGTTTTCCGTCGCTTCATAGCCCTTGGCATGCCCCCTTTTGTATCCAACGGGCTCCACACGCACCTGCCAAGCCACGATTGGCACCTTCGGCTAACACCCCCTTGTTTCTAGGCGATGGAGACTCCTTTTCGGATGACCAACACCACCATCATCACCACCAGGCCCCCACCCAGGCGGGGTCACAGGACGACGTCCGCCAGACCCAGACCTTCAGCGGCTACGGTGCCTACCCGGGCAACGCGCCGTCCGGGTCGTCGTCGATGCCGTCCATCCACGACACGCTCCACCACGGCAGCAGCAGCGCCGTCGCCACGGCCCGCCGCCACAGCCGGGCCGACGACGAGCCCGAGGACCTGTTCCCGGACATCCCCGAGGCCAAGAAGCGCAAGTTCATCCTGGTCGAGGACAGCGACCGGCAGTCGCGGCTCCGGGTGCGGGTGACGCTCGACGGCGTCGACACTCGCGAGATCCCGGACAGCTTCCGCAAGAACAGCTCCGTCTACCCGCGCTCCTACTTCCCGCGCGAGATGCAGAGCCCGCCGCCCAGCCCGACGGGTTCCAAGTTCTTCGTGGACGACCTGAGCGACGACGCCGCCGCCTCGGGTGGGGCCGAGGACGACGGCACCGCTGACACCGAGGGCCGCCGGGCGTCGAGGGGCGGCGCCGGGGCCCGGGGCCGGTCCATGGTCAAGGTCCCCATGTCGGACGGGACCGAGGGCGAGGTGGCCATCCCGAGGATGCGCCGGGCCTTCCGCGGCAAGGAGGTGCGGCTCAACGACCTCGGCTTCCGCATGGCCTGGCTCCAGAGCCGCGTGTTTGCCGGCCGGACCATCTTCCTCCAACGTGCCCGTAAGTTCCCTTGCGTGTTTTCTTGTTTCGAACTGACGGCCGCCAAGGCTGCTTGCCACCACCATCCGTCATGCAACCACATATCTTTTGTTTGTTGTTGACTCGGCACCACTGACACATCCTCGGTCATCTTGTTAGTCGACTGCTATCGCAACAAGACTCGCACCGCCATCGAGTCGCTCATGCAGGACGTCAAGACGGTTAGCCCGCACTTCGAGACGCGCGTGGGCAAGCGCAAGTGGAACGAGAGGCTACGCCGAAGCGAGAAGAAGGACGACACTGAGTCGTCCTAAGCTCGTGATAGCCTCTCGTATCCCATTTCCCTGCAACCCGGTGTCTGATCACCTGTAGGTACACGTACCTCGGGACATCTACTTGGACTTGGGGGTCCGTTCTTCTTTCTTCACGTCTCTTCACTCATCTACTCTTTTTGTCTGCATCTTGTCAAAGTTCAGCGCTTTCTTTTCTTCCAAAGCCATTTGTGTAGTGTTCTGTCTGTGTCCTGTGTCTTTGCGCTTTGTCCGTCATTGCTCGCATCAATCATTTTGTGGGTTGGCAGCGCTTTCTCCGCCTGCTTTTCTCTTGTTCCTCTTCTTGACGCTTTCCATCTTTTTTTTTCTGGTGCTTGCCCGGTTCTTTCGTTTTCTCCTTTCGCTTCATTTTCTTCGAAACCACCCTTGTTCTCTACGTCCTGCATATTCTCTCTTCCTCTCCGCTTGATATCCCCATGACGTTTGGCTGGATCGGGCAAGGCCGGGAAAAGGTATCTAAATTGGCGAAAAAGGGACATAAAAAACATGAGCGTTTTTGTGGGGGGTTTGGTTGCCTCCACGGAGGTTGTTTGGGGGCGCTTTTCTTTCCTCTTTTTCTTTTGGTTTCCTCTCCTTTTTCTCACCTCATTTGTCTCACGATTTCATTTCCTCAGCCCTTTCTCGTCCTTCTCTTGCCATCTTCTGTTGGCCTTTAGACCTTTGGTGCTTGGGTTGGTTGGTTGGTTGGTTCGTGGTTTGGCTGGCTATATGGGTTGGTGGCTCTTGACAAATGGCGGGAATGGCAGATAGACTTGACGCTTTTCTTTGATTTTCGGCCCTTTTGTGTTTTTTTTTCCCCCCATTTCTTCTCTCCCCCATTTTCCACGCTCTCCCACTTCTTTCTAGACGGTTGCTGTTCCTCACCGAGCATATATCACGCTGAGGGCTTGCAAGGATGGATATATTCCCCTCACACCCCCCGGACTCGCGATCTCCTCTGCAAGGTTCTTTTTGATGCTGGGGAGACGGCCGGGCTGGGTATTGCTCTGCGATGCGCGCCACTTTTTGGCACACCCATGGGATGTGATGTCTGTCGGCGCATGATGATGCCCGACACGCCTAACCCACTTCTTTCTTCCCAAGATAACTCCTAAATACAACCATTCTCCGGTCGTACTACCCATGTAAAGCTAGCTACTCTATGTCCGTGTATATGTGTTCATCGTCCTGTTTTATTTGTTTTTCCTGGACTGGACAAGACGGGCAATGGACATTGGCTGCCCGGTCCCCCGTCTCGACAGGGCCACGCGTTCCCCGGGTCTGGGATGTCGAGGTGGTCCGTCTCCCCGATGCATCGAACATCCCTTTCAGAGTTTTCCCTAGTCGGCTTCGTGCCACCCACCACAAAACTCTCCGCATCCTCGAGGGTTCCGGTCCAACGACTGGGGATGCCAGCGTTCGGCAGTGTCAGCGGCCGGGCGGGTGTTGTATCCAGGGTATGTAGCTTTGCAAACAGGCAGCTAGGTAAGGTAGGCAGACAGGTCCCGTACCCGATACATGGATACCTGTGGGCATGATGGTCAAGGCCAAGGAAGGGTAAGCAAGCTCAGAAAGAAAAAGAAAAGCTCCCAGCAAGGCAGGACCCTACCCCCAAAGCTCCCCTTCCCAGCTGATCGTCGGCTCCGCGGCGCTGGGACGCACGCAACGCGCGTGCCACCCCGGACAACACTCCGGGGATGACCGCCGGCAAGTCAAGAACGGCAAGGAGGAGGGTGTGTGTATATATATGTGTCTGGTTTTTGTCTACTAATTCGTTATTTCCCCGTGTAACAGGAACAGATCAGACAAAACGGACGAGGAGGGAAGCCGTTAGATACACACTCCCTCCCAGAATAAGCTCGGCGCTGACCTGCTCAAAAACTCGGTTCCCTTTCCACCTCCACACCCACCACACCTTTTTGGAATTATAGAGTTTTGAATCTCGGTCCTCGGCCCGTTTTCGCTTACGGAAAAGGAAATCCGTTCGAAGGAATGGGGGGGTCTAGATTTTGTCGTGGCCGGGGCACGGGACGGTCCTCTCGACGGATACTGTGTGCTGAGGGTCCTCGATGGCCTGGAATCGCCACTTGCCGAGTTGTATCTCTACCAAATGTCACGGGGAAGAATAACGAAAGACTGGAGAGCCCAGGAAGCTCGAGTGTGAAAATGGGAAAA
>JNVV01000002.1:847186-913047 GCA_000733355.1 Falciphora oryzae
CGAGATGTTTCTGGGACATTGGATACACGACCACACCATCCCATTTTCCATTTTTTTTTTTTTCTCTCTTATCCCATTGTGCAGTTCGAATTCCGCCTCCGTCGCTCCTCGGGCATTCGGGTATCGGCTATGACGGCCGCGGCCGCGGCGGAGGGGGAAATGGGAAAAGAAGGGACGGGCGGAGGTTGAGGGGAGATTGCCCATTCGGAGCAGGGCTTGGCTTGATACAAAAAGCAACGAATACCAGACAAGGAAACGGACAGGCGGATCGACCGACTTTTGCCAGCAAGGGCAGCAAGCTTGGGATACGATGCCATGTCAAATCCCGAGCAAGACGTGTCTTGCCTGTCTTGTCTGGGCAGGGAGCCAGCCTCTGGGCGAGTCACATGAGTTGAATGCCACGTGCGAGCCCACGTTCCTCTGGGGGCGGCCTTCAACGGTGTTGCTTGAAAAGGCTGGCTCCATGCTCCATGACCCCTTGAATGGCCGCCGGGACGACCCGCCGCCGCTCGCGTGTATCCAAGGGCTATCCAAGGCACTGGGTGGCTGGCACTTGGATAGTCCGCCGATCAAGATTTTCTGGGGAAAAAGGCATAAAAATTTAGATATCTATTTTAAACCCCTTAAAAAAAAAAAAAGCCACAAACACTTTCTCAACGTTATATAGAAGCCACCAAAGGATATCCAAATGAGCTCGCCTTGCCGCTTTTCGACTCTTCCAAACAAGGAGCCTGCTACATAGTCGTCATCAAACGTGAAAATGTCATGAAACAGTCGTCAACATCGTGAGCGAGATATACAAGGAAGCCAAGCCAGCAACCCTCAAAAAAGATGAAAACGTATGTACCCCGACCACAAGGGCGCGGTCAGACGGGCCGACAGGGCCTTTTAGGCGTTGTCGTCGCGAGACCGGTGGTGGTGGTGATGATGGTCGCGGTCGTCCTTGGACCTGTACCTGTCGTCGTCCCGCTCCCGATCCCTATCCTTGCCCCTTTCTCGGTCACGGTCTCGGTCCCGCCGGTCTCGGTCGCGGTCGCGGTCCCGCTCATCGTCGCGGTCTCGATCCCGATCCCGCTCACGCTCACGGTCCCGGGTTTGGGGCCGATCCCGAGTTCGGGGCCGTTCCCCACCGTCCCGCGTGCTGCGGTCAGCGTCGCGATCATCATCGTCGTCCCTGTCCCTCCGAGACCGATGTTTCCTCTTGTCGTCGTCTCGGTCCCGAGTCGAGGGCCGGTCCCGGTCACGCTCCCGATCTCTGTCTCGATCGCGGTCACGACCTTCCTCCTCGCGATCACGAGACTTCTCGTACTCTTTGCGTCTCATTTCTACAAGTCGAGAGCAGGATTAGTCTTCCGTGAGAACACTTGGTGATTATGGGGGTGGGTAAACTTACCTCGCAGCTGGGCAGTAGCGGTCGTGTACGCCTGGATCTCCTCGCGGCTGAGCACGCGAAGGACAATGACAAAGTCGTCCCGGACCTCGAAACGCTCCTTGCCAATGGTAAGGGCCTCTGGGTTGACGAGCTTGCGGTTGATCTTGGTCCAACGGGCACCGGGCGGGACGTCTTTCTTGGTCTTGTCGTCCTTGTGTGGTGCCACGCCTTCCCTCACAAAGTCGCCCGGCTCCGGGAACTTGGAGCTTGGCTTGAGGATGCCCCTGAGCGGCTTCTTCTCGTCCTTGTCGCGCGGCGGGGACACCACCCGGACTTGCTTCTCTTCGTGGGCAGGAGGCGCCAGGTCGCGACCCCGGCGGCTGTCCCCCTCCAAGCTGCCCGATCTGCGCGAGGGCGGTGTGCCGTCGCCACGGTGGGTGGCAGAAGCATCGCCGGGATGCGGCGGCGTTGTCCGCCGACGTTCGACAGACGGCTCCCTGATTGTGGGCCTTGGCGCTTCATTTTCCCTGTTGGCGGCGTCTCTAGCTGCAAGTTGAGCCTTGACGGCCTCCAGGTCGGCTGGATCCGATGGCCTGAAGGACCCGGAGTCCCGCTGTCGGCGGAATCGCCGGACGATTGGCTTGTTGTCGTCCGACGAGGAGCCCTGGGTGGTCAACGACGGCCTGTCTTTCTCCGTGGGTTCGGACGCGCTGGCATGCCGGTCGGTCGGCCTTTCCGCAGCGCGGGCTTCCGCGGGCTTCTCGACAATCACGCCACGATCTGTCAGGTCGCCGCCATTGTGTCTAGCTTCGACATCGCGCCGCTCACGCTCACGCATCTCCCGTCTGCCCTCAGATTCGGGGCTAGGCTTCCTGCTGTTGTCCGATGGAGGGTCGATAATCTCCCATTCATCCTGGACATAGGCTTGCTTGTCGCTCATGTCCTTGACGGGCAGCTTCTCACCCGAGCCCTCACGCTTCTTGGTAGGTTCCTCGACACGGCGCCTAGGAGACTCGCGGTCCTCTTTTTCCGACTTCTCAGGCCGCTCCGCCTTGTCTGACTTCTCAGCCTTCTCGTCCTTGTCCTTCATTGCGGACCCTAGGCCGATCGAGGCAGCCGCGAGGCTCAGGCCGGCGGCCACCTTGTCCCGAACACGCCGTGGCTCGCGCTCGCTATCCTCTGGGCCCTCGCTCTTCTTTTCCTTGGTGATCTTGGCAACAGCATCGGCCGGTTCCTTGGGTGGCGCCTGTGCGTGCGGAGCCTGTGCGTGTGGCGCCTGTGCATCTCCACGTGGGCTCTCACGGCGGGGCTTGCCAGCCTCGGGCTCAGAACGGCGAGTCTCCTCCCGGACGGTGACTCGGCCGATGTCCTCGTCCGAGGTCCGCTTGCGGTCGGTCTCGTGATACTCCTTGCGGCGCTCTCGGCGTTCTCGTCGGCGATCGTCTTGCGGTTCACGGTCTCGCTCCCGATCGCGTTCTCTGTCTCGCTCCCTATCCCGGTCTCGATCGCGATCCCGATCAGGCTCACGACGAGCAGGCTCTGCAGGCTTACCCTCAGTCGCGAGACCGAATCCGCGCTGAGTAACTGCATCGACTTCACGCTCCCGGTCCTTGAGCTCCTTCTGGATAAGCTCGTCTTTCTGGCCACGGTAATAATCATCGCGAGCGCGGTCCCTGCTCACGTCTCTCTCCTGGTACAGCGAGACGGGCCGTGTGCGCGAGCTGCCCCTGACTCGCTTCGCAGGACTGTCCGGGGGCTCGAGGAGGCCGCCCTGGCGAATGGCAAGGCTGGGATCGATGGCGTGAGGCGCAGGCATACGGACTGGAGGCTGGTCGTAGACTCCGGCAGTGATGCCCTGGTTCATCTTGTCCAGGCCCCAGGTGGTCGGAGGCGGACCGCGGCCGCGCGGGGCGCCAATGTCGGCCGTCACGCTGACGGTGGGACGCTGATAACGGTCCATGCTCTCGCGGCGGCGGTGCAGGGGTCGCGAGTGCTCCAGGTCGTACCTGACCAGCTCGCTCGGGTTCGTGTACTCGACATCGGTGCTCTCGTAGTCAATGGGGCCAGCGCCGTTGGCCGGCATGTTGGCGTAGACCGACAGTGGCCGCCTGCGAAGCGAGTCGTGGCGCGAGGGGGCCCCATAGCGGTCCTCGCCCGACTGTCTGTCGCGGAGGCGCTTGTACTCGTCGTTGTCCAGGGCTGCGCTGAATGGCTGCAGCCCCTGCTGACCACCGTACGAGTGGCGTTGGCGGCTGCGCTGGCGTATCGAGGAGGCGGGCTGGGTGTAGTAGGCACCGTCGTCGCTGGCGCGGTAGCTGTCGCCGGCGCGGAAGGTGTCTCGGGTCGGGCTGGCGGTGCGGGCACCGGAGATATTAGAGGACATATTAGAGCCGTGTGAGGAGTGCGAGCCAGGGGCGGCGGGGCGGCCGGACGAAGGCATGGTGGTGACGATAATTGGCGGCTGATGGCTGTCGATGGTGGCGGAGCGGCGGTGACGGCCAACGCTGGGGGCTCTGAGGGTGGAAGGCCTCGTCGTCTGGGGATCGTTGGAGACGACGGCGTAGGTTGTGTGGGTGGTCGCGTGAGGTGAAGGCTGGGGGCGGTAGTCGGCCGTCTGGCCGCGGGGGGTCATCAGGTTCAGGTCGTAAAAGGGCGGTGCGGCGACGGGCGGCAGGTCACCGGTGTAAAGCGAGGTGAAACCATCTGCCGTCGCCCGGGCGGGGTTGTACGCGGGCGGCGAGCGTGGCCGTGGCACGCCGTACCTGTAGCGTTCCGCCATGACGACGGATACGCTGAGGACGTTAAGGACGGCTGGTATGGCTGTCGACCGATCTCCCTGCTGCGAGTGCTACAAGGGAGGAGGATCTGTACGGGAAGAAAGGAAAGGCTGCAGGGTTGGTTAGAGAGCGAAGATGTGGAGAGTCGGAGAGAAGGAAAAAGAAGGAGAAAAGAAACGGCAGGGGGGGACAGGCAGTTTACAAGGGAGAAATTCTCACCTGTGCCGGCACGCAGTCAGAGCGTGGGATTGAACGAGGGGCGGGCGGGGTTCTGTTGGGCGGCCGAGCCTTGCGTGATGCGCGGGAGCGGTGGTCTGTGTGTTGTTTCTGGCACTTTTTTGTTTCTGACACTCTTTTGTTTCTGGCGCTAGCCGACCGTCATGGAGGCTAGAGCGGTACACCTCTGGGGGGCCCCTGGACCCGTCAGCTGCATGCGGCTCGCCGTTCTGATCACAGCCGGGCGTGCTGCGGTGGCTCTCGAGGATCGCGGATTGCGATGAGCCAGCCAGTTGCGCCAAGGCCTGCGCCGGGAGCCAGCGTCTGCCTGTCCTCTATTGTCCTCGTTGCTGCGACTACTAATGCAGCAGCAGGGGAGGAGGGGGGCTGCTGCAGAAGGCTGCTGCAGGCGGCGTTGGGCAGAATGGCTCGACTTGGCGCCTCTTGTCGAATGCTCTCGGGTTGTTGTTGCTTTTGCGTGCCTCGTCGGGCTGTTTTGGTTGGCAGAAGGAAGCCGACAGGGAGCGACTGGCTGTACGATTGAGCGAAACGCGCAGGAAGAATGGGAGGGGTAAGCAACACGATGCGATTATTCTGTGCGAGGTAGGACAGCGGCCATTAAATGCAGGCAGCCGGAGCAAACCAAGCCCCGCCGTCGCCCAGAGCGTCAGTCAGCCTGCGGAGCGGCCGGCCAAGAAGACGGGTTTGGTAGGCGGTCCAAGGCGTGGGTGGACCAGAGCGAGGGCGAGGTGCAAATAAAAGGGAGGAAAGAAACCGCGGAAGGGATGTTCCTTACAGGCAAAATGCGACGAGGTCAACAAGAGAAAAAAAGTGTGTCCGTGCCGTCGTCAGGTCAGACAGGATCCCCAAGGCGGCGGGTCCCTCGTTTCCTCGCCACGTTCCCTTGAGATGTTCGATTTGATTACTGTTGTTTGAGGCTCTGCAACGGAAACGCAGAAAAGGAACGACAAGCATGAACGAAATACGTGCAATGTGTCAAGCAGGCAGGCAGGCGTCGAGACAGGTATCGGTACTGTACTTATTTGTTCGGCATCAAAACCCGAGCTTGAAACATGGTGTTTGCTTGCTCAGGCGTCGGCCGCCCAGCTGTCTTTCCCATCACACTGTGGGGTCTGGTGGTGGCTTCCCTGTCGGTTCCTGGGCTGGGCGGTATTCCGTCCTGATGACGTTGGCTGCCCAATCGAGCCGGCCAGACGCCTTTTCCCAGACGACCACGTCGAGACCCTTCAAGACCAGACCCTGGAAAAGGCCCCCCGAAAAGCCGGCTGTGTGACATTGGATGGATCGAAGGCCCCTTTTTTTTTTTTTTTATCTGCCTCCTGCCTTACGTAGTTCCCGCCATAGTAAACCAATCGAGCAGCCGGCGACCGAGGAATCAGCACGCGACGAGAATATTCCACAGGTTACTGGACGATTGAGTGGTCGACTTAGCCGCTGCTCCATGGGTGTTGGTCGAATTGAGGTCTGGCAAAGCGCATTGGGCACCTTTGAGCCCCCCGTACCTGGTATACGAATAGTGTCGGGTAGCACCAAAGACCAAGGGCATGTTCGGTTCGTCCGTTCTGTGTGCGACATTTTCCAAAGACGGTCCACCCAACAACGAGCCTTTTTCGAATTTGCATTGGATCGCAGGCATGATATTTTTGTATGGAGGCCGCTGCGGAACCCCCAACCAATCTCCGCAATTGGGTACCGATTGCCTCCTGGGTTCGACCTGGCTGCTGGGGCATCCATGGCTCGCTGCTGGTCTGGCGCTGTTGGACATCACGTCGAAGAAAGCCGTTGGAGACGAGACTGGAGTGCAGTGAAGTGCAGTGCAGTGATGCGCAGTAAGCACGACACCCCCATAGTATGCCCTCCCGTCTGCACGCCAGCAGTCGAGCAGCGTGGAGATCGTCAACCGCGATTGATCCGTGGCCAAAGACGCTCCCCGCAAGGCTCGAGCCGTCCGCCCTCCCGCCCCGACAAAAGCACCAGACTGCACTCATGGACTCAAACGGCTACCAGCGGGCAATTTAATCGATCCACCATGTCGCCCTCGGCGCCTCCCCTTGATGCCCAACCGAACGCTTCCCCAAGCTATCCTTGTCGATCGAATCTGTTTGCTCCGCGCCGATTGACTTTTTGTTGTTTTTGCTTCCATCGACGCCCATTTCCTTCTGTCTTCCTGGTTCTGCCCCATGATGCAGGGACCACAGTGGGTTGCGTTGCGGGCTGGGAAGCGACAGTGTGGTTCAGCATCGCTGTCCTGTCGGCAGCGCGAAGCGGTCGTGTAGAGGAGGTTGTGCGACCGACGTAAGCCTGATGGATGCCACGCCAATTCGGGGCTTGCAAAGAACAGCCTAGACAACGTCCCACGCTCCACTCGGCGACTTGCGCTCTCCGCATTCTTGCGTTTACGGCAGCACAACGCTACTACGCAACATGCACCCTGCCCAAGGCATCGAAACCCCTTCAGAGGAATCCTTTTTTTGGACGGAAGGATTGTGTGGCATTGTAATGGTGTTGTTGTAACCCTTCCCGTCTGCAAACAGGGAAAAATGGCCGGAAAACGAGGCAACGCGGAGCCCGAGCCGCATCGCCTCGCCCCCCGGGTCGCCGGCCGCTCCCCACTCTGGGTGGCATCCCATGGCCAGCCCCGGGCAGGATTAAAGAGGAGAAATAAAAAGGAACAAAGGCAAAGAAAACCTGGCCCCAAGGCATCTGCGACTGTCGATCCTCGCTCGTTCAAGCAGCCGCGTAGCCCACCAGGCACGGCGGGTGGCATCGCTTTCTTGCTTTCCCCGGCTGCCCAACCTATCAACAGAGAACCAGGCTCAGGCGAGAAGAGCCCAGTTTGGACTCTTCCTTGAGTCAGGAGCAAAAGTTACATCGCCGCCCAGTTCCCTCCGGACACGGCAGGCGGGCGGATCCGGCCACACCGAGCGAGAGGCTAGGACTTTTTTCTTTTCTTTTGGCTTCTCTCCATCTGGCAAATGAGCGCGTTCCCCTCTCTTCTTAGTCCTATAGCAAAGACGTCGTGCTTCAGATATAGCCACAAAGCTTTGACCACCATCGGCCCGCGTCCCTGCTTTTCCCTGGTGTCCGCCGAATATGTGCGTTGTCGGTGATACCTGATGAGCAGATAGCCCCTGAGCTACGAAAAATCAAGGGGAAGGGGGAGCTTAGCCCAATAGCTGAGCTCGATTCTGGGTCAAATGCTGAGGTCACGATGGCCATTTCCAGGCCAAGAAAGGTTGGTTTCTTCAGAGCTTTGGTACCCAAAAGTTGCCTCCTGGATGAATTGCGTTGCAAGGAAAAAAAAAAAAAAAAAAAAAAAGTAGGGGTAAAATAAAGATTAGCTAGGCTGATTAAACTAAAAGATGGATGAATAAATAATAAAAATTGAACGAAGACAAAAATGCCTAAAGGAGGGTCATACACGCAGTTGCGCTGAGGATACACGGCCGTTTCTGCTCGAGCCCTAACGCCCAAAGAAAAGCACAGGGCAAGGCACGAACACCCCAAACGAAGGTCTCACAAAATCCTCCAAGTTTGGACGGATGGCTGGCAAAGGACCCGGCAGAGACAAACAGCGGGTCGACAGCCTGATGGGTGGTAATCACCCCCTCGCCGCCTCACGCTGCGAAAGCCTCGTCGTCGATCACAAGCCCTCGCTGCAACCTCGTCTCCTGCACAGGGGGCGCCGTCCAACACGCGCACACGCAGCACACAGCTGCCATCATCACCTTGTCCGGGGGCGAGGCCGAGCAGTTGCAGCGTGCACGGCCGTGATGAGAGCTTCTCTCTGTTTACCTCATAAACGAATAAGCCGTGAGTCACCTGTCACCTGTCATCTGCCCTGCCCTGCCCTGCCCGGCCACCCGTGCGCGCTGCCCTTGCGTGTATGGTTGGGTTGGGTGCCTGACCTGCCTCATAGGGAGCCGAGCCGCGTGGCTCCGCATTGGGCTTCTACCTTTTCGTCCATAATCTTCGCCCCCGCCTCCTCCTCCCACTGCCGTGCTGATGCCCGGAAACCTCTGTTTTTTTTTCTTTCGAGGCTATGGTGCGACGGCATGTCTACTCTGTCCCCCACACCATCATGCCGGCGCTGCCACCAGCATCGACGCCGACTGGATCACTCGGGCGGGAAAAGGGATGATAACAAAAAGGGGCGGGGGACCATGAATCCTCACAACGCCCGGCCTGGGTGGCGACATGCAAGGCCACATCTCTCTTCCGTGATGTCGGCTCTACAGCCCTGAAATCCAGTATCATCTCCCTCAACTCTCGCACTCTCCTCCTCCTCCAGGAAGCCCCACGAAAGGCACTGCGGCATTTTCTGTGGCTGCTGCTGCTGCTGCTGCTGCTGTTGTTTACAAAGCTCCTAGTAGCCCGCTGCGGGCACTGGTCATGCATGCGCAGCAGTTATCCAGGCCCGCATGGGTGTCTTTGATACCGACATATGCAGGCCGGCAGGCAAAGCAGGCGAACAGACATGACTGGCAGCAGCAGCAGCAGCAGCAGCAGCCAAGAGAGGCGGTCACCATTTGGGGGTGTTTCCGGTAAAAAGACTCTCCGGGCAACCACACAAAAAGCCATCTTCGTCATCGAGCAGCACGACGGCGAGTCGCTCAGGCTCGTCATGGCCAATCGTATCCCGGGCGGGTGGGTGGGCGGATGGGTTCACCCCCTCATCCTCCTCTCATGCCGTGCCGGTCTTGACTCCCGTTGACTGGGCGGGCCTCTACGCTACTGGACAGACGGTCAGCCGGCCAGCCAGCCAGTCAGTTCGGCCCCCAGCCCTCAGAGGCAAGCCGTGAGGGGGTTGAGGGGTGAGGGGAGTAGGAGGATCTCGGGCAGCAGCACCGCCCAGGGAGGGGCGGGCGTACGCGCCTGATCTAGGCTGGGATGGGGTAGTTAACGGTGCGGTGAGCGGGGACAGGGGAGGCCGTCTACCTACTGAGAGAGAAAGTACTCTCTGCGGGTACTGCCACTCCAGTTGGCTCGGCTCTTTTACGCTAGGAACCCCCCTCTCATAGGTTGATGCGGCGTTATTCAGTGGTTACATGGTGTGCCATGGGTGTCCTCTGAGTTGTCAATCCCGGTCTCAGGCCACGGCATCTGGCTGTGACCGGGCCAGCTAGGCCGCCTTTGGTCACAAAGAGTGGGTTGTTTACTCTTTTCCGGTGGCGGCATGTGTTTATCAGTAACCGAAGAGGACTGTATTAATGCCGAGCGGGCTTTGAACGCCGAGCCTGTTGCCAGGTCAGGGGCATACGCGCACACACACACACACACACACATGCCTTGCATGTCCTGAGCGCGGTGCTGTTCCAGTCAGGCCGCTTTTTCGCCACGCACAGTCTTAAGGGGCGTGGTTGGGAGGTATAGGCCAAACCTGCAGCAACTCTGACTATTGGGGCAGTGCAGTGCAGCTGTCTGACAGCTGAGGGTCGTTTGATGTTGGCCTGGATGAAAGGATATGCTTAAGAGAATATGCATATCGACAAAAGGGACTGAAGTTTCCACGTGATTTTCCACCTTCGCTCAGGGGCTCGCTCACCAGTAACGAGTCGACAATGAGTGGTATTTCCTCGATAGAAAAAAAGCAAGTATACCGACCGGTCTGAATTGCCCTTTTCCAGCAGCAAAGGGCCCAAACAACAGTTGACTTACATGTAGGTCATGCAAGGTGTCGCTGGCACAGGATGATCGGGCTGTCACGGCCGCAGCTGGTCAATATCACAAGACAGTAATAACAATAGAAATAATGAAATTGCATCGACCTAGAATAACAGATGAAGCTCGTTCTTCCGTCGTTTGCTGTCAGACACAGCGAGGGGGGTTCACTTCGTCCGCCTCCGTCTTTCCCCTCTCGCAATGCTGTACAGCCATGGAAAGCGCACAAATCTGATGTAAATAGGTGCTAGCCCTCATAGCAATCAACAAAGCTGTCAATTTTTTTTTTTTTTTTAGATTATTGTCGCCACAACAGTCAGGTATCGTCTCGAAGCAAGTAAAACAAACGGAGCATGCTCAAACCCGTGAAACGTCCAATAACACAGCGGGATGAAAACAAAATGGCGCACGAGACAGATTCCTTGGCGACGATCCTTTCAACATCGTACCGCACGGGTTCGTCTCACCTGAACGGATGAGTCATCTGGGAAGCCGGCTTTGAAGAAAGAAGCGTCCAGAAATTCCACACCCAGTGTAGCAGGCCAAGGGTCTCAAGTGCTATACGGAAGATGGTGCACAAAGTTAGATCGTCTCTGATTATCGTTCATGGTCCGCCAAGGCATCACCATGGTAGATCAAAAGGAATGGCATACCTCTTCCTGGGACGGCCGCCCCGCTTGGAGGCGACGGGGGCAGCAGCCTTGGCCTTGCGTCCGCGCTTGGGGGCTTCCTTTTTGGGCTCCGATTCCTCGGCCTCGTCCGACTTAGGCTCCGGAGCAGCCACAGCGGCCTTACCCTTGCGGCCGCGCTTCGGGGCCGGCTCAGCCTCAGCCTCAGCCTCATCGGCCTCGGGCTCGGGCTCGGCCGGCTTGGCAACGGGCTCTGACTTCTTGGGTCGGCCGCGCGGGCGCTTAGCCGCCGGAACGGGCTTCTCCTCTTGATCAGCCCCGTCCTCGGCCTCCTTCTTGGAGGTGGCACCTCGCTTCCTCTTCGGGGCCTTGGCCTCAGCGGCGGGTGCGGCGTCCTCCTCCTCATCTGTGTCCTTGGCAGCGGCTGAGGCGTTGGACTTGCGAGAGCCGCGAGCCTGCTTCTTAACAGACTTGGCAACCTCCTCGTCGTCGTCAGCTGCGGCAGCAGCCGAAGCGTTAGACTTGCGAGAGCCGGCGGCCTTCTTCTTGGTCGGCTTGGTTTCCTCTTCGTCATCTTCGGCCGCAGCCGAGACGTTGGACTTGCGGGAACCACGAGCCTGTTTCTTGACAGGCTTGGACTCCTCGTCCTCGTCCTCGACAGCAGCCTTCTTGCGACCCCGCTTGGCAGGTGCCTTCTTCGCCGGGGCGGCCTCCTTGGAATAACAAGAATGTGAGCAAGTCGGTTTAATCACTGAGGCAGAACAGGCGGTGAGCTGTGGAGCTGTGAATACCTCGTCACCATCGGCCTCCTCGTCCTCGATGGCCTCCTTGAGCTCCTTGACCTTCTTGCGGCCACGGATGCCGCGCGAGCCAGGCACATTGAACTCAGGGTCCTGTCGTATCGAAAGGTTAACCGCCTGCCTTACTCTGACACGGAGGCAGTGGGGTGAGAAATTTGCCCACTTACACCCTTGAAGTCCTCAGGGTCGATATGGCCTTGCTCGACGACGCGGCGGATCTTGGCCTGGATGTCAGGGTGGTCACTGCGCGGTGACAGTGTCAGTCCTAGCCCGGGCAAGGTGAAAGAACGAGGGCAGGCTCACTTCAGCTCATCGTAGCCGTCAATCCCCTCCCAGTCATACGAGCCATCCTTCTCGATCGACTCCCTGAGGTTCTCAATCTGAGAGCCGGAGACGCAGCCCCTGTGCAAATGCGGAATTGGAAGTACGAGGCTATGTTAGATTTCCTTTTTTTTTTTTTTTTTTTTTTTGCCACGGGGTGGATGGGGCATTGATGTTTGCGTACCAGTGCTTGTACTTCCAGCTGGCATGTTCCATTCCGGGGACGGTGACCCAGGTGGCAAACCTGAGCTCGCCTTTGGTGATCTTCACCTTGGCCTGCTTGCAGACAGTGTCCTGACATCCCGCCCGGTTGTTGGGCGAGAGCTCTGGAAGAAAGGTCCCAGGCGCACATGTCAGTTAAAGCTTGGAACCAAAGCGCAAGTATTTTTTTTTTATTTTTTTTTTTTTATGAGGGGATAGATTGCTGTGATACAGTCGGGCAAGAAAAACGAATTGGGGTTGATGTTGTTGTGTTGGATAGGGACGACGGCGGGCCTCAAGTTAGGTGCATGTGATTCGTCGAGGCGACGATGGCGGTCCGAACGCGTGGAGGTGCCAGTCCAGAATGACGACCGCGTGGGAGGTAGAAGCGAATAGCATTCAACACATACCAATGCGGTACGACGACGACGACATGGTCAAGTAGTTCGTCGATTCCCTTGCGCTGACTGAGATAGTTCAGAGTCGAGATGCTTGAAGCTCGGGTGCGCCAAGGACTCGACGCGGAGCCGACGCGCAAACACGCGCACTCTTTTTTTTTTTTTGTGTTGGTTTTCTGTTGGCTGCCAAATGACCAGACGCCTGGTTGTCGCTGGCGCTTTGCTGGAGCGTCGCCGGGTTCTCTTTGAATGTCAACAACAACGTCGCCTCGAGAAAATTCGAACAACAAAAATGAAGACAGAGCGATGCGAGTAAAGGAAAAAGGCCTTCTCCTGCTAAGAGGTTTGTTTTTCCTGTGGCTGGGGGAGTGCGAGGAGAGCTGGGGATTTTTTATCTGGGACGCGAGGCAGCAGGGGAACAAAAAAAAAAATTGAAAGATAAAATTGCACGTTCAAAAAAGGAACAGGCAGGGGCGACTGAAAACGGCTGTAGCTCGTTTGCTTAGGCGGTGCTTGTGCGCGCGCGACCGTTTAGCGAGTCGCCAGCGGCCTATCTTTAGGGGGTTCAGCACTATAACCTCTACATTCTTCCACTATTTGGAGCAGTTCGCAGCCCGTCAATCGCCAAGACCAAGACACACCAGACTGCAAATCCCCAGCCGCCCACCATCAATGGTGTGAACTTGACGCACAGTCGGAGCGGCAATCTTTCGTGCTCGTGCAATCGTGCTCTTCGACAAAGAATTGAACCCACACCTTAAGAACGTGCTGGCAGGCCTAAGAGTCAAAAGTCGAGGAGCAAATATATATTTACACTCATCTCCCGTCGGCCTGTACGACAGCCAGAAAGCAATGGCAAAATCTACAACACCAGCAAACTTTCCCAACGACAACCCCCAGAGCCCAGGATCAAAGGAACGGACACCATCCAATGTACATGGCCGCCAAGTTCTTGTGGTCGATCGCCTGCTTGATCAGCTCCTCCACCTGGCCCTCCACCCCGAGCGGGATGCTCTCCTCCGGCAGCAGGCCCCTCACCTTGCGCCGGATGCTCTCCACCACGCTCCGCGGGTTGAGCCGGACGCCGCCGCCGGCCCCGTTGGCCCGGTTCTTCTTCTCCTTCTGCAAGTCTAGCGTCGGGTCGTGCACGAAGGCCTCGAGGATCGTCATGAGCGTCTCCTCCTGCTGCCGCAGGATGCTGAGCGTCAGCTCCGAGCACTTGCGGAACGCCCCCTCGTGCCCGCACATGCCCATGGCCGCCTGCATGTTGTGCGTCAGCCGGAACGGCACCCGCTCGGGGGTCGCGAACGTCAACCCCTTGTCGAACAGGCAGTTGAAGTCCACGTGGAACACCCCGCCGTCCCCCTCCTGCAGCAGCACGTTCTCTCCGTGCCGGTCGCCCAGCCCCAGGATCGTGCCCACCATCGACATGACGGCGCACGACCGCGTGTACTTGAGCCGCGCCGCGAACCACGCCGACGGGTTCGGGAACTGCGACGTGAACCACAGCGGCAGCACCGCCGGGAACATGCCCAAAATGTCTTGGCTGAAGACGCGCACGTTGCGCCCGTCCATCGCCGCCGCGTCCTTCATCATCTGCCCAATCATGTTGTAGTTTGGCGTGATTCCCATTGTCCGGTAGATGGTCAGTAGGATATCGCGCAGCGTCTTGAGCCCGTCCACCCACTCGATGATACCGCACTCCTCGTTCAGCGGCGTCACCGCGTACGTCCGGATGTACAGCTGCCGCCGGCTGCTCTCCGCGTCCCGCTTCAGCGACCGGTTGATCATGCCGTTGAACTCCATCAGCCGCTGGTCCGTCCGCAGGTCGTCCTTGGGCTTGACCATCAGCCCGTAAGTTCGCCCGTCCGAGCCTCGCGCCAGAAGCTTGCGGGGCTTGGCTAGCGAGCTGAGCACAAGTACTTCATCCAGGAACGATTGTACCGAGACGAGGTCCTGGCTGAACGCCGCATGCCTTTGCACGTTATCCGTCAACGCTGGCAGTGTCGGCGTGAGGCACGTCTCTATCGGCACCACCAGCGGACAAGGCGTACACTTGGAGTTGAAGTTCAGGTCTCTGCTGAGGCTGGCCGTCGTCGTCCGGTTGCTCTGGAAGTCCCCGTTCTGGCAAGCAAGAAGGAGCTGATCCGCAAGCTTCTCCCCGGAACGGATCAGCTGTCGCAGGTCGTAGCCGTCCGCCTTCTTGCTGGCCTTGTTCAGCGACTGCATGATCTGCAAGCCCCGCGTCTTCCTGTCTGATGCCGTCTTCGTCGTCATGATGCCGAAGAGCGACCAGAGCGCCTGGCGCGGATGGGCTTCTACCACCTTGACGATGATGGCTTGCAGGAGCCGAAAGACTCCCGCGTTAGGATGTGCGATGCGCGCCACAATCTGCGGCAGCGCCGTGTAGAAGATGTACGCGGGCATCCGCCCTATGTGCCGCTCCAAGTATTTGTGCAAAGCCTCCAGTGTCATCTTTCTCCGCTGTTGCAGCTCTCGTGAGGGCGAAATCTTCCCTTCAGACATCGGCTTGTCTACTTGAGATCCGAGCTCGAGCCACAGGGTAAGAACGCGTGGGAGTGTCTGATACAGGTACTTGGTTCCGTAGTTGAGAGACCGGATGTAGTTTTCGATGACGAGCTTCGCCGTCTCTCCGCTCAGAAACTCATCACTCTGGTCCATGGGCTTGAGTGCCTGTTCGGATTCGAGTACCTTCTTGTAGTGGCGGCCTAGATAGTAATGCCCCTTCTCCCAGCGAGAATGCGTCTTGGCGGCAAGCTGGTACTGCTGGCGCAGCGCGCTCGCGTGCGTCTGGCCTGCAGAGTCCTGCCACTTCGCCAAGAGCAGATGGGCCTGTGCTGTCACGAGCTGTTTCTGAGTCTCTTGGCTCTTGCTGGATGTGGGCACCGAAGTGCCCAGGCTGTGACCGATGAAGTTGTTGTTGGAGATAGCGCTCTGCAGCACCTGTATGGCTTTTCGATGGTTCCCCTCTTTCCACAGGAGCCGGGCGTTGTCAATGGTGGCTGAATCGTCGCCCAGACGGTGCGCGTGGAGAACGGCGCTGAAGGACTGGTGCATCGATCCGGCCTTCCTCGCTAGCCGGGCGCTGGTCAGCCAAAGCGATGAGATATCTCCGTCTCCGAACTGTGGACGCATCAACTCCATCGCCGCCCTCCTTATTCCCAGCAGGTACTGCTTATCGTTGACATATGCGCCGATCACCTCGAGGCGGCGGCTTAGCATTGTTGAGGTCTCCTGCTGATCGGGTCCCTGAGCCTGATCGGCCGCCTGCGCACTCCGCTCGGCGATGAGCTCCAGATCCGTGAGCACGTGGGTTTTGAGCATGGCATCGTGGCAGGCCTGCAGCGACGAGGTGGCCGAGTGCGACATGGACGCGCTGACCTTGTCCCTGAGCAGGTGCACGTACTCAGCGAACTGGTCCCGCCTGCCCTCCCGGAGGCACATCAAGGCTTGTCCAATTCCAAGATTGAAGACTTCGGTGACGTCGCCTGCGTTGTAGGAGTTTAAGTACTTCTGTACCGTCTCCCATCTGCCCGTCGCCCAAGACGCCTCCACCGCAAACGGCGCAATGCGGTTGACGGTCGCCGGGGTCGTGCTAATACCCTCGACATAGTTTAATAGCACGTCTGCAACATGGGAACTCTGCCGTCAGTCTCGATGAAACTTGCTTTGGAAACCGCGCAACCACAGAACTCGACCACTTACCGTACTGGCCCGACTCTTTGAGACAGGTCAGGAGATCAAGCTGGACCTCGATGTTGTTTGGCTCCTCCGCTAGTCGGAGCTCATACCAGGACTGTGCCTGCGACCACCTTCCGGCCTTCCGGTGGCTCAGGATTTGCTGATTGAGATCGACGACGCCCAATCTGGCCGAGATTCCTTCGAGACCGTCCGGTTCGTCGATCTGCGTGTATATGTACTGCAGTTCCGATAGTAGCCGGTTCGTCTCCTCCTTATCCGCCTTGGGGTTATTGCGCATCTTAGTCGCGTGCGGCTCCAGGTTGAAGAGAGCCCTTGCGTATTGCCCGCAGTCCATGGCTCGGCGCGCAATCAGGTCTGCCGGGATCGCCTTGATCAATTGCTCCACTCGCTTGATCTCGGGGCTGGGCGTTGGCGGTTCCCGTTGTCGTGGATCTCGTTGACTATCCTGTACCTTCCGCATCTGCAGCCACCTCGTTGAGTAGTCAAGCACGCGGAAGACGGCCTGGCAGGAATTATCAGTCATCGAGGAACAGTAACAGTATGGACAGAAGATCAGAGCTCACCTCGCAATAAAGTCTCATGTTTTCCCGCTCCGCGTAGGACGCATTCTCCGGGAGCTCCAGTAGAAGTATGTCCCGCAGCTCATTAAGCACGCCCTCCCGGTCGGCCGTGACATTCTCATCGCCTACGACGATGTGGATGACCAGATAGGGCAGGAGAAACTCGGCAACGGCGAGGTCTTTGACCTTGATGACCCGGCGCAGAGGCTCGAAGAGGATCTGTGCAAACGGGTTCTGACCCTTGTGCAGCAGGTCGGAGACGATGGCTCGCAGCCAATTTGCATACGGCTTGCTCGGGCGGAAGATAGGATACTCGACGTTCTGCCGCGCGATCGGCTTGACGCGGTACCTTGAGTTCATAAACGGTGTCAACACCTCCCTGACATTCTCGGGGAGCTTCATGTATTTCTCGAGCACGTGCTGCCCCTCAGGTCCCTGCACCGCCCATGCAGTCTTGAAGTCAGTCCTGTCGAGGAGCTCTTGCATAGCATAGGACAGGTAGCCTTGGAAGCCGGTGTCGGTCGCCGAAAGGAACGCCTTGACCAGAACCTCCTCCAAGACGAAGAGGACGAAGTCTGTCGTCTCGTTAGCCTCTTCAAAGTTTTGCAATACCACGAACTGGCGTTGTTCGCGTACAGCCTCGAGCCGATTTGAGTCGAGGCAGCCAATGCTTCCAAGGCACTGGACGCAAAGGCTGCCGATTTCGGGCTGCACGCCGTTATACTTGGACGCACAGTCCAGCAACGCCCGCAGAAGCGTCGTCACAGCTGTATCAGGCTGCTCGCCAATGGCTGATGTCTGGAGGAACGCTTGGTGTTCGCGCAGGTATGCCGAGAGTTCTGTTAGTGCCTGCAGCACAACGCCGGGATTTTCGTTGCCCAGTCGTTTTGAGAATATCATGAAGGACGCCCGGCTGTCGAGCGGTTTCCTCAGCGAATTGAGACGACTCTCAGCGTCGGTGAGACCAGGCAGGTGGCTAAAGGACGGGAGCTCGTTGATTTTGGCCTCCAATAGACCGTGATTCTTGGTGAGCAGCCGGTCGAGTATGCTCTTGCAGACGTCCTTTGTCGTATCGTCGAGCGTCTCCCAGTAGTTGCCGATGATGAAAAAGGTCGTTTCTATCAAGACATCGACGTCTTCATCGTCGAGGTTCATGAGAAGGGCGGCCCAGCAAGAAAATGCTCCGGCTCTGAGTTCGTCGTATGAAAGGGCAGATAGCAAAAATGCAGAGATCTTGGCGAACGTTAGCTTCCCCTCCAAGAGTACTCTATCTCGACATAAAGTATTTTATTTACCTGAGGCCGAGCAATCCTGATGAGGGATTTGCACATCTTGATCATTTCCTCCATAGCTCGGATCGATCTCTTTTGCTCGTGGACGGGGTAATGCCTCGAGGACTCGTCATTGATGACCTCGGCCAAGTGGGCTGTGAGCCCGAGGGCATGTAGTTGAAGAAATCGCGCGACGACAGTCTTCTTCTTGGCCTTCATCTGTTTGCCGTCAATCAGAGTATTCGCCATTGTGCCTAGCGCAAGCCGAATCTGTTGTCATACTAGTCAGCATAACCGCTGCGAACCACCGAATTCTAGCAGTCAAGAGAAAGACATAGAATGGCATACCCGCTCTTTCCGCTCGTTGTTGGCTTCTCCGGCGTCCCTGAGCAGCTCCAGCACAGTGAGGACTGTTTCTGAGCCGATAAGAGCCTGGAAGGTGATGTTGTCGAAATGCGAGGAGATATGCTGGAGTGTCGACAGGATGAATTCCTGGATATTCGGCGCGTCTTGCACTAGCAGCAAAGCGAGGATGTAGCTCAGGTTCGCATTGTCCAGGCAAGGCTTCCAAGCGTCCTGTTCCCCGCGCGCTTCCGCAATCTTCTGCACCACTTCCTTCTTCTTGGTCAAGACCAGCCAGGGAAGAGCGTACTGCTGCACAAGCAATAGGTGCTCAGGCACGCTGATCTGCAGTAGTTCCGCAGTGAGTCTCGTGGTCTGTGGTCTGGTAATCATGTCTTTGACTGTAGTAAACGCGATACTCCTCCAGAACGGCTCGAAGAGTCGTCGCGGGGTCGTGTTCCGGGCACTTGCGAGATTCAGTATCTGAGAGGCTACGTCAGCACTTTTCTTGGGGCCCCAAATGAAATCCTCTTCTCCGCATACCTCGTTGAAGGCGAAGGCCGATACAATGGTATTGCGATGGCCTAAAAAGTCCAGGAGTTTCACAAGAACCAGACTCAGTTCCTCATCGGAGACGATTCTACTCATATCTGTTAGCTGTGGTAACTTGTACGACCAGAGGGCTACGGTCTTGCGTTTCCACTCACATTCCCATCTGGCCCCATGCCATGATGCATGTTTCATTCAGGTGCGCGACGTCCTTGTCCGAGAGAGTTTTGAGAACACCGAGAGCAATCGACTTGTTCCCTGCGACGACGTCTCGTGTTCGAGGCGTGGCCGACTCTCGATCTCTCAAAAAAGTAGCCAGTGCCCTCCTACATCAGGTTAGCATGCTTGCCGCCTCGAACGCCCCCATCCGAGATGTTTCTTACCCAGCAGCAATTCGGAGCTCTCGTATAGAGCTGTTCAGTGACTGAAGACACCAGTGGCCAGCAGCAGACTTCTCAAGGTCCAGGAGGTCTGGTTCCTGGAAATGAGCCACCAGCCTTCTCATTGCCATCATAGCAACAATCCGAGGCTTACGCGAGTTGAGAAAGGCGGGAAGCTTGATTATGCGGGTGAAAACTGTCACAACCATCGATTTTGCAGCCTTGTCAAGACACTGCGGCGTCCGTTGTGGCCTCTCGAGGCCTGAGCAAAAGCAACAACGAAGGCTATTCGACTCGGACATTGGCTCGCTGACCAATGCCAGAGTATTGTCGGCCGCACATGCAATATGCGCGATCAGGTCGAGCACGCGGCAAGTGTCGTTTGCTTCGAGAGCAGGGTAACCCAACCTGGGATGTGCCGGGTCAGCGAAGAAGGATCACAGATTCGACCAGCCGAGAGATGAGGCCTACACCACAAGGTTCTGTAGGCGTTCATAGTCCTCTAGAACATCGGCATTGAAAATCTTGCAGATGTGGACTATAACAGAACGCAGCATAGCCGTCTCGGAGGAGAGCTTCCTCCGTTTGGCCAAGGGCTGAGAAGCAAGCGGAGCAGGTGCGTGAAGCTTCAGGCGTCTGACAATCTGTCGGAGATCTGTGTCGACATATTGCTCGAGTGTAACATCGGGGCGGAAGCTGCCGACATCTGTACACGACAAGGCGTTCGTGAGCAGCTCTAGACAACTCTTTGCTCAGTCAGTCAGCTTAGATGCTTTTTTTTTCTTTTTCACTTTTCCAGCAAGCAGGGAGGGGAAGGGTGATCGCAGCGTACCAAGAAGTCAGTGCCAGCCCCTAAGATCTCGTTTTGTGTAGCTAAATTGTTGAGGGGGTTGACCAGCTGCGAAGTAGCCAGCCTGCTGACCGGCCTATATCTCATAGCCGAATGAGATATTTGAACCATAGCGAGACAGAATGCCTTTCTTGTGGCTACACCATTCTCGTCGGGCAGCAGCAGCTCCGACGTCGAATCCAAGCATCGACCGCAGATCAAAACCAATACACTGAGAATCTTGTGGCGAACATCTCCCTGCACGACGTCGACGTTCTCTTGCAATGAGACTAGTTTCAGGAGGCAATGTATTGTGGAAGCGGTGTGGCTCTCGAGGCCCCCTTCGTGGCTGCATCGAGCCTGGATGGCATGGAATGCTTGGAGCGAATCGACCAGCCACGGTACGATTTGTCGGAAAGCTGCCGACAGGGCCGGACTGGACCTTGCCGACGAAGTAGCCGTGCCTAGCAGGTGAAGAAGGCTCCGGGCATGCCTGACAGCGTGCTTAACGCTGGTCACTCTGTAGGTGCATCCTGTAAATGGTGGAGAGCCAGCTCCCGACTGTGTTTCCGGAGCAGTGGCCTTCGAAGGCAGCTCGAGCGAGATAGCAGAGTGTACGCTATTGGGGGAGCGAGTAGAAAGATAGCTAAGGAGGGCTGTTGATAGCGTGTCAGTTTGTTTTGTTCCAAATATTTTGGCACTGGTTTCTGAGTCCATAAATGTGAATAACTCACAGTCCACGCTCGTCTGAAAGTAGCAAATTATTGAGCCTGTTTCGCCCCACAACGAGCCGGACTGATTCACCGTAGCGAGTATAAACTCGCAAAGGGATTCGATAACAGATGAGATCTCGAGGCACCTCTCGCTTCCAAGTAATTTCAGAATCTTGGGCAGTATCCACAGCCAGAGAGGCTCGCTGCGGCGGAACAAGAAGGCGCCCTCGTCGGGGACAAAGGCAAGCACGGCGGGGGTCTCCCGGATGGTGACGCGGATGAAGTTGGTAGTCTTCAGAGCCTCGGCCTTGAGCCGCGTGCGGTCCGCGAACGGGTCGTCCCACTTGAGGCCATCCAGCGCGACGCGGCAGTAGACATAAATGAGCATGTGGTTGTGCTCAACCCGCTCGGCAACCGTCTTGAGCAGGTTCGGGTCGTTCTTGAACCGCTCAATCACGGTGAAGAATTTCTGCAGCTCCTGGGTCTCGTCAGAGCGTGAGGACCGCACCGACGATACCGCGATGTTTTCCACGAGCTGCGCCGCTAGGGTTGACGGGGGCGGGTTGTTGTAGCCGCCGCCGGCGTGGGCTGCAGCCGCCATGCCAGGCGCCATTGTCGCTGCCGCACCGCGCTGTTCGGCAAAACCAGCCCTACCGTATGATTCTGGGGCCATCTCGCCGTCCGCCTCGCATGTGGCCGTGGGGAGGCCGGCAGTGCACAGAGCAAAAAGCAACCCGGTCGTGGGGTATCGCGATCTCGAGATTTGGATGAGGTCGAGGCAACGAGACGCGATTAAGCTCGACGCGCAGTCACATGATATCAATTAAACCTAGCAACCGCCACCCATGCAATCGACCAGCCATGTTTACCCCACTTGCCGCAACTCGGGCACGGGCTGAAGCTTCAGGGCATCATCAGCCGATACCACCACCAAAATCGTCCTTTGCAACTTTCGACTAGAGCCCGGCCACCATCGCACCACAAACCCGAGATCACAACACTCCGAGGCTGCAGCCGGAGGACTTCTTGCGCATCGCCTGCCATGGCGGTGTTTCAGAGCAAAAAGTTCCGCGGGTCGGCGGATGCTACCAAGCTGGGGATGCGCTACAGGGCGCTGATGGCCAAGCATCCATTCTTGATGTTCGGGCTACCCTTCATGAGCGTTATTGTGGCAGGCTCTTTCGTCCTCACGCCCGCGACCGCCGTCCGATACGAGAAGCATGACCGCCGGGTCAGGCAGATGACTAAGGAGGAGGAGCTGGGACTCAACAAGGGTGCACGGAAGGTAGACATGAAGGAGGAATATTACGTGAGTTCGGGATCTGCCTGGCTGCTCTCCCCTCCTTCCACTCAAAGGAACATGGCTGACGTCGGATCTTTGATCATCACAATAGAGACTGGCCGCGAAGGATCTAGACAATTGGGAACAAAAGCGGGTAGAACGATTCGCGGGCGAGAGCGACGGCAAACTATGAATGGCAGCTCGAGCACCCGACACAGAAACCACAACACTATTCAATGAGGCTCACCCTCACACGAAAACGCTTGGTGTAGCACGTCGGCCAGGAGTCGTCGATCACTACTGCTATGACTCCTCGCCGTGTCGCGCCATACGTCGGCGGCGGCACCGCCGGCCAGCCATGCCAATAGCTTTGCACTCGTCATCAAGACACATGCGGAGAATGAAGGGAACACGGGCACGATAGTGCCGGTTGTCGATCCTTCCACAACGGCAAAACTTTGACGGGCGTGTCGGGCGCACATTGGCTGGCATCGGTGCGTGTTGTAATACGGCTAGCCGTTGAAGGAGCCCATGTTTCTTTGGTTGTTTTAGGGGTGAATGCTACATCCTTCCGCTGTCTTCTTTACAAGACCTTGGAGAAACAAACACGATGACATTCCATCTCTCCGAGTCGACGCAGCGTCTGGAAGGGGTGGGGAACATACATAGTACAGGGACAGCTCGTCTTTTTCGTTTCGAAATGCTCCCGCTGCCGGATTCCAGAGGAAACACGAGGAATGCAGATTAGCATGGTAGATCCTTGGACTCGCCGTGTTATCTCACGTCATCCATTGACTTTATGTGCACTCCCGTGAGAAACGTCGGATGCTCTGGGGTTCGGTTTTCCTGGGAAACCCTGAGACGCGTAGGTTACTGGGATAGGTGATAGACATCTCCGAGCTTTCCCGGCCGCACGGCCATGGCCATATTTGGCCGTGTCAATCTAGTTAGGTTTGGAGATTAAAAATAACGGCCGGCTGCCTCGGCATTCACCAGGGCTACTCTCCACATTGCGCTTATCAAAGCAGCAACCAAAAGAGGAGGTTCAGGTCGCGCTACGATGCTCTCGGCAAAGCTGGTGAAAGTGCCATGCATCCACGCTTGCTTGTTCATGTGTTCCTGCATGTGGCTTGGACGAGTGCGTGATGGGTACCTGAACATCATTTCAACATCGTTCTGGCCGTCGTCGACTCCGTCCGGCTGAGCAGCTGAAGTGATATTGGGAGGGGAAGTGTGTCACGGTTTGGTGTGGAAATTTCAAAAAGGCCCAGGTGATCGGTCAACCCCTGCCTGGCCTCGGTCGCTTCGGCTACGTAAGGGCTGCAGGGGAGGGGGGCCAGGCTGCGACTGAAGCCACCGGCGCGCACCAAGGCTGCTTGGTATGCCACGTGCGTGCATTGACGGCGAGCAGGGCAGAGGGGATGGAGCGGAACATCCGGCGCTCGGCAAGGCCCCTCTCGCCCGATGGAGGGTGCAAAGGTCCCGTCTCCGAAAGGATCCCAAGATCAATTATACCTGCATCGCCGGCTTAAGGCAGCATTGCACCCCACACGCGCAGAGCTTGGTTCCTGCGCCAGCGCGGAATGGCAAGCGGGTTATTGAAACTAAAGCAATGGCTGCCCGACACCCCTTCGGCGTCGGAGGAGGCGCTTGGCCGGCGGTGAGGGCGGGAAAATGGGGCAGGTGAGTGAGCCAATCCGGCAGCGTCGAGCCGATTCGAGCAACCTCGTCGTTCCAAGAGAAGGAGAAGCAAAAACGCGGAGCTGCCAGCCCCTAACAATCGAAATGCTCTCACCCTCCTCTCTGCTCTAGGGCCCGAGGAGGATTTCGAGACCTGTTGCGAGATTCTCGATTGCCGGGGTCGAAAGTGGCGCCCTTTGGCGCAACTCGAGGACGAACACCAGTGCGAACCAAGTGTGCGTGCGGCGGCCGGCAGCGGTTCGCGGCCTGGACGGCACAATAGCACTAATAGATAGGTAGTGCCGACGGTCCTTTCGCCTTTGCTTTTTGCTCCCTTAATCAATTCGCGCGAATCTCGATGGGTGTTTGTTCGGGCGGGTGGTGTGGTTGGCTGGCGGTATCGGTGTGCCTGGTGCCTGCATTGCCTGCATCCAGCTGCACCACTGCACCTCCTCTTGCGCGGAGCGATCGCGGCTGTGGCTTGGTACCGGCTCCGCATTCTCGATTACGATTGCATGCTAGTGCAGGTTAGCGCACTTTTCACGTTGGCGCGAATTGATTTTTCGGCTGGCAAGCTCGCAAACTCCAGGTCGGGCCAGGCACCCACCACCCAGGGTGCCAGCACAGGGTCGTGTCAGTCGTCGTCCCGCCCAGCCTGCTGGAAAGTCCCACTCGTCCAATGTTCCCGGACGAGATTCGTTTGAAGCTGCCAGAAACAGGCAAAAGCAATTGAACTCATTACTGGACCGTTGGCTGACGGCGGCATGTTCATTGACGTTGTCGCATGCAAAAAAAAAAAAAAAAAAAAAACGGCACACAAGCTGGTGGCGATTTGTTTCAGGCTCAGCCAGGACGGGAATTTTTTTTAGGATTGATAATCAATCCTGGATGGCGGCTTGGATGCTCATAGAGATCAACACCGCTAACCGGGAATCCCGTCCCTGTGCGGACCGCAGCTTCCCATCGACCAATAGGGCGGCCCCGATACGATGCTACCTCGGACAGGGGCCTGCAAAGCCTGGTTTTCCTTTTTTTTCTGTTGTTTCGAGTCCACCCGCGCCGCCCAACCAGCCCAAGACCTCCCACTTTCTTGCCGGGCGAGCCGTACAATGACTGGAATGCGGCGGGGATCGATGATGGATGGGCTTTGCAGGACGCGCGCGGCGCCAAATCTCCGACCGCCGCGCTCCACCGACCTCACGATGACGAGCATCACGAGCAAGTTCAGCAAGCTTTGAGCGTCCCGCACCAGAAGTGCCCGGGAATGCAGCAACGGGACTGCGCCGATGAAACAGATGATGTGCTGGGATGACAGCCCTTTTCCAGATTCTTTTACGCGTCGTCTCCGAGGGGTCTCGCTGTTCCGCCGCCAGACCGCTCCCTGTCAGCCCACGAAGGCTTGGGAGCGCTATGACCACGGCCCATTTCCGCCCCTGCTCCAGCTCAGCGACCAGATGACATCTCGCACCACAGCCCATGACGTACGCCATCACACAGCCATGAGCCACCATCCCCACACGCCCAGAGGGGCAATGGCCTGGTCGGTGGAGCGCGGGCGCCAGGGTGAGGAAACTGTCGGGTCAGCTGCGAGTCTTGGGCGCTGCCTTTTTGCTGTCGGCCGGATCGGCCTCGTATGGTCGTGTGCCCGCCCGATACGGAAAGAAAAAAGAAGCACGAGTAGAAAAAGGAAGCGAGCCGCTATTCCAGATTCTCCCGACCTCATTTCCCTTGCCAGCCCAGCCTTCCGGCGACTCCCTGCCCGCATCCATCGCAGCCGCATACATTATCACCGCTTTCCTGCTCAGAAAAAAATCAAGCGGTCATGGGAAGCTCCATGAGACCCAGCCCCTCCTCCCACTTGGCACACCCTCAGCCTTGGATGCATCCTGCAAGGCACCACATGCACCACCCCCTTGTACCTCCGCTCCCCACCTTCTAGCGCACTATACCTGCTGCTGTCACCGTCATCACGGTCCCCACCCGTTCCAGTCATCCACTGCTAGGCACCGAGTACTCCGAAAAGGGTATACAGTGGCTTCCCACTTACATATATCGCTCGCTTCTCCCCACCCAAACACTCTCGTCCCTACCTCTTTTTTCGGTAATCGAGAGTAGGCAGTCTTTGAGAGACCTTCTCATACTCCTCAAGGAGCCCGACGCTCCTTTATTCCGGCTTCCATCTACCTGGACACAGACCAGGGCGAAAACCTTCGACACACGCCCGCTCACTAGCCGTAATACCCTTGTCGACCGGCCGGCAAAATGTTTGGCGACGCGGGGAACCGGATTCTCCGCAAATGCCGAAGCGAGCGAAGGCTTCGGGAGAAGGCCACCACCCAGGCTCCTCCTCAACATGTCCGAAAGGACAGCACCTTCAGCACCACGTCTTCCGAATCGTCGGACCACACCAACCACCACAGGCAACCACGGCCGTCGACCGACCGAGACGACGGCCACCACCCGAGGATGTCCGAGGACGACTGGGACCCCCTGCGGCTCCACCCACCCCTGGACGACGCCAGGTCTCCCTACATCACGGGTCGCGGCCAGGCCGGCCGCCAGCAGCCGGCCCCGCAGACGCCGGTTGTGGATAGCGACCATGGATACGGCAACGACGCCGACATCGACGACATTATCGGCTCGTACGGCCTGACCGCCCTACGACCTCCGCCACCCCTGGCCAACCGACGGCCGCTCTTTCAGAGGATGAAGACGGCCGAGATGGACATCCACGAAGGATTTGATTTCGGCTTTGTCGGCGGCAGCCCGACTTCACCGACGACGCCCACGGAGAGACTTCCTCACCACCATCACCACCACCAACCACAGCAGCACCGCTACCAAAGCAACCTGCACTCGGCCACATCCCCAGTCTCCATCGCCGCTCGCCACCGCCGCCCGTCGACTGCATCGTCGACGGCCTCGGACTGCTCGAGCATCTTCATCCCTTCCCACGGCGCTGCCGGCCTCCCCATCACGCCGCTGCCGATGCCTCCGACGCCCAACCAGAGCAGACCCAGGCCATCTCTCGGGGGCCCGGACTCACCCAACTTTATGCTCAAGCGAGGTGACTGGAAGCGGAGAGGGATCGTCTTCATCTCCGAGGAGGCCAAGGTCACCGAGGATGATTGCTTTGGGATACCTTGAAGCGCACGTCCCACGAGCGTCACCTCGACTCATTCCTTTCATACTTCTTCTGTTCTCATTTCACTCATTCAAGCTTGGCAACTGCACATTCGCTACATATACCACAGACCATTCTTTTGTACTGCAAGAAACAATACCCCTCTTTTATTCCCTTCCTGTCTTCGGGTTATTTTAGTATACCTTTTATTAACCTGTCTTTATTGCGAGGCGTTGGATTGTGTAGGTAGAGGGATGTACACTGGTCGGTCTTTTTCACACTAAAACCTCGCAAGGCGTTCTGGAGCCTTTCTTATGTTTATTGCTTTCCTAAAAGTACCCACGGTGGCACCGAATTATATACAATGTCTTATAGTTCCCGAGTTGATGCTAGCGCTGTATATTATTGTTTCCACCTTGTGTTACTACACCTAGGCCTTTGCTTTTCTCTCAACTTCATTCTCTACGATATTATCTGGGCTTCCTCCAAATCCGCACCGTCCCTCGTCCAGTGGGCTGCTGGACTACCTGCTGGGATAGGCAGCGATGCAGTGCAACGACGTATCTTTCAAGAGCAGCTTTTCTTTATAGCTACTTACTCACAATAACACAACGGCTCTGCCCAAACAATACTTGTTCTTCCTTGATTGCTCACTTTGGTGTTCCTCCTGTAATCCCGCTTTCCTAGCCCCGGAACTCCTGCAGCCCAATGCATCCTACGTCAGCCACTTGCATCACCGTTTTCACTCGCCTTTGCCAACGAGCCGCCGATCATGAACACATTGGTCGCGCCGATATGCACTCGATCGGCCAATGACGAGGCTGGCGATGAGGGGTGCGGGACAGCAGCGGGGAAGCAGCGCCTTCTGACGGACTTCAATTACTGCGTCTGCTCCTTCCCAGCGCGCGGCTCTCCTGCGATGGGTTTTTCTTTATCGTCCGTCTAGATCGCGACCCGAGCGCTCAGCCGAAAATCGCGCAGCATGTCGGATCGCAAGGATGAGAAACCTCGACTCAGCTTTCGCCGGATGTTCAAGTCGGATTATGGCAACGGTTCCCGTGCCGTCGACCCCAAGACCTCGTCGGTCAATGTCGCTACGCCCACCGGTAAAGACGGGGGCCTAGTCGCCTCCGAAGCTAACTCGCGAACTGCGCCCGTATGGCTACGAGACACTCTATTTATTGATTCCAAATCCCGTCAATGAATCTCCGGTACTAACCTAGCCCGCAGCAGACAGCCACTCCCCCGACCAAGAGACCCTTCTGGCAAATCGCATATGATGGTATCATCAACGACGACGATGCCAAAACACGCAAAATCGTCCAAGCCTACGACTCCCTGATTATTCGCATGGAGCAGCAAAGGCGACAGTCCAGACTGGAGAGCGTTCACGGCCAGGGAGATGATGGATCCCTCGGTCCGCCGGAGGACGACGAAGACGGCTTCGGCTCTGGAAACGATCATGTCTCCCTCGATCGTCGAGTGGTCGGCCGCGAGGAGGAGATGAGAGCTATCACCACCGTGCGGCTCGAGGAGATGGAGTCCAAGGAATGGAAGATGACATGGCGCGGCAACGTGCTCAAGGTCCGCGAACAGGTCACGGGTATCATCAACGTCGTCCAGCGCTTCTCTGGTCTAGTTGGTCAGGCGGCGTCTGCCAGTCCCGAGGCAGGACTTGCCTTTTCCGGAGTGTGCATCATTCTCGAGGTAAGAACTAAACCACTCCCAGTGCAAATTTTAGCCGGCCGCGGTAACTAAGCACAGAACCGTTTCTATGCAGCTCATTGTCGCCGACACCAAAGAGCGGGAGGCCGCCATTGAGGGCGTGCAGAGTGTCACACGTGTTGTTGCGCGGACCGGTATCCTGGAACGGGACTACGTAAAGGGTCGCCTTAAGAGCAAAGAAGACCCCGAGAGCAACGAGGACTTCGAGAAGGCACTGATTGCTCTCTACCGCGCCATCGCCTTCTACTATATGAAGGCCGCCTGCTACTTCGCGAGGTCGACCCCCATGCGAACGGTTCGCGGTCTGGTGGCCGCAGACTCGTGGAAGTCGGCGCTGGATTCCGTGTTACAGGCCGATAGTGTATTCTCCAAGCTCGGGGAGCGTCTGGGACTCTCTCGATCGCTCCACGACCTGGACGCAGTGCTTGCGAACCTGGCCAAGAAGGACTCCAAGGAACTCGTCAGCGACATCGCGGAGTGGCTCGACGTCAAGACTCTGCACGGCGACACAAGTCCGGAGCTGCCTTCCGGACGTGAGAGCGTTGGAGGCTGGCTCTTCGAGGATCCATCGTACCGAGAGTGGGAAGATGGCGGAGGGGGCCAGCTTTGGATCAAGGGAACCCTGGGTACTGGGAAGTCGACTCTTGTTGCACTAGTGGTCGACCGGATGCTCCGACAGAGAATGAAGCGGGACGTCGCCTACTTCTACTGCAGCACCAACCCAACTGGCAGTGGCGGCGGCGAGTCTGGGAGAGGCCCGCTAGACAAGGCGGGAGCGGCCCGCATCCTGCGTGCGCTCCTGGGGCAGCTGTCGATGTCACCGGACCGCAGTCAAGTGGTTGAGGAAGTCGAGGAGGCTTTCGAGAAGTCGACGCAATCCGGCGCCATAGGTCACGTCCCCCTGGGGCTCGAAGATGCCAAGGACCTTCTCGTCAAAGTCATCAACAGCCGGCAAGTTACCACCATCATCATCGACGGGCTGAACGGGCTTGTGGATCACTGCACTCTTTTGAGGGCCATTCGAGATATCAACGAGATGGCTGAGCCGCGGAAGCTTCGGTTGCTCTTCAGTAGCCAGGAAATCGTTCACCTGACCGACTTCTTCTCATCGACGAAGACGATCGTCGCCGGCGGAAACAACAGCCTCGGTGATATGGAGTCTTTCATCCAAGCAAGAGTGGATGCATTCGTCAAGGATCGACCCGGTACCCTCAGTGAGGATATATCGAATAACATTGCGAGAGTGTTATCTAAGAAGGCAGAAGGAATGTTCGTCAACACTCTGCCTCCCATCCCTATCCACACCGAATTAACTACGAATGCCTTCTGATGATATCGACACTTTAGGTTCATTTGGGCAGGCCTATGTCTCGACAAGATTCTTGACATTGACAAAACAGCCAGCCAGATCATGGATGAGTGGCAGAAAATCGAGGGACAAATGTTCCGCGGCCCCCTCCAAGACCTTGTATAAATCTACGACCAGGCCTACGACAGGACACTCGGCACCAACCAAAGAGAGCGAAGTGTGGTCAGTCAAGCCGCTCAGCGTGTGTTCATGTGGGTGTTGGCTTCGAGGGGCAACTTGCAAGGGGAGCAGTATTTCGCCCTACACGAGGACGAGGCCGGCAATGCCCCGGCGGCCAAAACACTGCGGACCTGCCAAAACTTCTTCAAGGTGTCGGATTCAGGGGTCGTAACCGTCTCGCACTCTTCGGTCTGGCCATACGTCTGCCTCAAGCTCGCTGGCCAGGTTGAGCAGTTCATCTACCCGGACGCTACCTCAAGTTCGAAGCAAAACGAGGACCTCCTTTCAGAGGCTGGACTGGCTGCTAAGGCGAGAGCAGAAGGGCGACTCGCTAGAGAGTGCTTCGGAATGCTCCCGTGGCGTAACCGCGCCCTCGGCACAGAAGAGCAAGAGCCAACGCTACCGATCTCTGAAGCTCAGACAGCCATATTCCTCGACTACGCTTGTATGCATGGATTCGATCATCTATTCTCTCTGGGGGATAAAGACGGCCCCCTCAGTAGTCTAAAAGACCGAGCATTTTCCCTATTCGATCCGGAAAATATCGATGCCCTTCGTCGGTGGGTGGAGATATACGACCGCGAGGATCTGGCAGCCGTTGGTCAAGACAGGGCACCGACCGCCGGCCGACCCAAGGCCCCCGATCCTCTGTACTACGCCATTCGCGTCGCGATGGCAACACAGATCTGCGATGCTCCCGCTCTCCAGCCTTTCGACTTGGTCCGATCAGTCTTGAACAGGACTGACCTCGTTTCCTGGACGGGAGGCCCGGCTGGCAAACCCGCCCAGCTCGCGTGCTACTTGTATCGACCCAAGAGAGACGGCCTCGGGGACGACTCGCTGCTCAAAGAGATATTGGATAGAGTGGACGTCAACGACGCGGACGAAATGTTGGGCACCCCTCTCCACGCCGCAATTTCTCGGCGGCATCTTGCCGCCCGCGAGATGTTGCTCTCTAGCTACAGGTGTGACGTCAACGTGCCCAGCAAGCTCTTTGGAAATGTTGTGCACATGGCGCTGGCGAGGGGTGCTCCTGCCTTCCTCGAGAGCCTTGTCGCCGACCACGGGGCTCATTTTAGCCCTTCGGGGGCGCAGGTCAGGCTCTGGGCCAGGGTCTGGGAGAAGATACGGCGAAAGCTAGATGACTTGCCCCTGCTGAACGTTGAGCGCATTCTGAAGAATGAGGGCTTGGCGATGCCCATTGCGCGACCGCGGTGGCTTGTCTTGGACAGACCGCTGGCGGTCCTTCAGATGTGTGTTGCTTACAACCGCTATGCCACTGCTCACTTTCCGGACGCCGGGGCAGCGGTCCCGTCCGGCCCGGTATTGATCGGCGGGCCTGAGGATGGACGGTCCGGCGCCCGGAGGAGGTATACGCGTACCACGGGCCTCGAAGACGGGGGCTTCGTGCCCCTGAATCTTACGTGGATCCTTCTCAACACACTTGCGCCGCGATTCCAAGACATAGGGTCGCAGATCAACGACATTGTCTGCCACCACGAGAAATTCATCCAGAGACACAGAGTCGGCGATAATGAGACCGATCTGTCCGAGATGCTGTCGGATGTGTTTGCGCATGCCATAGTCGTACTGATCGAGATCCACAGGCAGATGTCCAGTCAATTTCACAAGAAGCCAAACGCTCCATGGCAGATCTACCTCGAGAACTCCTCCTCGCCGCGCTCGTTGTTCGACAGCAGGGTCTCGCAGCTCCACAAGATGCACAAGCAGGCGTCGGAGCTGGAGGAGAGGGCGATGGCCACGACGGAGACGGCCCGGTTGATTTCCGACGCCCACGAGCCCATACTTTCCGCGGTCGACGCGATGAGGCAGGAGATGCGGGAGACGAAGGAGCAAGTGGCCCAGCTCGCCACCACTGTGCAGATGCTTCTGAACCTCCAGCAGAAAGCTGCTGGGCCCGGTAATTCGCTGCCATCCTCACGGCCCGGTAGCTGATGTGCTGATGTGAAGGTTACTGACACCCTAAGCAGGCCCATAACCCCAGCAGGGCTAGAGGCCACGCGGCGACAGGAGGAAACTATCATAGACTTGAACTAGCGGGTAAGATGTCTGAGCCCAGGATTGGGCAGTTGCACGAGAGACTGTGTGGCAGATTGAATGACAAGAGATGGACTACTGTTGGCGAGTCCTATGTTTCTCTGCCGTCTCTGGCGCGGCTGTTTACTTTGTAGAGCTGCGACAAGGCAGACGGCAAGGCACACCAATGTCGCGCGGTTGCACCTGCGTTGTTTCTGCGGACGAACCGTGTTTTGACGACAAACAAATTATAAATGGAAGAGCGAATAGGGTTCTTGGGTTCTGTATATCAAAACGGCAGAAATGGAAACAGAAAAAAAAGGGGGTGGCAAATCTTCCGAACCCTGAACCCCAGACTACCAAAAACAGTCAGCCATTGGTTGGAATGGGCCAGCGAGGCTAGCAAATTGGGACTCTTCCCTTGGAACGCGTTTCTCTCAAACCCCAGCCGCGTTGTTGCTTGGCACACGCATGGCCAGGTGACCCCCTCGGCTCAGCCTCTTCTCCTGGATCCATCCGGGGGAGCGATCATGGAAAAAGGTGGATGTCGTCATGGCCCCATGGCGGCCTCCGGATTTGTCGTCAAATCCAAGCGTGCGGCGGAAGGCTAAGGGAAATAAGAAAGGAACAGGGAATGGGAGATGACCAAAGTGTGGAGATCTTGGGAATTTTCCAAGGCCGATGGACGCGCGGCGGTCCGCTCTCGGCTCTCGGCGGCTTCGGCCTCTCCTTCGCGGGCCTTTTCCTTGCGTCGTTTTTTTTGTTTACGAGGTTTGCATCATGCTGTGGTCGTGGACTGGCTGGCTTTGTCGTGTGCGACAAACTGGAGGCTTGTGATTCGTCTCACGTGGCCTCTGTTCAGTGGATGGACGGATGGATGTCTTCGTTGGAGATGCAATGGAACATACGGCCACGATCTCTTACCAGTATTACCCTTTGTGTTTTTGCTGCTTGTGCGATGGCACGACAGGATCTGAGGGGTTAGGTTGGGTCGGCCCAACATTCGTCTTTTTTTTTTTTATTGCTCGGGCATCCATCGTGTCTGAGAATCAGAAGTTGGGAAACGACACCGTCGGCTTGATAGGCCGAGCCAAGGATTCACCTCCCGGGTCTAGGCACCCCCCTCCCCTTTGCCAATTCCCCTGTGGTTGATTGCATGCATGCCCGGGTGCCCGCTACCCTTCCCGCGATGCATTCGGGACAGGCCTGCGGCAATTTATTCGCCGCGGTTGGGTGGACGGACGCAGCCACACAAGACCCCTGCAGGTAGGTGAGATGGTTGCCGGAAGATGACTGCGTGCGGCTGGTGTGGATGGGCATGGTTGGATGACGACTTGCTTGGTGCTTGGGTTGCCCACCTCAACTGTGTGCTGTCCAGCCCCTGAGTCCTCAATGCAGTTGCATCAAATCCCGTCGGCCTCTTCTTCCACATTGGGCGGGCACAGCCACCCGGCTTCTCGACGAGGACGGTTCAGCGCGATTCGGAGCTGGGCGCGGCTTCGCGGGAGATCTGCCATCCATCATCAGGTACTGTAGGTGTGCCAGGGTCATTGTACGATGCCTTTTTTGCCCCCACCTTCGCGCGGGTTGGGGGTCCGGCCGCCCCCTTTTCCGAGAGAGAAAGCGAAGAGATCAGTGACCAGGCAGCTGGGCACGCAGTCAGAGTCTTGAGTCGTCGTCATGACAAGAAGACGCATTCAAGCTTTCTTTGGCCATCGCAACGTCAGGGTTTTGGGATGGAGACATTTAAGCTCGCATCCAGGGTTTGGATTGGATGCAGGAGGTGGCTTTGGCTGATGGTGCTTCTGGTGCTGCTGGGCTGTGTTGGCAAAGGTTGAGGCAGCCCCTCAAACGAATAGACGTAATATATCGACATGTATCATACCTCCATATTCATATTTTCTGGTATCCTTTCCTACTTTTGTATCCTTTTCTGCTCCTGTATTTGTTCCTGTTCCTATTCCCGTATTTGTGCGTATATACTTTGATGTTCTTGTGTCTTTTCCTGTTCCCATATCCTCACTTATCTTTTTCTGGTGGTGGTGCAGGCGAGAGGTGCCAACTTTGGACGAGAGAGGGAAACACCGCCCAGTAGAATTGCACAGGGCCAAAACACGAGCAAGACACGGCTAGCAGTAGCGTATCGAGTTGGCCTGCCCCCAGGGGCTTCTCTAGCCTCCAGTGCTAGGCCTCGACCGAGATGAGGCAGCGAATCCAAGCGGGCGCTATGGTTTTGGAGCTCAAACTTCAGCTGATGCATGCAGGTACCGGACGACAAGATGTTTCTGCTTAGGTGCAGCCGTGTCAAGACGGGTTGCGCGCAAAGTCCTGTCTTGTGAAAGTCGAGAGAAGCAGAAGTCCCCTATTAGGCAAGGTAGACTTCTTGTCCGGTGTTTTGGCAGCTGAGGCAAACTCGGGCCTTGTCTTGTCGGACGGGGCTCGCTCGGATCATCAGGGGCGTCAGATGAAAGCGGATGGGACCGTTCTGGAGAGGATGCCTACTTTTATTTTCTTTTTCTTCGGTTTAGGTCGGACGCTCGTTGACGTCTGTTCACCCGGCGCTTCTCGGACAAGGCAAAAATGGTCGAGACCAGGGCCCAAATCTAATCTGGCCGTTTCCCGGGCCGTATGCTGTGAAGGCAAGGCTTTCAAAATGTGATTCGACCCTTCGTCATCTCGCGGAGCCGTGGTTCGAGACCAACGAGGGCCGCCCGGCCCCTTGGAGAGTGCCTCAGTTGGGAACACAGACGATTCGCGCAGGGATCATGGGGCCGAAAAAAGACAACTCGGGGCCTGTGACTTCGGCCCTGTTTCGCTCGACTGGCGACGCACAAGGGAAAAAGCAACAGCAAAGGGAAAGTGGGCTGAGACTCTGGGAGTCGGAAACGCTGACCTGCCATCCGCACGGGCTGCATAAGCAGGGCAGGTCCTGGTGGGAGCCACGACATCATCAAGGGACGGCAGGTGCTGCGCGTTTTGGCTGCTGATGCCACCTGCACTCGACTGCGATTTGAGAGGTGGTGATTCCGCTCCACGCTGTTGCGTCAGCGCATTGCTGCGTCAACACAAGGCATTGACGGCGAGGCGAAGCTGGAGCCTATGGAAGGGACTGAAGTAACGATCGGGTTGGGTTGGCTGGGCGGCGGCGTCATTGGCCGCGTGGGGAGCCCAAGTCGTGCTTTGCCCGCGCTACAACGCAGACAGCTTCGGTAGTGGAGACCGAGGCCTCAGTGTGCAACAGCGTGCTCCCAGCCCCTTGCACAGGCCGACCAGCCCTTGAGCCCGCCCAGCCGGGGGCCCGGCAATTTCAACGGCCGCCAGAGCCCCTCGTCGCTTGACGCTCGTGCCTCCCAGCCCACCTCCACTCCGCCTCCTCCACATCCACTCGAGCTGGAGAGCGAGCAAGCCGTCGCCGTCGGGGCCTTGGCCAGGGCTGTTGTGCTTCGCATCTGGAAGAGGACGCCGTTGCGTGCCATCCAGATCGTTTTGCTTCTAGCTCGCTTCTTGTTGTTTTTATTCTGCCGTGCTTTGGCTCTTGTTAATCCTTCAGAGGTTCTTCCCCTCGTGCCCCTGCCACCTCCAAAACGCGGCCACTTTTTTCAACGGGCAGGCCTTGCGTTCCAGCGGCCTCTTCTTGGTGTCTCTGTGGAGGGCTCAATCTCTCCTTCCGTCCTCGTGCAATCAATCACTTGCCACCACCCTTGGGAACCCACCCAAGACCACGCACGCTCGCATCTCAGCTGCAGCCCCATCCGCGCTTTCCGTGGGAGCCCTGCCGAAACTGTCGATCAGCTTTGGGCCGAAACCTCGGCCACCGACAAGCACCCTAACAGGAAGCAACCAACACCCGCCAGCACTAGCGACCGCCAGAAGCACCTCTAAATTCCCTGCAGCTCTCTCCTTGAAGCCGCCACAGCGCCCGCGCCTCTGCTGCAGCTGGGCCTTCCCATTGAGTAGCTTGGGTTGATCCCGACCACAACAACTGCTGCCATCTAGTGTGGCATTTTCTTTCTCTCTCTCGCCCGTCCGAAACCCCAATCTCCATTCAACGAACGACTGCGGCTGCGCAGCGACGGCCGGATCAGGCTGCCTCGGCTCCCGCCGCTGCTTTCGGCAAATTGCGCCCGCCCTCGAGAGCAATTGTTCGCCACGAAGGCGTCCCCCCACGAATTTTAATCCGGTCCCTGCGTGCACTAGGCCCTTTGTCCATAGCGGCAGTGGGGAGGGGCTCAAAGGCACACCAACCGTCAATCGGCGTCTTCGCTTGACTCCCTGTTGGCGGAGCGGGGAGAAGCGAACGGAGAGACGATTGATAGCTTGCCCGACGAAAAACACGCACGCGCCCTCTCAGCATGTCCTACGACGGCTATCAACAGCCGCCCCCGCGCGGCTACAACGGACCGGGACCGGGCGCCCCGCGGCCACCGCCCCAAAGACAGTATCCTCCCGGCCCGGGCGTTCCTCCTCAGCGACAGTACACCGCCCCGCCTGCCCAGCAGTACGACCAATACCAGGACGGGTACGACGACGGTTATGGATACGACGACTACGGCGGCGGGAGAGGGGGCGGTGGCGGTGGCTATGGACCGGAGTACGACCAGTATGATGACAGAAACTACCAGAGGGGTCCACCATCACAAAACTACCCTCCACAGGACTACTACGGCGGTGGCCCGGGGCCTGGACCTGGGCCTGGACCTGGACCTGGACCTGGGAGGGGTCGTCCATTTCCAGGGCCCGGCGGACCTGGCGGACCGGGAGGACGAGGAGGGCCGTTCCCCCCACGCGGCGGCGGCCCTGGTCCGGGCCCCGGTAGAGGATTCCATAACGGACCTCCTGGCCGCGGACCACCCGGACCACCCGGACCGCCCGGACCGCCCGGACCAGGCCGTCCGATGGAGAGGTCCGCAACCGCTGACCCGACTTGTACGTATTATGGTGCCTGCCCCGCAACACTTGTTGGCCCAAGTCTTAGTTCTGACCATTTCATCAACAGCATCCCGCAATCGCCCTCCGATGAGCCCTCAGGAGGCTGGCTTTGGCGGTGGCCCCTTTCCGGCTCTTCCCGGCCACAACCGCAAGACGGATCTGGATGAGGAGAATAAGATTATTGAGCGGATGGGAGGCTTGGCACTGGCACCAGAACGAGCGCAGCCGACAGGTGGTAATGGTCCGGCAATGGATGGGCCTCGCGGTGGTCCTCCTCCACAGCGGGGATACAGCCAAAGCGACTACCCCGATCCGCGGCGCGGCCCGGGCGGCCCCGACCAAGGATACGGTCCCCATGGCGACTACGAAGACGAGGGCCGATTTGGGCCCCCTGCGCGAACAATGACTATGCCAAACGTGGATCCCAGAGGCGGCGGTATGCGCCCCCCGCCGGGTCCCATGCGCGCCGATACGCAACCATTCAACGGGCCAGGACCCGGCGGGCCGGGACCTCGTATGGGTCTGCCGTCACGGCCATCGACGGCACAGGGCATGCGTGGCCCCCCGCGGAATCCCCCGATGAACCCCCCGCCGATGCCGCAAGGTGGCCAGTACCAAGGCGGCGGTGGATACGACGGGCCCGGTTACGCAGATCAGGGTCAGCAGAGGCCAGCCTCCATCGACGACTTTTACGATTATTACGGCGGACCTCAGGAAAATGAGTATCCAGACAACCGTGTCTCGTCCATGTCTGACGGGCCGAGTTTCCAGGCGATGCCTCCGCCTAATGGCCGACCCTCGCTGGACCAAAACATACCCCCGGGCCGCCCTAGCCTGGAGCAACGGGGCCCAGGGAGGCATCCGGAGATGAGTAGGACCAAGTCCCAGCCCGATCTGAGGCAGCCCCAAGCGGCCGTGTTCGAGATGGTAGGCGACATGCCCGCTATACCCGACCAGTACAGGCCATACCAGCCCGGCGGTCCCATGAACGGTCCCGGTGGCGGTCCCGGTGGCTTTGATCCCAGACAACCTCAGGGTTATGGCCTCAACGGCCCTGCGCCCGCCAGGCACGGGAGCGGTGCATCGACGCAATCGGCACCCATGATGATGGGCTCGAACGGAGGCGACTCATTACCGGCACATCCTGCACCTATACGACCTGGCTTGATGCCGAACTCACTGGCCAATCAGATGGTCAACAAGCCACCTCCCGTGCGCCAATATAACAACACACCGCCTAACGCAAACATGCCTCCTCCAGCCCCCGCGTCGATCAGCCACGGCCCACCGCAACAGAAGGCTGAGGCGCAGGCGCCTGTCACAATGGGAGAGCTGGAGTCGCTGAGGGGCATCATCAAGGCGGATCCCAACGACCAGGACTCGGCGCTCAAGCTCGCCAAGAAGCTAGTGGAGGCCATGGATGTGCTAGTGCCCAGCATACCAGATCCTCGGGGGCGGGCCAAGGCGCGCGACCGGTACGCGACAGACGCGCACAAAATCCTGAAGAAGCTCGCTCACGCCCAGAACGCGGGGGCCATGTTTTTCATGGCCGACTGCCTTGGGCGCGGCGTCTTCGGGGCTGAGCCCGACAACAAGGAGGCCTTTACGCTTTACCAGTCGGCGGCCAAGCTGGGCAACGCCGCGGCGGCATACCGGACGGCGGTTTGCTGCGAGATCGGGCACGAGGAGGGCGGAGGCACGCGCAAGGACCCGCTCAAGGCGATACAGTGGTACAAGCGGGCGGCCATGTTGGGCGACACCCCAGCCATGTACAAGGTCGGCATGATTCTTCTCAAGGGTCTGCTCGGCCAGCCAAAGAACCCGCGCGAGGCCGTGGGCTGGCTCAAGCGGGCGGCAGAGCGGGCGGACGCGGAGAACCCTCACGCTCTGCACGAGCTGGCACTGCTGTACGAGAGCGCGCAGCCCAACGACGCGATTCTGCGGGACGAGGCGTACGCACTGTCGCTGTTTAAGCAGGCGGCGGATCTGGGCTACAAGTTCAGCCAGTTCCGCCTGGGAGCGGCGTACGAGTACGGGCTTATGGGCTGCCCCATCGACCCGAGGCTGTCCATTATGTGGTATTCCAAGGCGGCGACGCAGGAAGAGCACCAGAGCGAGCTGGCGCTTTCGGGCTGGTACCTGACGGGCAGCGAGGGCGTGCTGGCCCAGAGCGACACCGAGGCGTACCTCTGGGCGCGCAAGGCGGCGCTCGCGGGCCTCGCAAAGGCCGAGTACGCCATGGGCTACTTTACCGAAGTTGGCATCGGTGTGCCGGCGAACATGGAAGACGCCAAGAGGTGGTACTGGCGCGCTGCTGGTGAGTAGTTTTGACTTTGCCTCTCCTTTGCGGGCAGTTCGTTCCTTCAGGGAAGGTAGCACGCTAACATTCTGTTCCTTTTCCTCCTCTAGCCCAGGACTTCCCCAAGGCGCGCGAGCGACTCGAGGACCTCAAGCGGTCAGGTAAAAACGGGCCTAGGCAACGTGAACGCATATCACGCAGCACCCCCAAGCAGGAGGGCGAGTGTGTCGTCATGTGAGCAGCGCGTGCCTCCAAGCTGTACAGCTCGATCGATAAACCCCGATGCAATCTCGGCCGCGACCTGCCCGCGGTGCTGGATGGTGCTCGGCTCGTTGTGGTCGGGGGTTCGGGGAGTCTTTATAATTTGCCGATGGATCACCGATGGTGGCCCATGGTGGGCGCTCTTTGCCCGGACACCACCCCCTTTTTTGAGTTTCTTTCCTCAAACGCGGGCTTCTCTTGGGCTCGAGTTCGCGGGCCATATAATACTATTCTTTCGGAAGTTGCCGTGGTGAGATTTTCAGGTGACGAATAAGGGTGGGTAGGTGGACGAGCGACAGAGATATACCCCCCGAGGTACAGTGAAGGGTACGAGAGAATGGGACGGTGGAGAAGAGAAGAAATAGCAGAAATTGACACTTGTCATGAAGAACAAAAGGCATTTCCAAACTATTGTAGAGGAGTGGAAAAGTTAACCTTGGGAGTTTGTGCGATATGACCTCTTTTCTAGGTTTCGTATGGCATAAAAATAGGAGCTTTTTATACTGGCCGCAAAATCATAGCGCGCGAATGAGTTTAGCCTTGGCTTGTTCTCCATGCCTATTGACAGCATCCTCGAACGCTTGATGCCTTCATTCCTAGCCCGGCTGGTTGGGGGCAAGGTCTAGGGGTTGCCAAGGCGGACTATTTGTTGGAAGCATGGCGGGGAGAATCCTATCAGGATGAAGCCTCTCCCTCTACCTAGGTTCGGGTTAGAGCTTGGTGGATGTTGTGATGTTTTATGTTCTTTTTTTTTTTTTTTGGTCTTGAATAAACGCCTAAATCCATTACAACATGACAGTCCTCCTTGTATGCGTGCCCCTCATTCCCCCTGGTACAGAACGACAACAACTACCACAAATGTCCGTGGGGTGTAATAAATCAAGTTTCTTTCCATTCAATACGCCGGTATCTCTCCGCCGCAACAGGAGTGAAGAAACCTGGCTTTCTAATATTTTCGCGCGAGAGAAAAGGCAAAGAAAGACAAAAGGAAGAGATCTAGGGCTTGGCGGCCTTGACGGCCTCCTTGGCATCCGCGGCCTTCTTCTCGACGGCCTCAGCCGCGGCGGGCAGGACGCCGGGGCCGGCACCCTGGGCCTTGAGCGACTGCTGGTACAGCATGATGCGGCTGACCTGGACGACGCCAACGATACCCAGGAAGAAGTTGACAGCAGCCAGCCTTTTTTGTCCAGGCGTGGTTTGTTAGAAATGCATGCATACCGTTGGGGCCCGGGGCGGGGGATGGCGTACAGGTAGTTCTTGGGCTTGATGATCAAGCACCAGCGGGTCCAGATGATGCCCGTCGCGGTCAGGGCGGCGTTCTGGGTCAAGGACAGCTTCTCGGCCGGGCGGGCCAGGTCCGAGATGCCGGCGAGGACGACGGCCCACTGTGGTGGTTTGCAACAGCGGTCAGCGCTCTGGTTTCCGGCATGTGCGCCCCTGTGTGGGGGGAGGGTCGAGGACGAGATGACGCCGCCGGCTTGGCGCGGAGGAGGGGTTGGTTGGGTTTTGTTCCATGATATCACATCATACCTTCATGACAGGGGCCCTATTATACAAAAGTCCGGGTTAGTCCGATATGTCCAAAGCATTGCAGAGCCGTTTGGTATTGGGTCGCGTGCCCTCCCGGGGGCCAGCCAAAACTTACCAGAAGTGCACCGTCTTGAGGCCGATGGGGCTGTCCCACATACGCTTGAACCAGCTCGGCTGGGGGCCGGCCTGGGCCGAGCTGGCCGTGCTCTCCCACCGCCTGCCGCCGTCGCGCCGGAACTGCTGCCGCCTAAAGGCCGCGCGGAAGGCCGGGCGCGCCGCCGAGCGGGCAAAAGTGGACGCTGCCGAAGACATCTTGTTTGTTGGTTTGTTTGTTTGTGGGCGTCGTTGGGAGCCGGAGTCGTCTACTCGGCGGACAGAGGGGCAGAGCGGGAGAAAGGTAGGCAGGTATGTGTGTGTGTGTGTGTGTGTGTGTGTGTGTGTGTGTAGTGACACAGAGCTGTGCGGCTGACGGCTTGGTTTTCGTCTTGGTTGGGAGGACGAGGTCGGGACTCAGCACCGGACCGGAACGAGCGGACTCTGCAGAAAAGCTCAACGGAAATTCGGGATTAGTGCTTGGCTTCTTTGGTTTGACAGCAGGGCAGGAATTGGCCTGGTCCCAGACTATCACCTACCTTTGTCTTTTTCCTGTCTCTTGCGGACTTGAGAGCGATCGCGGTTCCAGCCAAGGAGGTCCGAAAGGGAAAGGGATGGGAGCGAATGACGGAGGCGAAAGCTCGTTGAGCTCTTCGATTTTCTTTTTCCATCGTGCCGGGATCGGGCGGGGAGCAGGCCCCCTGCACAATTATGTTCTTTTGTGGGGGCCCGGAGATGGGACGGCATGGAATTGGTGGAGGCGCTCCGTTGGGCAAATTTGTGCAAGTCTCGTCAGGCGGTCTGTGCGTTTTATGCCCAGCTTGGCCCGCGGCGGCGCGCCATTGAATTTCAGACAAGACGTCGGAAACTTGACGACGAGCTCCTTTTCCCCCCACACCAAAGCGACCGCCACGCCGAGCCCCCCCTCGAGCTGCCAAAACCGCCCAATTGGCCAAGCGAGGCCCGCCCGAGACCCGAGGAGCTGTCAAATAAATCAACAGAAGGCACAATGTCGGCCAAGTACGCCTTCACGCAGGGCCTGAAGGAGGTCCGCTTCCTCTTTTGCCAGACTGCCGAGCACAGCGCCGGAGTGAGGTTAGTTTATGCCGGTGAGATCCTGGGAGGCATGACGACAGCGGCGACGGCTGGAGGGGACTTCTCGAAGAGGGGCAGGGAAGGCTAGAGCGAGGTCTGGCTGGTAGTAGAGGATGAGGGGCTACTTAGTCGAAGGACCAGAAGGCAAGACGGCGGGCTGACACTCCCCCTCCAACAGGTCATTTCTCAACAGGGCATACCCGACCATGAAGAAGAACAACCCCAACACACCCATCCTGATCCGCGAGGCCGCCGGGACCCTGCCCAAGGTCTACGCGAGGTACGACCTCGGCGTCGAGAAGAGCCAGTCATTAGAGGGTCTCTCGGACAAGCAGATCGAGGATACGGTGTCGAACCTGGTCAAGCAGGCGTAAGAGAAGAAAAAAAAATGTGGAAGAAAGAGAAGACGGGTCATTTTCATCGGATACAGGGGGGCCCGTCTACGACTTGTACATATCGCCGGCCATCCACCACTTCTCCCGCCACCTGCTTCGCGGAAGGGCCAGGCCGACGCATTTTATTGCATCTTGGGGAATAGTGTCTCTCGAGTCTTTGATGCAGATGCGGCCACATATTTTTCGTTCTGGGGGACTTGCATGTGAAAGATAATGGCATGCGTCCACACATGATTGCCATTGATGTCGACCGGCATATTCCCGCCGGTCTGGATACCCTAACGACTGCCCAAATGGGAATACTCAGCACAATAAATACAGGCTTTGGAGGTGGTGCATATCCGGACTGCAAAAGCATCGATTTCCATGCCCTCCCTGCCAACAACAGCCGCGGCCCTCCTTGAGGCCCTTTCCTTCTCAATACCTCCTCGAAACGGCATCACTTCCTATCCTTGCCAGGAACCTGCACCGATAGAGTGGTTCTGGCGCCGCCATTTAGCCGTTTACCGCCTCAAAAATGGCTGCTGCCCACCGAAACAGCCCGAGCAGATGCCATCTCAACATCCTCACATTCTCGTCCCGTCTCACGCCTTGCTGCCCGCGCCCTTGGCGTTACTACCGATGCGCGCCTTGTGATCCCTCAGCGCCTTGGCCAGCTCGATCGACGAGTGCACCCGGACGGCCGGCTTGGCCGACGACGAAGGCGCAGCAGTCGCAGCAGGAGGAGAGCCCGTGGTAGGCTGCACCGCCTCAGAGGCGGACCGCAGGGTGCCGCCAACACTACCCTTCATGCTGCCGCGCGCCGCCGCGGACTTGTTGCTCCCGATGCTCAGCGTGGTCGACGACGCAGGCGACGCTGGCGGGTTTCTCGCCTGCTGCTGTTGCTGGCGGTCCGCCGCCGCGGCGGGCTTGTCGCTGCCACTCGCGACACGGCCGTTGTTGCGGCTGTTGCTCCGCTGGTGGTGGTGGTGGTTACTGCTCTCGGCACCCAGGGCGGGCCAGGCCTTAGCAGAACCGAACGACGGGCGCGACTTGTGCTGCTGCTGGTGCGCCGTTTTTCCCGCAGCTGCCGAGGCGTAGCCTGCTCCTCCTCGGGCCGCACCAGAGCCCTGTCCACGCTGTTGCTGCTGCTCTGGCTGTTCGTTCCGGCGCTGCTGGTGGCTGTGGTGGTACGGCTTCTGCGGCGGCAGGCGCTCGAAAGCATGTTCCATGCCGACAGGCATACTCGCGCCGTTGTTGCCAAAGGTCATGAGATAACCACCAAGCTCGGAGACATCATCGGGCGGATGGTCCGCCGACTGCTGCTCCCTGCCGGGCTGCTCCTGCTCCTCCTCCTGGCCACGTTCCTGGTGCCTAGCGAGATTGCCAACCAGGGAGGAGCAGCCGCCCTTCTCAGGCTCTTTGTTGTGCTGCTTGCGCGATGCGGCAGCGTTTCCATCCTTGCTGCCCTTGCCGTCTTTGCCGGGCTCGGGCTTCGACTGCTGGTTCTGCTGGTTGGGGACCGCTGCGCCGCCCTTCTTGTTGTTTTTGCGGTTCTTCCTCTTCCCACCGTTGTTGCCGTTCCCGACGTTGTTATTGTTGCTGCTGCTGCTGTTGGGGTTGTGGCCACCGCCTGGCAGGAGAGGGATCTTGGGCGCCGGGGACGACGACACGAAGGGCTTCGCCGTGGGATTGAGCGCCTGGCACTTCACGCTGGAAGGCGGTGACGGCGGCAGCGCGCCCTGCGCGGTGGTAGCGCTTGACACCTTGGGAGACGTGATGGGCGTGGTCGGTGGCGTGTTCTTGGCCGGCTCAGTCTGTGCGGGGAGAGGAGCGGCATCGCCATGAGGAGCAAGCTCTTGAGCTGACGGCTTAGCTGCGCCGGAGCTGCCCTCGACTGGTTTATCCTTGGGTCCCGCAGGCTTCATGGCGGCCTTGTCTCCAGTAGAAGTAGCCGGAACACTGCGCGGCACAGCGACAGTGGGGGCACGCGGGTACGGATCGAATCCGCGGGGGAGCGTCGAGCCGCCGCGGATGTGGTGAGGCCCGTCCTTGTTGTCGGCAGTGGCCGGCAGGCCCGCATTGTTCTTGTTGAGAGATCCCGCCCTTAGGGTCGAGGTAGACGACTCACGGCTGTTGTCCGCATTCAGCCTGTCAATCTCGTACTTCTGCGCCGCGAACGGTGATACTGTCGAAGCCGGGTCGGTGGCCTTGGTACCGCCGTGCTTGGGCGTCGCCGAAGTGGCCGTGGGGAGACTGACGGCATCATCATCGCGATCAACACGGTTCTTGCGGACCATCAAGTCGGCGTCTCCCTCGTCTCCGCTCTTCTCAGGAGTCTGCGACGTAGAGGGAGCGGCATTGTCAAGCTTGTTGCTGCTCTCGGGCTCCGGTGTGGCAGACCGCGCTGACTGCTTCTTCTGGATCTTGTCTGTCTGGGGCTCCTCTGCCCTGTGGAGGGCGGCTGGTGTAGATCGACCCGAAGAGATGGTGGTCGCTGCGCGGCTTACGGTGCGGCTCTCGGCCGTCGTGTTTCCAGATGCAAGATCGCCCAGGTGGCCACGCTTAGCAAACTTTCCCGATTTGTGCTTCTTGTTTGCTGTGTTCTTCTTGGCGATGGCTGCCTCAGTTCCAGCGGCAGATCCATCAGCAGCAGGGACGTTCTGTCCGTCCTGTCCGTCCCGCGAATTCTTGCCAGGCCCCTGAGTCTTGTTCTTAGTCTTTTTCTTGTTGTTCTTCTTGTAGGCGGGCTTTTCCTGCTGCGCCTCCTTGCCTTGGCTGCTATCGGATGGCTTCATGGAGCTCTCTGCGGGCTCCGAGTCGCCGACAGACCCATCAGCACGGCCGGGCTCAGCGGCGCTGGAATCTGTGCGCCACTCCTTGGGGATAGAGCTGTGGGGCTTTCTGGGCCGGTGGACCACGACAGTGCCGCCGTTCTCTTCAGCAAAAGCCGGGACCCCGAGCTGAGAGGTGCCCTGCGCACCGTCATCGTTGCTCTTATTGCTCTTTTCGGACCCAAGAGGTGTCAAGATGATGGTAGAGTTACCGGTGGAAAGGGAGGGCGTGATGACTTTGCTCTCGGAAATGACCACCGAGAGGCTCCGGTGGATGCGGGGAGGCGAGACGTTCCCATCGTCCTGGTGAGCCTGAGGGCCTTCGGCGTTGGAGCGGCCGGATTCGCCGGACTTCGGGTTCTCCTTGCTCGTCTCCTGCGGCTTCTCCGAGGGCTGGCTCTCCTCACCCGCCTCTTGCTGCTTCTCTTGTGACTGCTCCACTTCGCTCGACTCCGGCTGTTTCTTCGGGGACGGGGGAGAAGTCGGACGGTCTGGGAGACTGCTGTGCTTGCTATAAGCCGTCTTCAGCTGCTGGGAAGTAGTCAGGGTACCACATCCGGAGAAACCAGGTGCCGACAGCGTTGGGGCGACCGACCGTGGAGGCAGCGGAGGGAGCGACACAGGACCAGTGAGGGGCCGCTGCTCTCCGTTCTGCGGCGCTGGGTCGCCGAGCTGTGGGTACTGTGGCAGACCCTGGTTGAACCCGGCCGGGGCCGTGGGAGGCATGGGGAGCGGTCGTGGATGCGACAGGACGAGGTTGCCTCCGCCGGGCGCGAGGGGAGGGGGCGCCATGGCAGACTGGTCGCCATAAGGACGACGATGAGGGGGCGAGTTCACGCCGCGGAAGTGCTTGGAGCACGCAGAATGGTAGACTCGCAGGGCCCCGCGGATTCCCGGGCAGAGCTTTCCGTTGGCCTCCTCGACAACCACGGGAGGGATGGCATCTGAGGTGAACCTAAAGTTGAGAGATCGTTGATTAGCCGGGATTCGACACAAAGCAAGAGCGAGGCGCCGAGATTTGGGGATGCGAGCCAGGCAAGACAGAAGACTTACGTGATGTATGCCCGGTTGGAGGGCCTGACATGGCCGCCCTGGACCCCGTGGTGGAACCCCCCGGAAGGCGGGCGAGGGATGATGACATATTCGATCTCACCCCACTGGCCAAAGTGGTTGCGCAGAGCTTCCTCGTCGCTCCGCTCCAGGCCACCGCCACCCATGACGCTCACCGTGACGTTGCGGCTCCTCTGGATGCATATCGGGCATGGGCACTCAACAGACGGCTCTGTGTTGGGGATATCATAGTTGAGGCAGGTCTCCCTTGTCGGTGGCGGCGGCTTAACGTAGCCATTTCCACCGCCGCCGTGCTGGTTGGTGTGCTTCGTCTCTTCGCTTGCCGTAATAGTCGCCGCCGGTTTGCTGTTCCCGGCCTGTTGGTTGCAGCTGCCCGGGCTGTGGGCACTCAGGGTGCTGTTCCGGCGAGGCTTGGGGCCACCGGCAGTGCTGCCTTTGGTCTTGTTGTACACGTACTTCTGCCCATGGATAGAGTCTTGCTGATCGCTGAGAGCCCATCCAGCTCCGTTCGCGTGAGGGCCGTTCTTGGTGGACGGGCCAGAGCCAGAGGCTCTACGCTGCGAGTTCATGAACTGGGTGTTCGGGGCCTGTTGGAACTGAGCGTGAACCTGATTGTGGGGCGGGCTAGCCTGCTGGTAGTTGGACACGGCCCGCAAGTGAACGTCTCCGTGGAAGCCGATCGTTCGTGGGCCCTGGTTGGGAGAACGCCCCGGCATGCCGACGGTCGAAATTTCCCGGCCGACTCCGCCCCGATGACCAGCAGGCTGATGGAGGAACCCAGGATGGGGGAGGTCATATGGCATGGGCGGTTGGCTGTTGAACCCGGCATGGCCCTGGCCGGGGAAGGGGTCGCTCATCATAGGTCCCTGAGGGCCAGGCATAGGCGCATGTCGAGGAGGCTTGGTGGGTGTCGTGTCGGGATTGCGGCCGACGTGATACTGGGCACCTCCATTGTGGACACCGTTCCGAGCCGCCTTGGTCGCTGATTTTTTGCCGGGTGACTGACCGTTGGGTGAGCCATGCTCCAGTTTGCCTGCGTTAAGTCCACGTGTGATCTGTTTGTTTTCATAGCTGAGTTTATGTCTCGTCCGAAACGCCTGGGGCGAGAATGTTGTGGCGGATGGATGCTTGCAGTCGGTGGACGGTCTGTTCTGGCTGGGGTAGGCCGGTCCCGGGACTTTCACTGTGTAGTTGCCATTGAAAATGTATCTAGAAGCACTTACGGGCGCAGCGGCAGTGACCATGGGCACCTCAGCCTCAGGACGCGCCGAGGAAATCGGGCCAGCCGTGGCAGCAGGCAGGGGAGCTGATGTGTTTGCAGTGTCTGAGTCTTATGCGTCAGCAAGGTAATGTGCCAGGTGCATAAAGGGCTCCCGGCCAAGCAAATACACGCCAGGTATTTGAGCTCACTCAAGTCGTTGTTATGGCGGAGAGTTCCGCCGCCGTTGGAGCGCTGAGAGGCAGTCCAGTTGCCGAAGTTGCCACCGCCCGAACCATTGACCACAACAGGGTTCAGCCGTGCGCTCCGGGCTGCACGAGCGGCCTTCACCTTCTCGTAGCGCTTGGCGATGATGGTGGAGAACATCAGCTTCTCGTCCTCCTCCAGGTTGCCCAGCTCTGGGATGATGTCGTAGCCGTCCAAGACGACGCGCGCAGACGAATCCGTCTGCCAGTTCCACGAGAGCAGACGACCTTCGGCCTCAGGGTAGGTGGCCAGCCAATCGTCGACGAAGCCCTCCATCAAGATCTTCTTGTCCCTCTGGATGAACGGGTCAAGGATCTTGTTTTGGTCGGCAAGCGTCGAGATGAGGTTGAAGGCGTTGTAGGCGCCTATCATGTACAGATCTTGACCGTCAAAATAGTCATACAGATCCTCATAGATCTCCGGGCGCTTCTTGATCTGCACCACCTGCATCGTGTACATCTGCCTGTAGTTGTTGGCCTCATTCCAGGTCGAGTTATTGCTGGAGAGCGTGTGGACTCGATGCGGCAGGTCCCCATCCTCATCCAACTCTAGAGGGCGGGGCTGGTACGCCATCCCATTGCCCTCGACATGGGCCCTAGAGAAGATGTATTTGCGCTCTGGTGGGCATGCGAAGTAGAACTTTGGGTGAGGATGGTCGAGCGGGCCGTCTGGGCCGATGTTCTCGATGGGCGCATCCCATCGCTCCTCCATCTGACCAGGCTCTGCCTCCAGGGCGGGAGCGGCGCCGCTCTCAGCAGTCGCCATCTTGCCCACGATGTTGACAGCAGGTGTGGCAGCGCGAAATGATGGAAGTGCGAGGATAGAAATAGAAGGAAGAATGGAGACAACAAAGGTGAGCCTGCGGGTGAGGCGGATGTGAAGAGCAGTAGTTGGGTGACGAGCCCGGTGCCTACAGGACGAGCCGCAAGGATGGCAAGACTGCCAGGGCAGTAGAAGAAGGACCTTATATGGATGGAGGAAGCTTGGGGGAAATCAGCGCAAGATCCGAAGATCAGAGTCCTGCACTGATGAGGGCACTTTGTTGCTGTACACGCCGAGAGCAGCGAAGGCAAGGCTCAGATGACTGTCGACAGGTCGGTAAGCGGGAGATGTGCTGTGAGGGAAAGTAAGAAGAGTATAATAGCGCGATATCTGACTACCTCCAGTGGTGGCAGTGAGGGAAGTTTGTGTCGTTGATGGAAGAATGGAAGTTCGCGTGGCGGATGGAAGCTGGGTTGGGAGGTTGCAGAAGGCGGAAGTGGTGGGTGGTTGTGGGAAGAAAAAAAAGAAGAGAAGAGGGGAGGAAGGGAAAGAAGAAAACGGAGGGGAGTAGAACAGGGCAACCGAGGGGAGCATGCGTGCTTGCAAAATTTAGGCTGGGTTGGAGCCGGCCTGAGAGGAGAGTGAGGTCGACCTGAGAGATATATGTCGAGCGGCTGAAGCTCCGGTGCCCCTACTACAAAGGTCCGGAGAGTCGGGTCCGCCAGATTCGCCAGTACAACGTGCGGCAAGGGGGCCGTATGCAGGGAATCACTAACGGCCACAAAGACCAAAAAGGTCTATAGACAGTACTCAACACACCATAAAAGAGTCGGGGCAGGCCGAGCGAACGATAAAGCAGTCTTTATCGAGGTGGTTCCCCGTTTGTCCAAAACCATGCAGCCACCCGGCCAACAGCTAGCCGCACAAAAGGACCAGCCAAAAGGTGAAGGAATCCATGAAAGAGTCACAAGGGAAAGGACAATGCAAATGGCCCCGTATCCAACCCAGCAGATGGTGGAAGCTCAGGATATTGTAGAACCTCAAATAGATAACTCCATCATATCGAGGACCGGCTCCGGCACTTGCAGTGCACTTGCAAGAACAGGGGCAAGGGGGAAGCCGCCCATTTCACCAGTGCCATCTAGGGTACAACATCACGATGAGCCTTCTCGAGACGCACACCCGAGGCCTTGGATGATTGAGGGGAGGCAATATGTAGGTAGGAGTGTAATGGTATACAGGGTCGACTGTGACAACTAGTCGACGTGGTTCATTATAAGATTCGATGCAAGAAACAGAGAAACACAAACCGCCCCATCCTCTACTTCCCCTTGTTGAGCTCGTTCAGCATCTTGAGGATCTGGGACTCGTCCGCCCCCGCGGCCGCCCTCCCGTTGTTCCAGTCGACGACCAGGGGCCACTGGAAGCTATCGGGCTTCTGCTTGTACATCTTGAGCGCGTCGCTCTCGGTCCTGGCGCCCTTGATGACGGCGCCGACCGAGGGCGCGCCGATGTACTCGAGGATGGTCTTGAGCTGGTCCGGCGTGGGCGCGTCCTCGGTGATCTGGAGGTCGAACTCGGCGCGCTGCTGCTGCTGCTGGCTCTGCGCCGTGTGGTCGCTGGCCTGGTCCTCGGTCGCCGTCTCGGTCGCCTGCGCCGACACCTGCTTCAGCAGCGCCGCGACCCTCATCGAAGCCGGCGAGCTGGCCTTGTGGAAGAGGGTGACGGTGTCGAGAGGCTTGTGCTGTGCGTTGGGAGCGGCGCAAACGGGTTAGCGATTGAGCGACGAGGGGTAAAGCGGGAGGGCCAAAAGCTAGCTCGGAGAACTGCGGAAGGTCAACTTACGAATCGGAACATGGCTGCGACTTGAGAACTGAAATATGTGGTTGAGGGCGAGCAAAAATGGGCGATAGCCGTGCGACGTTTGACGTTGGAGCTCTGGGCTGAGGTCCAAGGCTATGATGTCGATGCTTCCTTTTCTGGAATTGAAGCTGGAGCTCCCTGGAGCTTGAGGCGTGGGGGGTCCCGAAGATGTGGCGCAACTACGTCAATGGTGCGACATTAGCCACAATTCTACTGGGCGCAAAAATCAGGCACAGGAAGGCAAGACGAGCGCGATGGATGCGAGAGCAGGAAAACGGCCTTCAACAGCTAGGTAGTCGGACAGGTGGAATGTTCAATTATTTTTATGGATATACTCGCGCCCGCTACTACGGCAAAGAAGCTATTCAGGATAGCAGAACAGATGGGTCATGCAACCGTCTTCGATCCGTCCATCCCATGAACAGCTCCCAAAAGAAAACCTAGACGCTCAGATTTACGAGCTCCCACAAACCTACCTGCCCTCGATCTAGGGCGACAGCGCGGCCTTCAACTATCTCAAGGTGACACTGCCTTCGGCACGATGCCGAGTTCTTTTGAGATTGAGTCTGAAACGAATCTTCGTTAGCAAGCTGACATCTTGCCAAAGCTGAAAAGTTGAATAGGAGAGAGGCCAAGGAAAGGTTCAGAATATGTAAGAAATTGAATGTCATATATCTACCAGATCTAGCTACTCCGGCGAAAGAGAGCCACCTGGTAGAATCAATCGCAAATTGTTCTCATCAGGAGAGAGGCAAGATGCCGTGGAAGATTGGGAAAAATGGATAGAGATAGGTTTCTTACCTGACTGGCATCTGCCTGCCTTTCTTGCAGCATGAAAGCGACCAGCACCGGTGCCCGTTGCTTCGACGAGAGTGGTTGTTGAGAAAGAGAGCACGCTTGAAAAGACGCGGGCAGTGAAGGATTTTTTTCCACGCCTTTTTGAATGCGGAGAATGCTCGACCGCAAGTGGATCCGATTCGCGCTGCAGCTTAATCACGTGCTGAGACCGGCAGCCTTGCTCGCTTATGTAACCCATCCTCGCCCTGAAAAACAACCTCACGGTTTGGTGAGGCTATTCGTCGATTGTCGCGTCAAAAAAGGCGTGGAGGATTCTTATTGGAATTACTTGCCGGGGCTCCAGTGCCTAGGTATGTTAGAAGGCGGTATCACCACGTGTAATACGACATATGTAGATGCATAGGTCGCTAGATGTGCCTTATAAGTTTCCATGCTGCTGACCCAACAGATCAACGTTCTCCGATTTCCAGGGATACTACTGCAACTGAAGGCCGGAAGGAACAAGTGAACAAGGAACACGAAGCCACAGTACCAGTAACATCATCGTCTCTATTTCTTGGGTATCATTACCGATATTTTTGTCTATCACCCCCTTTTTTCAAGCGCAGTCCAACCAAGCCCATGCAGCCTGGCAGTCACACCCACGCATTCCCTCATGCTTTCGCATTCATGACATCCCTGACCTCCTGCCACCTCTTCTCCGCGACGTCCACGAACCGACCGATAAAGTCTAGCCCCGCAGCCGTGCCGCCCGTCTTTAGGATGCTCAGGACTCTCGTCTCCCCTTCCTGCCCGCAGTCGGCGCCGACGCTGCGGTCCACGACAACGGTGACGAACTCGTCGCACAGGCTCTCCTCGAGGCGGTCCGGGTCGAGCAGGACCCAGTACTGGTCGTCGCCGCTTGCGGCGTCGGGGTCGTCCTTGCCCCGGAACACGGCGGCGGTGCAGGCGACGGGCAGGCCGCGGACGGACAAGGGGCGGCTGAGGTTGTTGTTGTTGTCCCCACGGGAGCAGACAGCGGCCTCGTGCTCGGCGTCCCACACGGCGCGGGGGAGGCGCGTGTCCCGCAGGGCTGCCACGACGGCGGCCCAGGCGACGTCGAAGGGGTTGCCGTCGAACGAGATGAAGAGCACGTCGATGTAGAGCACCCAGTACGCCTTGACCTGCGGCCTCTGTTGCGTTCCGTCGTCGTCGGCTTCCTCCATCTCCTCGTCATCGCCCGGTTTGCTGCAGCTGCTACTGCTGCTGCCCTCGTCCCAGATGCGCAGGTCCGCAACGTCCAGCAGCCCAGAAGCGTGTAGCAGCGAGTGGACCCTGCTGCTCAGCGTCTGCGCCAGCGCCGTGGGCGGCACGCCGGGGAGGAACTGCGGCGCGCATCCCGTCGCGAGCTCAATGTTGGGCACGACCAGGTCGTAGTCGCGCAGCTCGTTCCTACCCTCCTCCTCTTCCTCCTCTTTTCGATCCGCGCCGCCGTCGTCGTCGTCTGGCCTCGAGGGCGGGACCCGGTAGTTTGGTATGTTGGACACGGGGAGCGCCTCGGCGCGCACGCCGCAGATGACGGTGGTGTCGCCGGCGCGCACGACAGCGCTGCCATGGGCGTGGGACAGCGAGCCCGCGTTAGCGTTGACGGGGCGCGCCTCCCGCGGGGCCCGGCCGTTAGTGCGGGCGGGCGACGCGGCCGAGGGGTCTGCCGGCCGGAGGTTCGCGAGGAGGAACGGGTGGGGGGAGAGCTTGGCGAAGGTCGGCCGGGGGAAGGTGATAGGCTGCGCCATCTTTGGGAGGAGAGGGGAGGGTCGTGTTCCTCCTTCCTGGTCCTTCTCTTGCTCCTCCTTCCTCGTCTCCTTGTCCCTGCCTGGGGTTGCGTCGCCTTCCTTTTCTTGCCGCAGAAAAAAAAAAAAAAAAAAAAAAACGGTCAGTCGGGTAAGCGGAGCTGCAGGACCGCTGTTCTCGCCGACGAATGATAATCCCGTCGTGTGTCGCGGGGTGGGCCGGGGGACGAGTTGCGGGATGATGCGAGTGTCGCCCAGCTCCGATCGTGCAGGTCGTTGGTCGGAGGAGGGATAGCAGACCAGGGGCCATGGGTGGATGTCTTCTCAGGCAAAGGTCGCGAGCTTCGATTCAATTTGAAGAACCAGACCGAGTGGGGAGCGCACGAGTCAGCGCGGGGTGTGAGCGTCCTCCAATCGGAATTAGCACGGTCGACGTTTCTGGCGACGGAGGACGCTTGGGCCACCATGCGGTAGCTGCTTGTTGCCAAGCACGATGGGTGGATGCCGCACGGCATAGCGGTTGAGGGGGCAAGTCGATATTGACCCAGAAATACATGTCCATTTCTCTGCTCGCTCGGAGAGGACCGGCGCCGAGGTCCTCTTTTTTATGTGTAATAGCTTCCCTCTCTTTGCTTTTCCCAGTTTCTAAATCCCCTCAACAGAGCAGGGGAGATTGACGGGGGTCCCAGAGACGAGGTTCAGCGTCAGCAAGCGGGCGACGTAACATCCCGCGCCTTCGCGCGTCACATGTCTGAGTCTTCATGCAGGCTGGGGGGCACTAAGCACGGGAGTCCTCTGTGACCACCACTCCAGGGTCGCTCGCTTGGCTGGCTGCCCACCTCCACCAGGGGGTGTGGTGGGTGACATGTTGAGTGACGACCTCTCAGTCTGTCCATTTTTGTTTCCCCTTGTGCGTGCCACGCCAGGAAACGAATCGTGTCTTAGGGCATTCCCAAGTACCCGGGCTCGCTCCTGCCGCCCGTGCAGGAGGGATCCAAACCCCAGGCCTCGCTCAACCGGCCACGCCGCGGTCGTCAGCCCCGTCTCCGCCCCGTCGTCCCCCGAACGACGCCGCGCGCCCGGGCTCTATTGCAGCGGGAAACGACGAACTATTGGAATCGTATTTTGTATTAGCAGAATCGTTCCACCCGCCGTGGACGCGCTGTGGCTCTCAGTCGACCCCCGAAAGAAGAAAGCAATTCGTTTCATCCCGGTGGTGTTGCCTTGCAGCTGGGGCTGTGCTGGGGAAAAGGAAAGAGGGGGGGAAAGAAGGAAAGAAAATGTGATATCATATCCGAATGGGCAGCCGTCGCTGCCCGGGATGACATGACTGAGAGTGTACGGTGGAGCAAAAGAGGCGGATTGGGGATTCTCGACAGCTGCTGAGCTTATGCCGTGTTTCGATCTGTCAAAAAACCAAATCCCCGAGAAGCCTCACTCCCTTGCCAATGGGCCCCCCTTTCCCATTTGGTGCCCGCTGTGCCTTGTGAGGTGGCCGCTGTGGACCGCTTCCAAACGCTTCTGAAATGGCGGCCGGCTAATCCTGAGCTGTCCGTGCCCGCGAACACCACCTGCCACCCACCTACCCACCACCCCTTTCTGGAGCCCTGGATATTGAAGATTCTTCTCCGCAGCTTCCAGCCCCCATCGGAGCACGTTCCGCACGGCATCACCTCGCCAGCCCCCACCATACCTCCTATTCCCGCCACATTTGGTCGGCGACCGGCGATGACCGTGTCCCGGACGCAATTCATCCCTCACTCACGTGTCCTTTTTTTTTTTTTTTTTTTTTTTTCCTTCCTTCAGTTTTACTTGCTTCCGCCCCTTCCCAGTCGCTTTCTAAAACGCCCCAGGCGAGCCGGGTGTAACGCCGCTTCTGCTGTGTCGAGGTGCCACTACGACCCATATATCATTCTATGCACCTATCTCTCCGTGATGGAATGTCGTTGGCAATTACCAGGTACCGCCTCCGCGGGAGCACGCATCTCGGTTGGGCTCTATCTTTCTCCCCGGGGTACACAACGACGCCTTAGAGCCTAACGGGTCCCTGGTACCAACCAGGGACGTTGTGAGCACGGGGCGCTTTGCCAGGGCGTTGCAGCTACGGTTCTTGTGTAACCGGGCAGGGTGTCACTTTATCTATTTACCTATTTGTTTTCTTTTTCTTTTGGCTCCCAACCTCCTGTCCGACCCCCAAGCCGGCGGCAGTTTGTGCTCCCTTGGCTACCTACTAGAACCGCACCTGGGACAGCTGCAGCATGAGGCTGACTGTCAACCGCACGGGGCTAGCCAGGCGCCGCCGGCAGCCTTCCGCGCTTTCTTGGCTACATGGTTTGGGCAGCATCACCTCGGTCCATCACATATTGGGCGCCCGGCAAAGATGAAAACCAGTTCTCAGCTTGTCATTCTGTTAAGCGAGTGGCGAGAAGTCTTGCGTTCGTTATTACCCTAGAGTCAGACGCCGCTTACCAGGGCCGGGTCTGACATCCTGTCTCTCGCTGTCGACGCCGAGAGGAGGCAGTGAAAAAGAAAGTGGTGAAGTTATGAGCCAATCTAGTCATGTGTTCGGAGGAAACGTGCTGTTCAACCCCTCCCGGCCGACAAAAGAACCAAGAAAAAAAATAAAGATGAAAATAAAGATTATGCGTAGCCGTTGTATGAGACGCCTCCGTTTACACCAACCTGCCGTTTTGAGCCTGTCCCCAATGATAGTTTTTATTTTTCGCCGTTCCGAAACCCGTTTGAGCCAGTGATAGAGTGAAAGGAAAAAAAGTAAATCGGAACACCGCAGGTATCCCTTGAAAAAAAAGCCAGATGTAGAGGATGATGTACAGCAGGTAGGAGGGAAAGATAGTGGCCTAGCTTCCCGCTAGGCGTCGGCGCCGGTGGGAGAGTTGGCTGGAGCAGCTTGAATCAGCAGCACGGGGTGCCGCAGTAGCCGCAGGCCCGTCCTGGAATGACCCAGACCTCGTTGCCTTTGGAGGCACAGGTGGGACAGCGCACACCAGGGAGCTGGAAGCATACATAAATGTCAGTCTTGAGAGCCTACCCCAGGAGGCTATGCCGGTTGTGCGGCTGGAGACAGCAGGCAGGGGGTGGAGACATGGGATGATCCCACTTACACCTGGCATGTGCTGTGTGCCGCTCGGAGGTGAGAAGGAGGGGCGGGATGGGATGCTGGGCCCAACGCTGCCGATGCACTCCACGGGAGGCATGGGAAGAGGCACCGGAACGGGCCGAGCAAGCTTGGGGAGCGTGATGATGTGCCGGACCTGGACCATTTTGGAGGATTTTTTTTTTAGAAAGTTGGTGATGTTTTGTCTTGCTGTGGCTGAGGGCTTGGAGCTAGTCGTCGATGCTGTCGAAGGCGGTTGCGGTTGGAGACTGCTCTGGGGGTATGGGAAACAGAGACTGGAGAGTTGCTTGCAAGTCGAGGAGGTGGTAGTGAGTCTTGATGAGAGGAGGTCGTTGTTGCTGGTGGTGATCTGGATGACGAGAGGAGGACGAGAGGGGAGCGAGCGTCCAAATTATATATCCCTCGACGCGGCGGATGGGAGGACAAGACAGTCGGCCTCGTTGGGCGGGACCGGCGACACAAACAGCGGCCAAGGGCGTGCGTGCGTATGTGGGCAGGAGGATACAAGCAGAATAGAATTTGAGATGCGGGAAGGAGATAATACGACGACGAAAGTTGCCGACGAGGAAGTCCCCTGTTTGGAGAGCAAGACGACCGGACCAAGTGGAAGACGGGTACGGGATACCCCAAACAGAAGTTAGCCCAAGAAGAAAGGGGCGTTGCTTTTAGGACCAAATTGGCGGGAGAGAGGGCGTGGGTGCGGGACCATCTGCCATCTGATGCCAGCCTGGTACCTTGCTCGGCGTTTGTGGAAAGAAACCCCCCTTGAGTTTATTATTATTATTTTGCCTTGAAAAAATATTCCTGATTTGGCTAACGTTCCCTCTCGGGCTAGACGGTTGACAGTGGGAGAGGGTGGCACGGAACGGATTCGAAAATAACGACAGTTAAAAAGGAAGAGGAGAAAAGGAAAGATGGGATTGCTGGAGAGCCGGCTGGCAGTTGATCACAAATATGATTTTTTTTTTTTTTTTTGGGGGGGAAAATAAAATGGAAAAAAAATGATAATAACAATAATCAACGGCAGCAGATCATGGAATGGTGTCGTCCGACCTGTCTGTTCGTTCGCCCGGTCCGCTGCTAGGTACTAGGTAGGGACAGGCCCTTGTCACGAAGGGAGGCGTGTAGAAGGGCCTGGCACCCGGACGGACCCATCAAGCAGGCGGTTTTCTTCAGCAGGCGGCCGGACACCAGCAATTGGGCTATTCTGTTTGCGGCGATCGCCATGGTGAAGGGAGAGAGAAAAAAAAATCTGGCGGCAAGCGATAAAATAAAACAAACCCAGGAATACCAAAACGGAGTCACAATAGAATAGAATTTGAGGAGGGTTGCGTGCTTGCCGGGCTGGTGCTTGACCTACGTGCCTTGCATATACTGTAGCACGTACGCCCTCTAGTGGGCAGGGAACGGATTGGGGGTCGTGCTTTCCTTCTGGCTGGGGTGTGTGTGGTTTGGGTGGTATGTGGTGCGTGGTGGTGCCGGGGGGTGTGCCGGCCCACCCCATACCTCTGGGCTGGCGCTCGTGCTCTCCGCTGGCGGACTCGCGCGCTCTCAATACGGACGCTATTATCGGATGCCTGACCTTGTCAAGCCCTGGCGCGGCCAGAGTAGCAGGCTAGCGTTTGCGACCGAGCAGCGAAAGGGAGAGCCGGGCCAGCGGACGTTTGTCAGAACGAATGGGCGAGCCAAAAAAAAAAAAAAAAAAAAAAAAAAAAAAAAAAGGTGACTGGTCTGCCGTTGGAGAGCCATCATCACCCAAGTGTCGTCACATGGTTGGCGCCTCTTGGGCCGTTCGGGTGGTGGCAAATTCCCCCGGTCAGTGAGCCCATGAGCTTGGGACCGGGATAGCGCTTCGACTGCGTGAGCGATAGCGACAGGTTACGCCGTCCTGCCTGGCAAGCTCGAGATACACCGAGCCGGAAGAAAAACGAGAAGCCAAAACTCAACGTTGACCTGTCGCATCAGACTCTCGCCATCGAGTTTATTGAACTGAACTAATTGAATTTGCCGAGCAACTTTTTGACGTTCCATCCAGACACACCCCAGATCAGCAAGTCCCAGCGACCAAAACCGCAAACCAGGTCACAGCGCTAGGTGGTTGCAAGGAACGAGCGGAGTCAAGCACCGGCAAAGATGTTGAGTGTGTGTGGGCAAGATGTTTTTTTTCTCTGGTCCTTTCACCTCTCCTCACCAGTCACCAGTGAGCAGGGGCCCATGTCTTTCCCCTTGTGCAGGGCATGGTATGCCGCAGGGTTCCATTTAATTTTTAACCGGGGTGGTAGAGGCGATCTGATCGACCAGGGTCAAAATGTGGGGCGCGAGGAGAACCAAGCCCAAAGTAGCAAGGGTGGGGGGGGGGGCTGATATCAGATGGGGCCTGGGGCTTCCTGGGCCGAAAAGCAAAGCAAGCAAGGGCCAGAAATCAGAAAAATGATGAGGAACAGAGGTCCTGAGTGAAAAAGCAAAGAAGATGAAAAAGGACCTGAGGATTGTGGTGTGATGCGCTGTTGGGATCACCGTGCCATCCCACCCTGGCGGTTTTCTTCTCCTAGCAGTCAGATAGGTCCTCATCAACGCTGCGCTGCAAGCGGGCCGTCTATCGTCATCGTGAGCATCATGAAGAGGATCATTGGCATCATCATCACCACAATCAGTATTATTGGCAGGTCTTATTATCAGCGTTATTACTCCCGCTGGCATTGGCATTGTCTGAGCGCAACTATCCGTCCTCTGCTGCTCTGCACACGTAACAGCCGAGGAGCGTCGTTCGGATGGAAAGCCTTGACGAAAGGAAAGAGATGACTGGACATCGAAGCAGGTCGGCTCCTAGGGGACAGACAGCATCGGACTGTGCCCAGCAAGGACTCGCCTCGCATGTTTGTACGAATCGAGGAGTGGAAAGCGTGGCCCGGCGGCGTTTGATGCAGTGTCGCCTCCCCCTAGACCCAACCTCCAACAGCATCTAAGCGATGTGGTATGTGTGGGAGTGATGCCGTGCAGCCGATCACCTGTCTGTGCTTGGGCCGGCAATGGCGTTTGCTGTCGAACAAGCCGTGCTTGTCGGGATCCGAGGCCATTGGACAGAGGTTGTTTCCGAAAGAGCCCCGTTTAAGGGTCTGGTTGCATCGGCCGGCGCGGCCAATGGTGCCTTCCGGTACTTGGGTTGGGTAGCTCCGCGGGTTCACGTTTGCCGGTGCTGCTGCTTGGCACAAAGCAGTTGGCTGCACTCGCAACAACAGCCTCAAGCGATACGGAGCCAGTCCGTCCAAGGCGCTGTTGGCTCCATTTCCAATGGTGGATTTCCATGTTTGCTCGCGGCGGGCCCGACGATGCATCCCTTTTGCAAGGTACCGACGCCGCAAGTTATGCAGTGGTGGAGCGTGTCGCAGCACCAGGTTTTTTTTTTTTTTTTTTTTTAGTTTTTAATTTTGAATTAATTTTTTTCTTTTTTTCTTTTTTTATGATTATTATTATTTCTTCCAGACAAGAGTTCAAGCTCACAGGGCATTGTCATCATTCTCCTTTGGGACAAACACGAAGGGTGGCTGCATGCTCCCGCACGTCAAAGAAGCAGATGCACGCTGGCCAGTCTGAGCTAAACGGGCATAGACACGCTGGCAAAGACGAAAGGCGGTGCGACCTGCAAAATGGACGTTGAGAGGCAGGAACCCGGATGGGCAGCAATTCCGGAGGAAGGTCTTGCCTTGCAAAGGTCCCGAGGTGGATGGGCGCGCCTTCCCTAGTGTTAATGTACGTCAAGCACACCAAGGCGACAGCCTCTTTTTTTCTTTTTTTTTTTTTTTTTCTCCTGTTGGCAGGCAAAGGAATGGTCTACGTACGCCTTCCAAACTTTGCACGGTCGCACAGCTTGACATTTCTCGCTTCCCAAAGTCGCCTGCCGCGAAAACAAAAACAAAACCACCAAAGCCGGAACCAGACCCAGACCCAGACCAGACTCAGAGCCAAAATTGGCCCTAGGACCAGACATTCAAACAAGACACATCCCCGCCAAGGGTGAGACAAACCTCCGGAGCAGGGAGGGGGGAAACGCACACGCTGCAGTTGTGCTGAGCCCATTTTCATTTGTCCTCCTCCGACGGTAGGTTTGTGATATCTGATGAGAGGGGGTGGCCCAGCAGCCCAGGCTGAGTTTTAGGCCTGGCTCCACTGTAGCCCCCCTAGCGGCCTCGATTGGCCGGCCCTTGGACCCCGGTTTTGGTCGGGGCGGCCAATCCCCGCCGACGTTCCAAAAAGTCCAGCGCTGCGGCGACTGAGGGTTTCTTTTTCTTTTTTCTCTCTCCATTTCTTCTCTTCGCTTCATCTCTCCTTGCCCCTGTCGCGGTGGATGCTCGCGCCAAAAACGACAACATACCTTTCCAATATCTGCATCGCTCACCGGTCGGCTCCACGCCAAAAGTCTGGGTCTTGGCTCCTGACCGGTTGCGTCAGAAACATCTCGACATGGGCCGATGAAGGCGAGCGGACGATGAGAGAAAGGGGCAGCGCGAGGCGACTTTCTGCACTTGCCCACTGAAACAGCGTCTTTCAAAGCCATCTGGAGAATAAGAAGAAGAAGAAAAAAAATCCAACAAATAGATGGGCTTGGGCCGCCAGCTGTTACTTCCGGGCCCGGCCCTCTTCCGCCGGCGGCCGGGCCCGCACGGCATCTTGGCCTACGAAAGTTGGTGCTACCGTCGGACAGAGATCAGCCAGCCAACTCTGGTGGCACCGTCGCTCTGCCCGTTCGGTTGGGCAACAGTCCCGCCTTGCTCTGAGCAAGGTCGCCAGCCTCCGACTCCCGTCCCGTCCGTGTCCAGACGGTCACACTTGGGTGCCAAACTAACTGCCTAGGTGCCTACGGAGATACCTGCACGCTGTGCTGCCTGCCATCCACCGGCATAGGGAGCTGCCTGCCCCGGTGGCGACCCAGGGCGGTCTTCACGGCAAGTCGTGGTGAGGGAGAGACGGTCCAGTGGACTAAAATATTGACTTTGCCCAAGCGGGTACGAGCGAGCCCTGATCCGCAACAAGATTCCTGACGAGCTGCGTTTGTCGGGCCTGCTAGCTCTTTGGTTTGGCTTGCCTTTGGTCAGATGGCGGGCCAATGTGTCCGACCATGGCGAGCCCATTCACGGCGGCAAGTTTTGTTGCATTCACCCGAAACATCAAGGGCACCCCCTAAGAAAGCCCAGGCTGGAACAATTTAGCCTCCTCGTCCACTCCCCATTGGGACGGCAGTAGCCTCATCCGTGGAGTCGCTTTGATCCCTGCACCCAAACGTGGGCAAGATATGGGTGTCATTTTCTCTTTTCATTTTGCGTGTCTCGGCGTCTTTGCTTTTCTCCCCTTCTCACTTTTCCCTCTGCGACCCCTTTATACAGCAGCCCTGGCTGGCGGGAAAGCAAGATGCTTGTCTAGCCCTGTTGTCTGAGTGGCCACCAGGCCTTGACGCTTTTGATATGTCGGTGCACTCTGAGCGCATGATGACTGGCTCTCCGGCATTGGATGACAGCCCCGATTTGTGAACCTCTTATCTGCGAGTGTCTTTGCTTTTTCTCCCTTGCCCTCTCGGAGATTTTTGGCTTTCCTTTTCAGACGCCAGGCGTCTTACTCCAGCCTAAACATCCAATCTGCAGTCGCTCTGCCACCCCCATCGACTACACGTGCATCAAGTGTGGAGATGGACCGCCGCTTGACCGTGTTCATCCATTCCTTGCCCGCTTTGCCATGGCAGCCACGTACGTTTTGTTGACGCAGTGTCACCCGGATGAGGCTCTGGAGGAGCGAGCAACAGGATATCACCGCCTGGGTTCGAGCTCTGACAGGTCCGTCACACCCAGATATTGCACCGTCGATCGCTGTCTTTGACCTTTTTATCCCGTCCCATTATTGCCACAGGCTTCAGCCGGTCAGGGGCTGCAGTTGAAGCTGTGAGTGCTCAATCCGATCTGACCTATCATATGCCGTTTCTCTCTGAGCCCAAGTCCCAGCAAAATAGTTAGTGCCCCGATATCTATCCTTTTCGAGAGACACACGCCTTGCCAGCGCATGCCGACTGATATGCAACACACTTACGATGCTTTGTTTTATTTATTTTTCCTTGGGCTCCCTTTTCCATGCGAGCGTGGCCTGCTAGGGCGCTTGGGTACCTTTTGCCTCTGGTGCCTTCGCAAGCCGCGCGGAGCTAGCCTTTTCCCAGCTGCACTTATTCCTTCAAGGCAGTCGACTGGGGTTTCTACTCACTTCACCCGCCTCTAGTGTGAAGCTCCGTGCTGCTAACTAGCCGGTTGCTTTCATGGCTGTCTTTCCGTCTGCCTAGGTCCTTACAAACGTCGTCGGATGAAACCACCCAGCTAGCTGGGTTTTGAGACTACTAAAAACTCGCAAGCATTCCCGTTTTGTTACGGTCGCCAACCGGGTTCTTTTTGACCAGTTGACAGGACGGGATCGGCCTAAATGGGGGTGCCTGGTGGACTTGGGTTAAGGTTTGGCCTGATCTTGGGCGCGCAGCGCTGCCGCCGTATCAACATCCACTCCCCCGCTTGGCTGCGCAGGCATTTGAGACCCACTAACTGCTCTTAATGATTCTATCTGCGCATCCGACGACAAAGTTCTGCCCGTGGACCAACCCGAGCTTGCATCCGCCCGTTGACCATAAGCTCCCCGCGGATAGCGACCCATTTGGTAAGATCGTGCCATGCCGTTGTGGAGCGAGAGGAGCCGCACCATATCTCTCCCCGGTCCTTTGAACCTTCTCTGCGGTTCGCCGACGAGTCAAGGGTGGTGACATGAACATTCGGGGGACCACCCATCTACCAATGGGCACCATTAGTCTGGGGCAGTGAGGCCAGGCTACCTACCTCATGTTGGCCAAGTCTGAAGAAGCCATCCACGAGAGACCTCCCGCCTCTTCTTTCTCGCTTCGGCAAGCTACCAGAGACCGTTTTCTTTCCTTCTTTCCCCCCCTTCTGTCCCTCGTGCGTAAGGATAACGCTTCGCTATGGATGGGTTAAAGAAACCGATCCCCCGCTGCAGACTCAGCTCATTGGGTCGGAGGTGTGCCCATGGCTCCAGCCCAGCCAACAAAATCATCCGACCTCCCTCCTAGCTGTCGAGATCTCGGCAGAGTCTTGTTGCGCAGAGCCCTCCCAACCGAGCCGCCAGACCACCCGACTTGCTTTCTGCAGCCGAGCTTACATGCCAGGCTGCGCTGCTGGCGGACACGCTACTGGAGCCGGGATTCGGATCCAGCTGAGGATGGCCCTTCTGCTTTGGGCGTGGACCAGGCAGGGGGTCCCTGGAACCTGGAGGTTGACACATTCGTGCTTGATCGGCTTCTGGCCAATCGTTGGCGCTTCTCCAGGCCGGAAAAGGCGACACTACCATGGACAATTTTTGATGTGCGCAAGGCCACGGCTCAAGCTTGCCTCGTCCCTGCTTGCGGCCCCTCGTTTTACTCTCTTGTCACAGAAGGGGCCCTGGGAATAAAGTTCCCTGTCAACGGGCAGCTTGCTCGACCAGTCCAGCTCTTCCTTACTGACTCGCCGGCATCCCAGGAGATGCAAGACATGGTGGCGGGTACCAGGAGTTTTGCCGCGTAGCGCGCGGCAGCCGCCTATTGGTGCTGGCACACGAGCCTTGTCACACGCACCTGTTACACACACGCGTCCCAAACTGCCCTCTCGATCGGTCCGGTTTTTCTTTTCTTCGATAGCCTTTCCACTGGCGGATCAAACTGCGCGTACCGTGCCGCTACTGCGCAGGCATGAGACACGGCTGTGAGGTCCGGACACACACGACCCGGGCAGGTAGGCGGTTTTCGACCGGTGAGAGGAATTGCGTCAGCACGGTCCTCGCCGACCAGGTGTGAGGAACTCCCCCGGAGGCTGCCGAGTTTAGACCGTCAGCATTTGCCACCTCATCCGGGGTCGCCACCCGGGGGTCTGCTCCGACGAAACAGGAGGCACGCCGTTCCTTTACTAGTTGATCGTCCTTCAAACCCGGCCTGCGATGTGTGAACAGCCTTGGCCCCGATGACCGGACGAGGCACCCCCTTGTCCGAACTGGATTCTCCTGCACTAACAAGGCACTCATAGCTTGCCGCTACAGCCACGGCCGCTCTTGCTCAGGCCAACTGTCTGAGACTAAAAAGTACCCAGCCGCTCACCGGCTAAACCGCTCACGGCCCGCACAACAACGTTGAGAGTTTGCCCTAAGCGCCGTGCCCCGTCGCCGACGCGGAAAGGCACCCACCCCCCAACCCTGATATTTTGTCCGGCGATGGAGGGTGTGCACAGGAGTGGTCGCCGAAGACCAATGTGGCCCGGACGGCTCATCCTGCATGGTTCCTGGCCTCCCCCGGAGGCACTCGTGGATGCACGCCTGTCCCCGGACCCGACATACTTGGTCATGCTTTCTTTGCCTCAGCTTCTAGCTCTGAGTCCCTGCGCTCCTCAGGGGCCAAGGCCTAATCGAGACCATGACGCGTATATTTTTTTCGAGACAGTGGGTAAAGCAAGTGAGGGTATCGAGCCTCTTCTCTCCCCGCCTCTCCTCGGATGCACGAATGCTCGGAAGTCGACACCCTCTCCTCAGCTTGACAAGATGACAACGAGGGAGTAAACACATAACTGGGGGTTCCTAGCAGAAACGCGGCTGAGGGTCCATTCTCGGCCGCCTCCTGGCCTCGTCCTCGGGACACCCCTGAAGGCCGTTCCGCTCCCTGGGCCGTTACGCCCGTAAGTATCCTCATAGGCACGTATATATCTGTGGATATATAATATGATACATATACCTGTTCTGGGCAGTGAGCAGCATTGCCCCTGTTATGGCCTATAAGGATCTCGCTTTCGCTTGACTAGCGCGCTGCCGCTAGTGGCTTTTAGTCCTTTGCTCGGCACAGTCGAGGTAAAACCATCGATATCGATCACCATATAGACATACCAGACAAAGCTCGGCAGCCAGGCCTCACGCCCTTTCCAACCCGAACCCATGACAGCTCCAAGGCCATAGCCCACCGTCACCTTTAGCCCCCACGCCCACGAGTCTCCATGTCTAATGCGTTGATCTAAGCGGAGACAAACTCCGTCCTAGCGACCAACGGCTTTAACACCCCCATCCATACATATAGAGTTTAGACTGCGTCCTGTGGATATCGGACATCCCGCATGATGGCCATCGGGTGAGGCGTTCAGGGAGGGAAAATAAACAAAAGCAACGAGATTGATGAGAAGCTGCAAGGACCTTGCCGGGGAGGGGGCGGCAACCCAGATAGGACGGCGTGTCTCGCCTGTCCTTGTCCCCTGTCCCGGCACTGCCCACTCCATGGGGAGGGGGTGCAAGCGGGCGGCTGATGTTCCTCTCACACTCGCATCACAACATGTACCGCAGGGGGGCCCGCGCTGGCTTACTTGCTTGCTGCAAACCACGTCCGAACCTTTTTT
>JNVV01000002.1:913424-957679 GCA_000733355.1 Falciphora oryzae
AAAAGCAGTTCGGCTGTCAATGGAACAGCAGGGCCCCTGGCGGACAGACCCGAGCCTCCCGACCCCGGAGAATGCCCCGGTGCAAAGATTTGAGATGGCTGAGCGCCTTGGCTTTCGGAAGCAGACACTCAGGTGACACTTGACGTGGGAGTGAGGACGATGCATCCATCCAATGAACCTAACCCCTGGACATCAAAAAAAAAAAAAAAAAAAAAACCAAAACAACGTCGAGGATTTGAGTTGATCATGATCATGTACGTAGCACTTCCCGTCGAAACCAGGGCCAGTCCGACTGGGTGTACCCACCACGGCCGAGCAAAACCTGGTTTACTTCGAACGTGCGCTGTTTATTTTCTTTTTCTTTTTTTTCGATATACGAAGCAAAAATCTTGAGTCAAGGACGACGATCCGCTGCTACCAAAGCGTCAACAAAAAAAGGCCAAGGATAAGCAATAAAAGATGACGAGACGACGACAACTGAAGTGAAAAAACCAAGCGCGCACGCAAGCGAATACGACGTCGCAGTGAGACGGAGACTAGGAAAAAAAAGGAAAGAAGAATATAGGGGAGTGTAAGATCAGGCATCGCCATGGCTCCCTCACCCCTGCCTGAACCGACCAACCAAGTTGCATGCCGTGCCGCCTCGCCAACGGCCCGTGGGTTATAAACGAGCCGATCCGTCCGTACGTCATATAAGCCTTCCAACTACCCCAGCCCGAGTAAATTACAGAGCCCGAGGAAATTGAGATGTTGACCGCTGAAAACCTGCCCATAACAATACTATTCATATTCAATCTTGCCAAAGAGATCACCCTCGATGCTGATCTGCCGTAATTCCCGTATCCAACACTGCACACTTCGTATAGAAAAAAAAAAAAAAGAAAAAAAAATCCAAGGGGTATATTGATTTGCTAACAACAATATGCAAAAACGGATAGACTCGAGAAGATGACATATCTAAGAAAAGGCAGAAGAAAAAAGACAGAAATCATGGCCTAGGCGCACTCGGGCGGAGCGTCTTCTCAATCTTGACGAGAAGCCTGCCCTCGGTGCGCTTTCCGCGGGGGTCGAGCAGCTCGAGGAACCTGTAGCCGGGCCGGAGCCTGTCGAGCCTGTAGCAGGCCCACGACGAGAGAGTGCTGTCGTCCTCGATCCTGAACCTCAGGAAGCTGAACTCCTGGGCGACGTTGGGCACGTCCTTGAAGACGACTGAGTCGCCCTCGGCGCCCCAGTCCGGGTGGATGCTGGACTTGGTCTTTATGTCGTCCTTGAGCGTGTCGGACCGGCCCTCGACGTGGAGGGCGACCTTGATGTGCGTGTCGAACGAGGTGTCGGTTTTGCCCTTGATGAGCGGGATGTTTTGGCCGGCGAAGACGGTGACCTTGAGCAGCGCTATCGTCACCAGCTCCTTCTCGTCCATCATGCCGTCGCCGCCGCGCAGGGCTGGCGGCTTCAGGACCCAGCCCTCCGTGTCGGCAAACATGGCGTGGTTGAGCATCATGTTGCTGTCGAGTGTTTGCCAGTTCATGGCCACCATCTGCACGCCTTTCCTCCAGCAGGCCGCCGGGTCCATGTTGCCGCTGTCGACGCGTGCGACGGGGTCCGGGTACGCGCGCATGAGGTACTGCCGGTTGTGCGCCGCCATTTCCTTGGCGTTCAGGTCGCGGATCCTGTTTTCCTGCAGGCTGAAGATGTGCGAAGGCGTCTTGCACACACGGTCGGCGAAGCTGTGGAAGTGCTTGCTATGCGTGTACACAGCCAGGCTGCTCAGCTTCTTGGAGATAAGCGGCCGGTTCCCCGTGGCACCCGAGGCGGCGGCTGCCTCGTCGTCGGAGCTCGAGCCGCCACAACCCGACGGCAACCCCAACCTCTTCGGCTCCTCCTTTTTCAACTTCTGCAGTGGGATTCCCAGCGAGTCGGCGGTTCCGTTGCGGTCGTCGAGGACGGAGACCTTCTTGGCCTTGATCAGGATCTTGTCTTTCAGCTCTTCGAGTCGGGGCAGGCGCAGGCGCGGGTCGCAGCCGATGAACTGTTCTTCCAACAGGTGCTCGCCCCATTCCTGGCGCATAATGTCCACCATGACATCCTGCTGCTGCGTGTCGGCATGTACCTCGAGACTGATGATGATGGGCAGGTGGTTGGTTGTGAAAGCGGAGCGGCGGATGGCGCGGCACACGTCGCGAAAGCCGACGTAGGTACTCTGCAGCGTGTAGTCGCGCTGCATGTACGTGTGCGCATGCATAACTACCGGCTCCGTCGATGGGTTCACGAGCGACTGGGACCGCGCCCTGGCTGGCCTTAAGTCCTCCTCAGACGGCCCACTGCCAACTCCCGAGCCCGGTGCGGAGCCGACGTCACTGTTCAGCGCTGCCTGGCTGCCCCGCAGTGAGGGCACGGCCAGGTTGTTGCGGCCGCCGCTCGGGCTCCGGTGGTGGGAGATGGGTTTGCCCAAAAGCATACTTGTGACCTCCTCGACAGCAGATGCGACAGATGAGGTCGATCGGTGCCGCTTCGTTTCCGGGTGCGGCGATCGGGATCGGCTAGGGCTCAGGCTCGGGTTGTTCCAGACGTCTATTTCTATACAGCGGCAGTTTTGTTCCAAGGCCTTGAGGTAAGGGGTTAGCTTGAGCACCAATTCTGACGGAATAGCGTATATCCCGGCGCCATGGACTACTTACCGTCGAGTACGCCTCCACCGAGCTGTCCGACGTCAGCTGGTTCCCCAGGAGGTACGTGTTGTGGCTGCTGTTGATGAAGTAGTGGCTGATGGGCTTGCACTGGTCCTGAGGATCTGGGACCATCTTGCGCAGCGGGCCGAGGCGGTACTGGTACCACCACACCTCGAAGAACTGCTGGAGCGTGTATGTCTCTCTGTCGAGAGAATGCACGATGGTCTCCCCCTGGACCCGGGTGAGGAAGTCGGCGAAGCGGTCCTTGGCCAGCAACGACTGGCCGGGCCCGCATAAATCGCTATGTATGCGCACGATGTGAGACTGGAAAGCGGCGCAGACGGTCATGGTGTCGTCGACGGCGCTGTCGATATGGTCCGGGTCCTTGCGCTTATGGAAGCCGCCCTTGGTCGGCGAGATGATGGTCGACATGTCGATCATGTGCTTTATCGCGCCGCCGCTCAGACTGTGCTTGTGCCTACTGCCAAAAGTCGACATCCTGCCGAGAAGGGAGGGCCTGTCGGACCGGCCGGTCCTGGCCTTCTTCCTCCACGCTCGCACTTTTTGGGGAATCTGGGGAGTGGGCGGGGATCGCAGCCGCGCGCGGACCGAGTATTAGCAAGGTACGGTATTAATCCCCTTTTTCGTTTCGTCTCTCCGATTCTCTAAGAGCGACAATCTTGTTGCTTGGTATCCAATCAAGCCGATGCCTTCTCTTCTGCTATTTATTCGTCGGATAAGGCTCGACAGGACTCGACTCACGGGGAAGCACATGGTGGAGCGATGACGACGACGACAGCTGAAGACAGCGGGGCGGCAGCTTGCTCCGGCTGCAGTGGATTGCTGGGCGTGTCACGCAGGGGGGAGTCGAGCGGGGGATCAATGTCGTGCCAGTCCCCGCGTGCTCTTGTGTGAGCTCCTCGGCGTCGACTCTTGGAACCATCCCAGGCGGTGGCGAGAGACAGCAGCAAGAGAAAAGAGAGAGAGAGAGAGAAGAAGAAGAAAAAAAGAAGAAGAAAACACCCAGGTCTGGTGGATTACAAACGGAGTCCCGGGCGGCTCTGAAAAAAAGTAGACAAAGAAAGAGAGCCACAGGGCGTGGTGAGCGCGTCAGCAAGCGACCAACAGCGCCCCTTTGACCAAACTCCGTCAGTGACGCTGGGCGATCAGCCGCAGCTCCACGCAGTCAGATAGGCCAAGCCGCAGCCTCACCAAAGCAGGCACCCAGAAGAGGTGTTGCCATGGCGGCAATCCGTGGAGAGAACATGAATGATGGCTGGCATTGAGGCGGTGCACCGTTCCTCGCAGGGCTGGCTGGCACGCTGGCCCACCACGACTGGCCGAGGGACCAAGGCCTCGGATTGACCCTTGTTTCTTTGCGGCGCTTGCGTTTGAGAGGCTTGCGTCGCCCGACAATGCGAGGAGGACTTGCCCGTTATTCCTCGACCATTCCACCTTGCCCAGTCTTCGCTATCCTGGTTTCGACCTAGGCGATTTGCTGTCGGGGCTGCTAATCTCAACGCGAGCTAGGCCCGGGATTCGTGCCACGACCAAATCAGCGCTTGTTGGAGAGCCCATGCTCCTCCCCCTCCTCCAGCGCAGGCCGCCCGCCCGTCTGACAGGCGCCCCACAGGTGGTGAGGCGGAGCCCAGCTGTATTGATTTGATTGACCAAGCCCGCCCTCCCGTGCTTCCCCAGCGGGCTGGTCCGGCCGAGCAAGCCAGCCCATTGAGGGCGGGCCGGCGGCTATTGCTGGGATGGAAATCCTGCCAGCGTGGACGCGTCTCCACGTTTGATTGCGGCTCTGATCTCGCGAGATAGCTAGATAGGGAGATAGTTCAGCTTTTCCAAGGCAGAGGTCGCACGGAGAGTAGACTGAAATGATGGGAGGAATTGGACATTATGCTCCCCTCTCTGTTGGAGTTGTCTCCTTTGGGGTTCAGCGCCATTTTCCCTGCACGACGCTCCACTTTGGGTCCAACATCAAGTCTCAGCCAGCCGCCACCCCACTTCCCGTATTGGATCAATGCTCGTCAGCCACGACCGTGCACTCAACCCGTCCGTGCTCGATTGACGTTGGCCAGCCAGGTCCGGACTTCAACGCGAGCGGCCACCGCGCCTGACATATTCGCAATGTCTCGACGAGAGAAGGAGGCCGAGGTCAAGTCGTGGGGGTTCTCCCACGTCTTTACTTGGACTGATGGACCGTACGTTGTTCACGTCTGCTGTGCTCGCTCCCGTATTCTTAGGGAGGACGTTGTAGAATCTTGATGTACCAAATCTCACATGGCTGCTGCCTCTAGAAATGCCTACTACAGCCCGCACACACATAGCGGCCTCACCACCCACCTCATCCTCAAAGGCCGGCTCACCATCACGTATCCCGAGGACGATGCGCCGAAGAAAGAGACCTTTGAGGTAGGGTCTCGTATCGATGTCGATGCCGGGCGCGTCCACGAGGTCTGGATCGGAGACGAGGGCTGCACATACGTTATTGGCGAGAAGTGATGGTTCAGGGGCTTGGAGCAAGGCTGGACATGGACAGCCTCGTTGAGCTGAACTCGGTATCCCGCCGTGCCCGCATACATAACTGAGGGAGGCCGGGCCCATCTAGATTTCGTCCTGACCTCAAGAAGAGAACGGCTGCACGCCTCGGCCCCATGGCAGCTATGAGACCAACAGAATCTAAATCTCCGGGTAGCGTCGGCCTCAAGCTGCCCCTTTTCCGGTTCCTTGGTCTCCCCTGCTCATAGCCAGCCATCTATCCATGAGCGTGTCGAGGAGGGCTCACGTAGAGTATTCTCTTGTTTCGTTTCGCCCTCTCCCGGTCTCGAACCTGGAATAGGCTGAAGACGGAAGGCCTGTCGGCAAATCCACGGCTTCCACGATTGCATTCTCTTCCCAGCTGCCCGCCGTCCGCATCCGAGCCGAGTCGGAGTCCAGAAGAGCGAAAGCGACACCATCCGCCTGCCGATGAGGCTTTGAGTCAAATCGCGCGGGCAGAGTCAGGTCGGCGACTACCCGAGATCCAGACGAATGAGTCTCGGCTTGGTGGTAGCTGACAAACACATGGTTCTCCAAGGGCGAACCACGCAGGTTGTGATGATGCGCCTCTTGAGCCGGCGATGAGTTGTTTCGTTCAGACGAGACCTGACAGGAGCGTTTGAAACATGCAAGGAAGGGCCGACACGACCATCACAACACTGAGAACGGGGTGGCGAAGATCTGCATGTTCAAGCGAGGATACACAGAGATTCAACGATGAGAAAACACCGCAGCCGCTTCCATCTATGTCGCGCTGGACAACAAGAGGGGGGGTTCACTTGCCTATCGATCAACCCTCTGCGGCTGCAAGTATCTGTAACACCCCGTGCCTCGAACGAACACAGCATCAGATTTCCTGGCCCGGCAAATGTCTTCGCGGCTTGCGACGGGTACGGCGGCTGCGGGTAAACTCAACACGACGGTTCGACGGGGAGTAATCACAACGTGTGTATTTCCGTGCGTCCGCGCATGCACAAGCAAGTGCCTGTGCGAGCAGCGCCTGTGTGTAGCTGCAATGCACACAGCGACACGAGCTGCTGTGGAGAAAGGAGCAACGAGGTTGGATCTCGGTGTGGCACCGCCGACGACTTTGATCGCAGGCTCTGATGCCATTTCCACCACTCGGGCGTAATGCGCCCGCGCGGGGTCTTTTTGGGAGGCCTGGCGCCTTGACGTGCTCGCCATCCGTCTTTGTGGGCGGCCCAGGTGGGTTTCAAAAGGGAAGCACAGCCGGGAAACAAAAAAGAATCGGCGAGGCCGACAGCCTCAGGGTCTTATCGAGGAACAGGGTTGAGGCTCCCTACTCAGCCCTGGCCCGCCCAGGGATCATCGATGACGCTGCGTGTGGGCCACTGCTCTCCTAGACGGGGTCCCTGAAGCGTGTTCTGGACGCCGTTTCGATAGAAGTCTGTCTCGAACGGCGGCTGGTGGCACGCGACTGGTTGGGAAGGCCAGAGGGAGAAAAACAAAACCAGGGGCACAGGGGCTTGAGGTCGAAAAAACCCTCCATCCCATCCCCATGACGATTTACAAACTGCCGTCGGCATGGCCACCTGGCTACGGGGTAGGCTCGGAAAATTAAGGTCTTCAATTACCGGGGGGGCGAATGAAATTGGACCGGCTTCTTCCCTCCACCACGGGAATCTCATTTACGCAGACCTTGTTGACGTTGGCTAGGTACCGAAAGCAATCGACCAAGGTTTTGGGAAGCGGTCAGCATCATCTCTCCCGGCAGCATAGTTCTCCATCACTTCAGACCGGCCATGACGGGTAAGACAAGCGAGCCGCCGTCTGCCCTGGGAGCGATCATGTCGATTTGTGGACCGGGTGGTGGGAACAAGAGGGGCCCTCGGGAGTTTTCCTCCCACGGTAGCGAAATAGCCGACGACGACGAGGATGTGAAGAGGGACACGACATAGCTCGCAATATCAAAATCAAGGCACGGAAGAGCCCAGGCGGATTTGTCCCCATCAGTCCTGTTTTACCTCGCCGCGGGACCCGGGAGAGGACGATGTTTTCTGCACATCTCGCTCGTGTAATGGCCTGACCAAGGAAAACAAGTCAGGTTGAGGAGACGCCGAAAACCAGTTGAATCCTTCGGGTAGCCCCAACCGTGCGTGCAGCGTTGGCTCCTCCAATGATGGAATCGCGCCCCATCAGAGGGACAAGGCGTTGAAACCAGGCCACAAGATGGGAGGAGCGCTGGATGACGTCCTCGACTGTGGGGGAGCCTGGCACGCACGCACGCACGCACATGGCCATCGTCAGAGTTGGGTTGGCCGTGCTGCCTGTCCCCACATCAATTTTCGGGCTTCGGCTCCTGCCAGCCTTCTCCTCAATCAAATCGCCTCTTTTTTTTTGCTTTCTTTTCTGTGCCAGCGTGCCAGCATTCCAAAGTGGAGGGAGGCCCGGGTGCAACGCTTAGTTGGCCGATATCCGGATTAAAATAGGTACGTATACTCAATCTGCGATAATCTGGTACTGGATGTGGTTTGCGGCAGTTTCCTTGTTTCGAAAACGCCGCGATACTCGATTGGGCGCTTCCGGTGCGCGACTGCAGACGGAGATTTGGGCCAATGCTACACCGGCAGGGAAGGCCAGATCTCGATTGATGAGCGAAGTGATTGATGATTGACGATTGTTGGGTGTCAGTGTGCGTCTCTCCCGCCCCCCCCTCCCCGCTGGACCAAAGGATCCTCACCAAGATTCGACGGTCCAACCTCCGGCCGGTGCTTGGGAGCTTGGTCTGTCTCTCTCTGGCTTGGGATTTGCATTTGCCGGCCGCAGCTTCTGGGCTCTGGACTGGCTGCGCACCATCGCCCCCTTTTTTGCGGACGTTGCACAGCGGCACACTGCAATTCTGGAATTACTCGCGGAAACAGCAGTTCTGAAACACACAGCCCTCGACAGCGACGGGCAACCTCTGTTTTCAGCTGACCGCCTTCTCTTCGACTTCGACCGGCAGGGGTTGGCGGGTTGCTCTACTTTTTTACCTTTGCCGCCTCCAAGCTTGATTGCGACAGGCTGCCGGGGCCCCCATGTTGACAAAATTGTGGCGTCGTGGGCTTCCAAATCGAGTAATATTGAAATCAATAACACGCGACGATTAATGGCCGGCGGCCTGGGTACAGGCACTGTCACAACCCCAACGGCCGTGTCATCTCCATCGTTCGGATCATGCTCCCAGCCCGTACCCAGGCATGTTCCCGTTTTTTTGTTTGCTGAGTGGGTGTTGCATTTCGCTGCACATGGCCGCAGCCGGCGGGCGAGCACGCTTCTAAAAATTAGGATATACGGCGCATGGAAGGCACGCGCGCGAGCTTCTCCATGTTTCTCCGTCGACTGGTCCATGTGTAATGTAGGTAAGTGCTCTATCGCTCGTGCCCATCGGATCGCGTCGATCGCGCCGTGTCGGTCGGGTTCTCGGCCCTCTCCCCTCGTCAAAAGGAAACCCTCTCGATCCCTTGGGTCTTGGTCTTCCCCTCTTTGTGCTGCGTGCCCGGGACTGTATGCATGCAGCACGGCTGCCGCATGGATGGCTCGTCTCCGAGTCGTTGAGGAGGGGGTCTTTGGGAGTGTCTCGACGCGGGCCTGCGGGCCACTCGCTGGTTGCGGTTGCACCACTCCTGCATCCGACGCCGACGGCCGACTGGCGTCCCGGGCCTCTGACTGGTCTGGAGACATGCGGAATGGATGGGAATGGATGGGCTAGGCCGCAGGGATCAAACACGCCCGAGAGAGCCAAAAAGATTGAGCCAGAGAAATAAAATAATATCAATCTAGAAGCCTCGCTGTTGCAGCCTCTTGGCCGCCCCTAATCGACTCGGCAGAACCACTAAACCCTGTCCCGGGGCCATGCTAGCACGCTACCCTGGCCTGGAGTGCGGCGACTGTGCTGCGCCATGTCCAGCAGTAGCATCCCGCTCCCTTCTTGCTGCAACCAGACAGACTGCAATTGAGCCAGACAAGCCAGAACCCCAGCTCCATTCAAGCTCGACCCCTGGCCCCTGACCCGCCCCCTGGCCCATGGGTCCGCAACGAGAGCTGCATGCAGTGAGGCGCGCTTTCCAAGTTTTACGGTGGATGTACTCCGACCACTGAGTGGGTGGTGGCAGGCTTTTTTTTTTCTTTCTTTCTTTGGCTGGGGACCTCCACACACATCCGCATCCGTCCAGGCTGTCGCATCACATTCCATCCATCACGGTCTTAACGCACGTCAGTAATACCTACCACCTACGCAATCGGGGCCTTGTCTGCGACGGCCAATCCAATCGAGTCTCAACCTACCTCTGTCGCCGTCTTCGGTCTGCCGAATGTCGGTCTGCTGGGGGCCTGGGGGTGCTCGTGCTCGTCCAGCAACAGCCAACGCATCCAAGCCTCGTGGGCCTGCAGGCCTGTAGCAGTGTTTTAGGCGCCCTCCCCCTCGGCGGGCCCGGCACGGAGGCGCTGGGCTGGTGAGGGCCACCCGCTGCACAGAGCAAGGCACTCGACAGCTTCCTTGCTGCCACCCAAGCAAGCCCCCCTACCGCCTCCTCCACCCCCGACACCCATCATCTGGGTCGGCGCACCCAGCTAATTACAGCAGCGTCCGGCTTGGTTCCTCCCCATCACGGCCCCATCGTCGATGCAGGCTCCATAACTACAGCCGCATCACCCACTCGGTCCTGTCTGGGCAAGCAGGCTGGCCTCTGCTCAGGCCCTCGGCTTCTGTTCTCCTCCACTCCCTCCTCCGCATGCCCAGTCCGGCATCCTGGTATATACCGACCTGCCTGCCCAGCCAGCGAGGTGTTCCTCCGAGGGTGCTGTTCCGTCCTTCCACTCCATCCCTCCCTCGTTTCTTTTTCCATCCTCGCTCCCTCCGGCCGGCCTTCCTCCCGGCCAACCTCAAAGGTCACCCTCTCTGCGCGGGAGCATTGAAGTACCATACATGAGCCCGGGCGTCTCCCCTCGCCTTGGGACCCTATCAGACGCGGTTGCTTGGATCCACGGGACGGATTTGCGGCATGGCAGTTTCAACATCTGCATAGTGCAATCTCAAGCCGCCTCTTCGCGCGGCCACACCGCCGCCTCTCGCACGCGCTGACGATGGGCAACGTAAACTCGGCCGAGGCTCCCAGGAGGGTCGCACCCGCGTCAAACAAGCTGGTCAAGCCCCGGATGACCAGCGCTGCCGTACACGGCCAGTCGAGCCCCAGTGCCTGCCAGCCGAGCTGCGACGACGCCCTCCCCTCCTCTCCCGGTCTGGTGGGCGACCACCGCCCCTCCTCCTCCTCTCACTCGTTCAGCTTGCCTCCTGTCTCGCTTTCGGTCCCGTTCCCTGCGCTCGACGTCGACTTCCCGCCCCAACCGAATCCGCTCGACGACGACCCCGACTACGCAAGAGCCTCGATGGTCGCCGAACCGGTCAAGAAGGAAAGGCATCTGCGCAACATTTTTCGGTCAAAATCGTCCTCCACATCGCAGCCGGACCGTCGGGGGAGCCCGGAGAGGAGAAATACCACCACCGCGGCGGCTGCACCGCCATTGCCGCCTCTCGAAGGGCAAGGTGTTGCGCCACCTACGAGGCGCAACTCTATGCTGGGAGCCGGTGACGCTGTGTACCGCGACCAGTCGACTAGGGAGAGGTTCGCTTGCCCTGATTCTTGGGGACGCCCCCCTGTGTCCACAGCGTTGGTGTCTTTGGTGCTCTTCTGCTGACAACCAGGACCCCACAGCTGGAACATTGCGGATTCTCGCGTCTCGTGGAACTACAATCTCACGTCTTACGAAGCCAAACGTCTGCTCAACTTTGTACAAGGCGACACCACGGGTATACAAGATGAGATCCCGGCGGCAGCCTCGGAGAATAAATTCTCGGTGGTTTCAGAGGTGACGTGGAAGAGCTCACACCCGCCCCGGACCGAGAGCACCGCCGGAGCGGCCATCAGCCGAGCGAACTCAGATCTGTCCCTATACACGCCCGTTCGAAGGCGCTCGATCATCCAGACACCCGGCCTGGCCACTCGAAGGAGTGCCAGTAAAGGGCCGCCGCTCAGCAGCCAGCGCTACAGCCATCCGCCCACCCCGAGTCTGTCACGGCAGGCTTCGTTTGACTCTGCCGGCAGCCGCGTCCTGTCGATGCCGCCTCTGCCCCCGCGGATGAAGGCCGCTAGTGAGGTTCGAGGGCCCGTCACACCCTGCGAAGGGGACTACCAGACTATCGGCGCCTTCAAGCTCGGAACACTGCGAATCGTCAACGGCAGCGTCAGTCCCGGCGCCGCGAGCCCAGAGCCAGATGAGAAACGGCGGGCCAAGCAGCCAGATATGCCGCGGCCCACCCGCAAGGAGTCGAGCTACTTTACGCCGGCTCCCGCTGTCGAGCCTGCGAGGGCTCGAACAGGAATCCGGCGGGATGTGGACTTGACGATTCGAACTGACGCACCAATTCCCCCGCCAAATGCCCCTACGGTTGTTGTCCATACGGCCCAGCTTCTGCGCAGCCCTACGGCGGCGGCCAAGTCGCCTGTGGTTGCATCCGCTGCATCTCCGGCTCTGCTGCAGGTCGGGAGCTCGGAGGGAGTGAAAGGACCGAGCGGGCAGTACCTGGAGCAAATCCAGCTTAGCCCCTTCTCCATAGCAGGAGGCTCCCCCTCCAGCCCGCTGGTGACGACATCGAAAGCCAATGAGCTGGAGGACCACCTGTTTGACGACGACGCACAGCCCGAGTACTCGACGCCTGAGGTCCTCGACCTGCGGCTAGATCCCAATGCAAAGTCAGAGCCCACAGCGGCGTCTCCAAACGCGACGAGGCAAGGCAATCGGGCCGACAACGGGTCTGCGTCGAGCAACCCGACCTCGGAGCCGTCGCACAAACCGCTGACCAAGACGGACTCTGGCTATTGCTCAAATGTTTCGCTGCGCTCGCTGAGGTCTTCGTCTAGGCCGCCGCTTCCCGACAGCGACATGTCGTGGGGATCCAGTGAAGGAAAGCGCACGTCTCTTAGCAGCCCGCTTGGAGATGCGCCTTCGGAGGATCAGAGGCTGTCTGGTACCATGTTTCCGCCCTCTCCCCAGAGAGAGCCTCCACCGCCGCCTCCGCCCAAGGACTTTTTGAAATCACCGAGTGCGGGTGTGTTAGGTACTCGAACTGTGTCGCAACCGCTTACGTTTGACGACAAGTCGCGCGCCGGTGCTACCACGACCCCCGACGAGGCTACGAGGAGGGACAACGCGTCGGCCGCTACAACTAGAACGTGGACTGTTGTACCCCGGTCTCCAGACTCGGCCATTATCTCACCTGGCAGCACGAGTTCGGCTGGGTCGGTTTCCAAGCTGAGCAGCATCAGCAGTAGCAGCGGCTCACAAAAGGGAGGAAGACTTCACCGGCTGCTGAGCCGTGGAAGCTTGGGTCGGTCCCAGGGTGTTTCGGCCCCCCAGGCAACGCACGTGTCCAAGCGTGCTAACTCTGCGTCGGTCAGCCGTGAGGGACACCGGAAGCTGAGAACACACTCTGGGCAGTTCCAGATGAGGGCCAAGAAGCTTGATCTCAAGCCTCAGGCGAGCAAAGACACGCTCAAAACGATCATGAGCGTGGGCAGCATGGAGGCACGTGCAGTCGAGGCTGCACAGAATGTGGAGGCTGCGTTCGACTCGCCGGGTAAGAGCCGGAGGCACACTTCTTACATGCCTTCAGCCCTCGGCCAGGTTGCCTCGGCCGAAGCTGATGCGCCATCGGTGCCGGGGCAAACCCCAACAAAGCCGACGCGCGTCATGAGTATCCCGCGGAAGCCCGTTCCTATCCGGAAGGAAGGGAGCAGTCTGGCTGTCGAGACCGGATCCGCATTCCTGGCACCGACCCGCGACAGCATCACTGGCAGCATTTCTAGGTCGCCTACGATGATTACGCGTAGCCCGTCCAAGATTTTCGACAAGGACTACAGGGACGAGCTGCACTTCTCGCCGACTGTCACGGAAATCAGCATTATCAGTCCACTGGCAATTCCTTCCCCTACCGAGGACGACCAGCCATCGCCGTCACCGCCTAGTCCCGTGGTGCCAGAGCTCATGTCACGGAAGAGGGTTGGCGTGACGCCACCGCCTGTGAGCATGAGGACCCGCAACCAAGGGAATCTCAGGGTGCCTGCGCCTCTGCGACCGCAATCGACTCCTACCCGCGCGCAATCCATGGTGCTACCCCGGAAGGCCAGCCAGGAACAAGACCTCGGACACATGCCTACGTACCACCAAGAGGCCCTCCAGCAGCTCAGTGGGGATTCAGCGGATGTGCCCCCAGCTCCAGTATCAGCGCCGATGCAGCCGCGTAGGTCGATGACCGTGGAGGTGAGGTCGTCGCGGTCTTTTTCTCGAGTTCCGGATTGGCAGGTCAAGACGGATCACGATACTTCCCGACGCTCGTCTTTGGACGTGCGCCCAGAGGACCCTCTGCGGGCCTTGGAGGTGGTTGCGGCGGAACAGGGCCACCTTATCCGAAGGCCTTCCAGTGCGCAGCCGCCGTCGCAGGTGATTGCGCAGGAGGAGGGGCCACAACTGCGTCACCGGGCCAGCTACGACGACCGCACCCGGCGGCACATGCAATACCTCCCGCCGCAGCAACAGCAGCAACAGCGTCCCGCCGTGCCGTCCACGGATCCTCGGTGGTACCGCCAGTCATATGATGCGTATGGACAGCAGCAACAGCAGCAACAGCGTCCCGCCGTGCCGTCCACGGATCCTCGGTGGTACCGCCAGTCATATGATGCGTATGGACAGCAGCAACAGCAGCAACAGTACCGCTCCTGGCAACCGCCGCCGGCACAACAACAACAGCACCAGTGGGAGAGGCAACAGCAACAGCACTGGAACCAGTGGCATGAGCAGCAATACTGGGACCAGTCGCAGCAGTGGGACCAGCAGCAGCAGGGGCGCTATCCGCGTCCGTATGTGACTCGCGGTGGCCACGGGCGCAACAACAGCCTGGGCTCGCCGGACAGGCAGGGGCAGTCTGGTGTGCCGTACCGTATCCTGCACAGCTATAACTCGCCTGCCTACAGGAACGCGCCCATCTGGGGTTGAGGGAGCACCGGTTGCCAGCCACCCTTTGGGTTCCCTCTCGTTTGTCATAAAGTACACAAGCTACCGTTGACTTCTTTTCTCGACCCTCATTGTTTCTCTCTTTACGCCTGATAATACGCATACGGCAGAGCCATCCGCTGCTCGAGCTGCTACGGCCTCCAGCATCATGGGGCGCCCCGAAACACAGGGCGCGTCTCTTTTTTTCCTTTGCTGTTTTTTTTTTCTTTTTTTCTATCTTGTTATCGCACTTCGGACGGATGTATTGATACCACATTGAGCCTTCGTGGCCCATTTTGTTTTTGTCATATCGGTTGGAAGCCCTCGAACATCATCATATATACCCCCTGCAACATCGGGCCATGTACTACAACTACCCTGCAACATCTGGCGAGATTTGTGCGAAACGAACTCACAGATCTGGCTTTTGTTCTTTTGTTCTTTTGTCTCTGGCGTGTTTGGAAGCTACCTACCTTGTCATTTCTAACTTCTTGGACATGGTTTACAGTTTTTGTTTATAAGCTGACATTTCTCTCTTTGGTGACTTTGGGTTCTCTTTTGTCACATTTCCGTCTATGGCCCGCGAGGTCTGGGCACGCTCGAAACAACGGATACCTAGCGAACAAACACGGCAGCAAAGGCAATACCCAATTTGACGGCATCTTTTGGAAGAAGGTTTGAAGACAGGGTTTGCGCGGGCGTGAGGACGCGGCGCGGCAACCAGAGAGAAGAGGCTGTATGTATTCTATCATCTAGAATGCAATCAAGATTGTGAAGGGACAGACACAACATGCCGGTCTTGTCGACCGGATGTGAAGTGCTTCAAGCTGTCGAAACAGTTGTGCCCGGCTACATGGCGCAGCAAACCAATAGACTCCAACTCCACATGGAGTCGTTGCGTTCGGCAGTATCGCGTGTTGGGAGGGGTTATCCGATTTTAGGTTTTGAGAAGCGAAGATAAAGGACAGATGGAAATGGCCCGCCGGAGACCAACAATAGGGTTTGTTTGCGACAGGAAGGGCAGGGATGACCACAACGGATGAGCGGTTAAAAATAGGCGGGCAATGGGCAGACATGCAAGACATGAAACTTCCAATGAGGCCTTTGAAGAATAGACAGAAAGCGGCGGCGGAGAATGGGGCAGGCAGATGGGAGCCCAGCCCCCAGCCCCAATACACTGAGACATTTGGACTTCTACGATAGCCGAGCTTGACGCGCGGGGGACTTTTCAGCGGGATGAGGCGGCTGGCCAATGGGCATGCTGGAGCACTGGTATGCCCCTGCCAGACATCACAGCCGACCGATCAGCGGACACAGGCTGGAGCTGTCGAATGATGGGGCGAAGGAGCCCAGCGGGCAGTGTTCGGGTTGGGACGAGGATAGCCAGATTTGCCACCTCGGAAGAAGAAAAAAAAAACATAACAACAAAACAAACATTACACGGCACCGTAGTAGGCTCAATTTATTGCCGATCTGGGTTCGGCGAAAAACAGATGGGGATGGGACAGACGAGGCGAAAAAAAGGGGGGGCCTGGGAGGGGAAAGCTACAAGGGGACTGACTGACCAGACTGAATGACCGGACATTCCGCCGCGGCTCCGGGATGTGTTTTAACTGCCTGTTCTTTTTCTCTTTCCTGCCTCGAACAAAGTAAACCTCCCTGGCTGCCTGCCTTGCTTCTTGCCAATCCATCCCTTTCCTTTGCTCCCGTACAAGATTTGAGCCGCCATCCATCTGCCCCGTCAATTCCTGCCTTTCCGCCCACTAGCAGCCCCAGACCGCTGCGGAGGGCCTAAATTCGCGGCAGACACGCCTGCCCCCAAGCAGCCCAGCGAAACAAACCCGAAAGAAAGAGGGCTCGGGGAGCGGGAGAAAGAACAATACAAAGTCGCGTGTCCACGAGGGACGGACGTCAGATTAAGCAATCAATCAATCGTGCCTCCTCACCAAAAAAAAAAAAAAAAAAAAAGAGGGAATCAAACAGCGCCCGTAAAATGGCGCACCACCTCTTTGCGCGCCGGCCAGAGCCACACCAGCACTCGACAAGCACAAGCACAACCACCACAAACACAGCAGCACACCACCTCCTCCAACCGAGCCGGCTGTTGTCCCTGACACCACCCCCGACGACCACGGCGCACAGGAGGTCGGCGCAGCACCGCGTCCTGCAGCGGAGGAGCAGCCCCGCAGTCCTGGCCGCCGCAGCCGCAGCCGCAGAGGCCGAGGCCGCAGCAACCGCAGCAGCCGCAGCAGCAGCGAACACCACCATTATTACCCCACCCCAACCGCCGCGCGAATCATCGGCACCAGGCGGAGAAGCCCGCCATCGTCACCAGAACCAGCAGCGCAGCCAACCCGACGCCGGCGCCCGCTACGACCCAAACCCTGCCACGTCGTCGTCAACACCCCGCCACCGTCACGACCCCGCCGCCGCTGCCGTCGCACCTTCACTGGCCTCGTCCTCCCCGGCCCCATCGCTCCTCGGCGGGAGCTGCACGAGCGACGCAGCCAGCACCACCACGACCTGGAACGGCGGCTTCGAGTCCCTGCTCTCCCAGCACCACCACGACCACCACCAATACCACAGGAGGGCAGCGTCCGACGCGACGACCGCCAGCAACCGCAACAACAACAACAGCAGCAGCAGCTCCTACTACTACTACTACGCCTCCCAGCCGGCCCAGCCCCGCTCCTCGTCGCTGTGGCTGCTGGGCCGGAGCACAGCCGCCGCCGACAGGCCCCCGCCCCGGAAGCTGGTCAAGGAGCCGACGAGCGGGTCCGCCCGCCCGCTCTACGCCGTCGAGATCAGCGGCGGCGGCGGCGACGAGGATGCGGCGGAGCGCTACGACGAACCAAGCGGAATGAGGTCGCCGCGGTCACAGCAGCAGCAACAACATAATATGCCGCCGCCGGTGACGTCAGGACTCGGCAGAAGCGGCAGCGGTAGCGGCGCCATGCGCAGGAGGGTCGTGGACCGCCTCATCGCGCTGTACCGCCGCGAGAGGTGATACTCTGTTTCTCCTGGTTTCTTGCTCTGATTTGTGCTCTTTCCTTCGCCCATGACTGCTTCTTCCTCTGTTCAAAACTCCCATCACATCATGGCATAGCATGGCACTCGTTTCATCCTCGCATTTTGCAAATAGAGCACCGGTGCTCATTCCTTGCATCCCAGCATCGTAAAATCATCTTCCGTCCCGACCATTTACAGCGTCGATTGCATCAACCATGGTCACATCAGAGCAGACAGTATTGCAAACTATTTGATCCATTATCGTCGTAAATCGTTACATGTCCGGCAAAAGTTTGATCAGACCACAAACCCAATGCTACCGAGTAACGTGCTTTGCTGCCGCCTTTAGCTTCGTCATGTCTAAATCGGATATAAAAAAGGAGGACCAAACGAACCCGCGATATGTCAAGAAAGCAAGCAGAAGCAGACCGGTAACAGCAAGTGAGAAACAAGGGGGAGATCAAGGGGAAATGGAAAATAGAGAATGAGAAACTGGGAAAGGGGTAATCCAAAAATCAACCGTAAAACTCGACGCGTCAACCACCCATCCAACCAATCCTTTGTATGAATGTTCCCTCGTTTGTGACATGGGGAAAGAGGAAAAGACATTCTTGTGCTTCATGATGAGGCCGTAAACGTAATAAATAGGCAGATTTAACCGCGACGGTGCTCAGGTTTTTCCTTCCATCTTTTCTTGTTCCTGAGCACCACTCTCTTGGTCATCTAGTTGAGGTAGCCGCGCACCGGAGGGCGGTCGTAGATGATCTCGCGGTCGACACCGACGACCAGCTCACGGTCGTAGTCGTATTTGCTGCTGCGGCGTCGGTGGCGGTTGTCGCGGGTTTCGCGCTCGTACTCGATCTCCCGAAGGTGGCGCCTGCGGTGGCGGCGGATCTCGTCCGTGATCTGAACGAGCTGGAGCACGTCCTCCTGTAATCGGGGAATCATGCGCGGTCAGCAATCTGTCGAAAGTCGAGGCGTGGAAGGCACAGAAAGAGAAAAAAAAAAAAAAAAAAAAAAAAAAGAGAAGATAGCAAACTCACATATTGCAGGTACTGCATGATGTAAAAGAACGGGCCCCTCTCCTCGTAGTCGTAGCCCATCTCCTCAATAGCCTCGCGGATGACGAGATCCTTGGTGATCTCGGTCCACATGTCATCCGTCTTGGGACGCCTGGGAGTCCTTCCCCGCGTGGTCTTCTCAATCTCGATCTCGTGGTGCTTGTCCACAACCGAGACGTTGACACGATCATTTGTCTCGACGACGCGGTCGCGGGGGCGCTCGCTGATGACGGTGGTCGTGTTGGACGAGACGTTCGACTCGTTGTCGCGCTCGGGGACGAATCGGGACCGCCGCACGCCGCTGTACCGATCCCACGTCACGTCGGCCGCACCGCCGCCCGCACCCTCCATGCGCACGCGCTCGGTGCCCGGCGGCACGTCGACAATGGTCCAGTCGCGCGTCGCCCCGCCGTAAGCCTCGCCGTTCCGGCCCCGCGTGTCGATGCGCGACGTGATGCGCTCGGCCTCATCACGGTATTCGGGCAGGGCGCTGTGAGAACGGCGGTGGCTGTGGTGCGTGTGCTCGGCCGTCACGCTGGTGGATCGGTGACGGTCCTCAATGTCGACACGCAGCTTGTGACGGTGGTCGAGGTCGTCAAAGGTGCGCCGGGCCGGCAGCGGCTCGGGGGACGGGGAGCGCCGCTTAGCCACGACGAGAGCACCTCTCTCGCGCGACACGGAACGCCGGCGGATGTTGACGTCCACCTCACTACGGCCACGCGTGCGCGTGATGTCGATGTCGGTATCACGTGTGATCTCCACCTCACGCGTCTTGAGAATCGGCCGCGGAGGCGCGGGCGAAGGGGGCGGCGGAGGGCGAACCTGGATAACGCCTATATCATGGTAGAAGACGCACGGTTAGGGGACTTTGTTCATTTTCATCCGAACCAACACGGGTATACATCCATATGGATTGCAAAGCCCGCAACCTACGAGCAAAACAGGCAAGGGAAACCAATTGAGAGTGAATATACATACCATGGTCAATGTTCCTGTAGTGGGTGATAACCTCCCTCTCGATCGTCGGCCCGCGGATCACCTCGGGCACGGGAATAGGCGCCGGGGGCGGGGGCGAGGGGCTAGGGCTGGGGACTCGCTCCCTGGAGCGCGAGCGCTCAATGATGCGGATACGTTCGCGCTCTCGTGAGGGCGACCTCCCGCGAGAGGGGTGAGGCGACGGCGACCTCCTCCTCTCGAACTGCCGAATCTCGACACGCTCGCGGCGCGGCGGGGGCAGGGGCTCCGACACCACAGAAGGGCTCGGGCTGCGGGCGCGTCGGACGTACTGGGTGCGCTCCTCGAAGCGCACCTGGCTAGGCGAGCGGTGTCGGGGCCGGGACACGGTCTCGATCTCACGCTGGCGCAGGACCATGGCGCCCGAGGTGTCTGCAGGAGCGGCGCTGGAAGGGCCACGGCGCTCATCCCTCATGAAATGGGGAAGCCGTGAGTCATCGTCACGCTCGCGCTCACGCTCGCGGACCTGGACTCGGCTGCGGGTCGGGCCTTCCTCTCTCCTGACCTCCTCGAAGCGCTCGTAGACATCTGCCTCTGGGCCACCACGACGTCGAGGCGGAGCGCCCGACCCGGTAGTGTAGAAGGTGTCGCGGTCATCGTAGAAATCCCTTCGGTCGGCCATGGTGGACTAAAGGGGCGGGCAGAGCGCGCACGCTTCTGCCTCTGTTCTTTGCTGATTTTTTTTTCTTGTTGTTTCTGGTCTGGTGCTCCGTGTGAGCCTCTTTCTTGACGTCGGTGTCTGAAGGTGCTCAAGTTGCCAAAAGCAAGCGTAAAGCCGCTTCTTGTCGTTTATGCGCGCGGCGCGTGAGCTGAGTTGAGTTGTCTAGACCAGATGGCGTCCGTTTCTTTTGGGGCGGTCTGGTCGTGTCTGTTTTCTTGTTGTGCGGAACCAGGCGAAACTGGGGACCTGGTTTGATTGCGGGGTTCGGGTAGCGAGACCAGACAAATCCTAGTCTGTGCTCTTTGGGTCTCGCGTTGGCCTGAGACGGTCCACAATAAGGGGTTTGGGTATCGCGCCCTACGTTGGGCAGGGGGGACAAAGGGCTCTCGGAGCGAGCCGGGAACGCGTGTTCAAAAATAAAAGAAGAAAGAAAAGCTGTTTCTCGAGGGGCTGCCGCGAGACTCGAGTAGTGGGGAAGAGGGGTGAGTTGCACGAACGACGTGCGAAGCGCACGAAAGGGTATTATGAAGTAGCCCAGCAGCGCCAGCAGCAGGAGCAGCCAACGGCGTTGGCGTATCCGTCGGGCGTCGGGTCGCCTTGGCGCGGTGTCCTCTGATCGGCGCCAAACAGCAGGCAGCCCAACCAGAAGCTGCAGTGGGGGATTGGGTGGCCGTGCTGGAACCGACTAGAAAGGGGGAAAGTGAGGGGCGCAGCGGGCAGGGGCAGCGCGCGTGTGGTGGATTTGCGAGGGTTGGACTGCTAACAAAAGAAAAAAGCAACTCAAGACTCGTCGACCCTGGGCTTGCGGGACGACGGCGGCGGCGACGATGGGGGTCTTGGTAGCAGAAGAGATCAAAGGAGGCAAAAGGGGTGCTCAGGGTCTTACACTAGTGCGCCGTGCCTTTATTTTTGTCGTTTGACCCGCGCGATACTTGGGATCCTTTTTCAGTCGATCAATTCGGCCGGTTCCATGGATGGACGGGCTTGGTCTGGTCTTTTTCTCTCTTTTTCGTCGCTGTTCCCTGCCCGGGGCTGCAGCAAGGCTTTTTGGGCGCCAACCAGGAAGGCCGGACATGAATCGTCATCCAAACCGGTCCCGCGGCAGAATGGAGGGGCTGGTTCGGAAAAAGCTGGGTCCAGGGACAGGGGTGGGCGCGCTGGGCTCTCGCCCTTTCCGCGATGGCAGCCTGGGCAGGTGCCGGGACGGGAAACCAGGGCAGGAAGGAAGCGGCAGCCGGGGGGTGGGCACACCTGCTAAGCTTGCCGATGATGGCACCAAGCACGAGGCCTGCCCCACTCTTGACAGCAGTCTGAGACGGGCGGGAAAACCAGGAAAAATGTGCTCTTTTTTTTTCTTTTTTTTTTTTCGTATCTACCCGTCTCGCTGGGCCGGGCTATCGTTGTTGCCGTTGAGATGAACGAGCTGCCCTACCGGTAGTTGGCATGGAATACAGAATACCCAGTCCACGTAGCACTTGAGATGCTAGCAGTGTGATGCCCAAGCGGTTTGCACAGACAAAACGCCTCGACGCGTGCGAGGCCTCTCTCTGATGACTGTGACTGAGGCAGGCTGACAGGCGCTATTACCATCTGGCACCAAGACCCTCTCTCAGGCGCCCGGTCAGGCGTCATGCCCGCCAGGGTGCAAATTGATCCCACGCACGATTGCATGTGTTCAGCTGCCCTGCCCTCCTGCCCTGCCAGCCTGCCTACCCCTCCATCCATCCCACACCCCCAAAAGATTGGGTGCCAAGTAGCACAACTTGATGGCCCACTGGATGGAGAGCCCATCCATCAGGCGAGCGCGGGACACCCCCTTCAACCCCCTTCGCTAGAAGCCCCAGCCCAGCTTCCATCACATCTCTCGGCCCCTTCGGAGCCCGCCCACTATGCCGAGCATCACGTATTATCTGGTCCCCGCATCCCATCTGAGTGCATGCATCGGAGAACCCTGGATGCCTTGCCTGAACTGACGCTGTGAGGTGGCATCCGGGATGAGGAAAATCGCCGGTTTTTTTTTTTTTTTTCCCTTCGCCGTCGTCGGGCCTTGGTTTTTGGGGAAAGATTGCACGCTGCTTCACCCCGAGCAGCTGAATCGAGGGCTCTGACGCAATTGTGCAGCTTCTCCCAGCCCCTTTTGGGCATGGAAACCTGAGCTTCCCAGGATTCCCCAATGGAGGCTCGTCCTCCTTGCTCGCCAATGAGGAGCGCCCGTGCCGTCTGGCCCAACCCGTCGGTCGGCTTCTTTGCACCGGATTCCTGAACAATCAAGACCCCGAGATCAGGGAAGGAGAGTAATATCACAGCCTTTCTTATAGCCTCGCGTCCACTCTGGATGCGACGGGCGAAGCTGCAGGTTTGTGCACTATTACGTCTGTCCCAGAGAAACACGCGACTTTCTGTGCTATTCCTGCCTCCGCATTGAAATAGAAAAAAGAAAAAAAAGCCCATCACCTCTGCATGCATGCAAGTGCAACTCCTCCTGCCTAGGGCTGACGTAGTCTCACATGTGTGCCAGCCTTGGATCAAGAAACCCACCGCAGGCTGAAGACCGAGGCCCCGGCCTTGGACAGGCCGACCTCAAGGCCGCTCCCGTCGCCGCTCTTGATGCTGGCCGGGATCGTCGCGCCCTTCCTCTCCAGCACGATCTTGGCGCCGTCCGCCGCCGCGTCGGGCTCGGGCAGCTTGTAGAATCGCCGGCCGGCCCGGCTCAGGAACAGCTCGAGTGCCTCCTGCGTCACCTCGTCGTCCGAGACCACGCCGCGCTCGACGGCGTCTTCGAGCGCCAGCAGCACCAGCTGCGTCGCAAACGGCTGCGTGAACACGCCCGCCGGCACTGGCTTGCCCGACTTGGACGCCAGCGGGTGCGGGGCGCTGTCACTGCCGCTGTATTTTTTTCCCAAATCACGTTGTTCTCCGCGGTCAGTTTTTGGGATAGAATAGGATCCAAAGCACAAAAAAAGTTGGCTCGGGATGTGACGAGATGATGAAAATGGAAAGGATCATCACTGCCCCCAACACTGACAGCTCACACACACGCCCCCGCAGCAGCACCAGGAAACCATCAACTTACAAGAAAAACTTGGGGTTTTCGCTGCACACGGCCTTGAGCAGCGCGTCACGGTCCTTGGGCTTCTTGGGAATCGGCTTGCAGAAGGCGTGCGGGTCCACCTCGCTGACGTCCCCTGTCAGGTAGAGGTGGTGCGCCGTGATGGTGCCTGCCACCGTCGGCCCACAGGCCTTGACGGCCTCGACGGCCGCCGCCGTAGAGCAGTGCTGTTAACTCACCGCCTTAGTTTTAGGAAACCACGTCTTCTCCGTTCTGTCCATTTTTCCTGTTTTTGGCCGTCAAGTCGTCAAGCAACAAAAAGAAAAACAACTCACCTCAAGAACGACGCGCAGGCGCGGGAACGTCTCGTGCAGGCGCCTCAGCTCGGGCAGGAAGGCCTCCTCGAGCGACAGCTCCTCGGTGGCCTCGGCGTTGGGCACCTCGCCGTGCAGGTTGAGGACGAGGTCGTGCTGCTCCATGGCGCGCAGGACGGGCGCGTAGGCGTCGAGGAAGTCGGCGCCCGCCCCGGACTCGGAGTTGGTCGTGACGCCCTGCGGGTACATCTTGACGCCCGTCACGCCCGCCGCCGCCGCCTCGGCCACCACCTCGGGCGTCACGCTCGGATGCAGGTACAGCGACATGAGGTAGTCGACCCGCGGCTCGATGGCCTGCAGCGCCGACCGCACCTCGAGCGCGCGCGCCACGCTCGTCACGGGCGGTTGGAGGTTGGGCTGTGTTTGTGTTGTCACTTGTGTCAAAAAAAAAAGAAGGCACATGCTCCAGTCGACAAAACAAACGGCAACAATACGTACCATGACATAGACGGTGTCGACACCCCCGTTACGGATCTCGGGAGTCACCAACTCCATAAGCTGTAGACCCCAGGGGCGAGAGCCCCGTGTAAGCGACTATGGCACGCCTAACGAAACTGCTGCAGAGGGGTAGGGATCGTGGTAGTGACCTTGTCCTGCCTCAGGTGGACGTGCATGTCCGCCGAGGGCGGGAGCTCCAGCTGCTGGACGTCCTTGAGTCTCATCCTGAATGCCGATGGGTGATCTTTCTCTCTATGCCTTTTCCCCTTCTTGTTTGCCGCCCGTGGAAGGTCCTGTTTGAGGATCGCGCTGGTTCAAAATCGCAGACCACTACCAGACTCTGACTGGCTGCGCGTCACAACCCCGCCACACACCACCAGTTGCGCTAAAGGTTTTCCCGGCTCTTCAGTCAAGTGGGGTCATTCTGGACGAGGGACGATTCAGGGGCTAGGTGAGCCGCAACTCCTTCCGGTCACCTCGATTAGATCTCTACTTGAACAATGCATTGTCCTTGGCGTTACAAAGCGAAGTGGTTGAAAGAGTTGCAAGTCTAACAATCCCTAGTGATGGGAACAGGATACTATCATCGGGCAGAGCACACACCACGATCCCAAGGCCTATACGTGTGAAACTGGAATCCAGACAACAAAAGGAAAGAAGTCCATTGTCAAGATATTACAGAAAAGCAAGGTATAATGATAATCATCGCTTGGCATGGTTCGGCTGCCCATCGTGCATCAGCGCCTGGCTCTCGGGGGCGGCCGTCCCAGCCGGCCCGTGGCCATCCATCTCGAGCGTGGGCCTCTGCTCGGGCAGCTCGTGCGTCACGTACCGCGGGTCCGCGAGCTCGTACGCGGCCGCGCGCGAGTGCAGCTCCTGCGGCGGCGGCACCGGCGGCGGTGGTGGGCTGCCCGCGCCGCCCATCGACTTCTTGTCGTAGCCGCCCCACATGCTGCCGGTGCCGTCCGAGAAGGGCGTCACGGGCTGCTGCGGCGGCGAGCCGGCGTTGCCGTAGTAGTACTGCTGCTGCTGCTGCTGCTGCTGGTGCTGCGCCGCGAGCGCTGCCTGCTGCCGCTTCTCGTCCTCGGCCTGGGCTTGAAGCTCGGCCTCGGCCTCGGCCTGCGCCTGCTTCTTGCGCTTTATGAAGCAGACGACGAGGGCCGCGCCCATGATCGCCAGGACGCCCACGGCGACACCCACGCCGATCCCGGCCTTGGCGCCGAGGGACAGTTGTCCGGGACCGCCGTTGTGCTGGTCTGGCACGCTCGACCCCTGCGCGGGGTCGGCGGGCTTGCCGTCCGGATCCGGGAGCGGCGTCGACGCGTTGGCGGAAACGAGGGGCAGGGCCATGGCCGGCTTCCAGAGGCCGTCCGTGTCGAACTTGATCTCGGTCAGCGTCTTGTTGACGGTGTAGTAGATGCGCACGATCGAGGTGGCTGTGTCAGATGCAAGGGCGAATTCGGCGTTCGGATCGTCGGCGAGCGGCCACAGGCTGGCCGACTGGTTCGTGTTCATGGGCCGCCAGACCCAGTTGATGTTGCCGACCTGGTGCAGCGCGCGGTCGGTCCCGATGTAGAAGATGCTGCGGGTCGCAGCCCTGTCGATAGCGAGCTCCATGGATTTGGGGTTGCCCGTCCAGCTGGTGAGCGAGAAGTTTGTGGCTATTTGCGTATCAAGCGTGATGTTGGCCGTGTTGGTAAGGTTCGTATTGGCCGTCACGTTGGTCCCCAGAGCCAGCGGACGTGGCGTGGTCGCTGTCGGTTGTTGAGGATGCGGTGTCAGCGTTCGGCCATAGCGCGTGCTCTTCTTTTCTTTTTGTCCTCTCACTTGCTTTGCTTACCTAGCCAGTATTTGCCGTCCGAGTTGATGCGCGCCACGCCCATGTTGTTGCTGTCCCTGGGGTAGACGACCGAGATGTTGCCGTTCGAGTTGAACTGGGCTCCCAGAGCAAAGCCCGACGTGGTATCTCGCGAGACGACACCGCCATGATAGAAAGAGTTTGCCTCAGGGTCATACCCAATGACCTGGATAGTCTTGTTCGTGTCATGGTAATAGACGCGGTACCCATCCTTCGCGCTGAGGAGGACAGAGGCGAGTCCTGTGGTGTTATGGACCGCTGGCTTATCGTCGGATATGATGCGGTCGTTGAGTTTGTTGAACTTGCCCGTCTTCATATTGCACTCGTGGAACGTGTTCACGATGTCACCGTCCTTGGTCTGGTAGAAAATGGAGGCCTGTGGAGAGCAGCGTGTAAGAGAGAGGTCCGCCACCAACACCACTGAACAGAACACCATCCATACTGCCGTTTGGAACTCACCACCGTCTTGGTGTTATCCCACCAGCCCTTTCCGGTCAATGCGGTGCCGTTCCGCGGCTGGAAGGAGAGCGACAGCGTGTTAGGGGGGTCGACTGGAAACACGGGCGTGCCGGTGCTGTTGCAGGAGCTGTACATAATGGCGCCCGTTGTCTCGTTTTGACGGATCACCTGGGGACCGATCGTGGTCAACCAGGCGGCCATGGTGGCCGAGCACGACTGCACGGCCAGGCAGAGGAGTAGGATGGACGACGGGAGCGCCCCGGAAGGGCGCCCGGCGAGGGAAACCATCTCGACGAGAAGCCTAGGGTCGGGACCCCCAGCTCGACGATGTCGTCAGGAATGTATACTATATACCTCGGGCTGGAGAGAGAAAACAGGCCAGGCGCTAGGCGCCAACAGATATGAATTGTTCCGCAAGCCCTTTAAAACACCGCTAAAGAAAGGACAGCCGAGATGTGTCGGCCCAGCTCGGCGACGGCGGCGAGGACGGCGAGATAACGAGACAAGTAGTCACGCACTGGCGGGCCGTCTTGTTGAAGGAAAGAAGGGCTAGAAAAGAGGAAACAGGACGGAAAAGTGACGAGACTTGCGTGCGCAAGGGCCGCATGATGGGGGCGGCATAGAAGGAGAGAAAAAAAAAAAACGTGTAAAGAGGGGGTAGGAAGACGATGGCTCGGCGCGATATGCAAGCAGGCAGTCGTGATAGCAGGCAGGGGTACCACGAACCAGGACAGGGGTCGCCTCTCTCCGCAAGCCAGGCGCGGTCAGCAGGGGAGATGAGAAGGGCAAAGAGGCCTGCGGCGTCGTATAAAGTCGTCCAGTGGATGGATGCTTCGGCGAGCAGCTGAAAACGGGCCCCCACCCCAAATTCGCACAGACGGCTACCAGCCTGTCCACCGTCCGGATAAGCAGAGGCGAGGGCGAAAAAGATCACCGATGGCTGCATTCGCAGATGCGAGGTGTTGGAGGGGAAGTGCGGTGATATTGATGCATTATATCGCAGATCGAAGCCCAAATCCAGGAACATGGACAAACACTTGACGAGTGCATGGCGCTGACCGAACACATGGTGTCTTGATAATGCTGTGAAAACCCATCAAGCTATCGGGAATGTGTCAGCAGCCAGCATCCATTGGTCCTGATCGCGGTGGTGGGAGCAAAAGGTCTGGTCCGAGGTGATCGCGAAAAGCTGGGCGGTCGGGTGGGTAGTCGGCATCGAGGTCCCTAAGCCTTGTCCAATTTCAGGGATCCTCAGCCCCAAATAGCAGAACGACGGGCCCGTGCCGATGGGTTACCCGTGGTTGCCTGCCTTTTAGTGGCCCGCTCGTAAAGATCGGGCGAGCAAGCGCCCACCACCAACAGGGGCTGCTTCTCCACCGTCTGCTTGCTTGCAGAGACCCGACGCACACCACCAAAGAGTCGGCTAGCAACCAATCGCCTTGTTCCTTTGTCTTGCACCGACGCTGTTGCGTGCGTCTGGGCTAACCTCGAGCTGGTCAGCAAAGAGATGATCCTAATTAGCTGTGACAAGATCTCACCGCGGTGCCGTGCTCTCTTGCCACGCTGCATTATGTTTTTAGAGGATGTGGTCCACGTCCATCCGCCACATCAAACTCCTGCTTCGCAGCTCGCGTCGTACTGCTAAAGTAATCGATAAATCCCAATCTGGAATTGCAAAGCCAGGCGGAGATTGGAGTCTCCTGTCCTACCCTTCGTCAAGGGGCGCGCTAGTAAAGCAAGTACAAAAGCAGTAGCTGGTTCATCATCGAAATGCTGCTGCCTATTCCAGACCCCGCTTCACATCCTTGGCCTTGAGACCCTCCAGCGACACCTCGGGTGTCTCGTAAGAAGGCCTTCCGCCCAGTATATCCACGATGTCCCTCAGAGGGGCCCAGAAGGCCATCTTGGATCGCCTGTTCTGCCAGTCTGTCTCGTTGGCCTCGATCTCCTCAATCGGCCGCATCGACACCTGCGATCCCGTGATGCTGATGACCCCCGAGCTCAATGGGTCCGCCTTGACCTTTTCCGGCGCTCCCCTGCCGTAGGTCTCGAGGTGCTCAATACACTTGATGGCCAGCCGGACCGCCCGGCAGCGGTCCATGGGCGACGGCGTGTCTCCCTGTGCCCAGTGGCGGGGTGTGATGTCGCGCGACTCGAACCGCCCGTGCGCCTCCTCGCGGATCAGATCTCCAATCACCTGTGCCGTGTACACCTTGCTTGCCTTCTCCGCCACGAGAATCAGCCGCCCGGCCCGCGACCGGCCCTTGTCCTTGGCGAAGACAGCCTTCAGGTGCTTGATATCCGAGTCCAGCATGCTCATGCTGATGCCCTCCTCCGGCGTGTACACGGCGCTCGCGCCGCAGCTCAGTCCTGCCAGCGTGGCCACGTACCCGCACCGCCCGCCCTGCGTCTCCACCACGAAAACACGGCGCCTGGTTGACGCCGCCGACTGCTTGATGGTGTCGCAGAACTGCACGAGCGCGTTCAGACAGGTATCCGAGCCCAGCGAGTATTCCGTCCCGGGCACATTGTTCGACACGGTCGCGGGGAGCAGCGCAAAGGGTATGCAGAGCGAAGGATACTTCTCCCTCGCCTGGCGGAGCTCCGACACGGCCCGGAAGGCCTCGAACCCACCGACGATGAACATGGCGTCGAGCTTGTACTTGCCGATCAGGTTTGCGATGTGCTCCATTCCGGACTCGCTGGGCAATTCACGATTGGTTCCAATCTCCGAGCCGCCAAGTGTGCCCCATTTGTCGACCTGGAACCAGTCAAAGCCCTTGACAGAGCCCTCGTAGTTGCCTTTATCGTCGACATCGTCGTGATGCCTGGCGAACCCCGCAAAACCGTTCTCAATCTTCACAGCCTCGTGGCCGCGCGACATGCAATAGGCAACGCCGGCTCTCACGGCTGCGTTCATACCACCGGCTGGGGCTCCAACGTTGATGAAGCCGATTCTCATTTGCTGCTCACCGTGCATGAGGTTAGCAATGCATCCCAGGCACACCAGTCTATTCCAACAGGCCATGACAGGAAAAGAAAATGGGGGGCTTGCCTTCTCTTTGGGCAGGAGCAGGCTTTTGTCAAGGTTGACCGATGTCATCATCATGTACGACTTGTACTGTTCCGCGAACTCGACATCGCGAAGGGACAGAGCCAGGTCAAAGTCCTGTGCCTTTATGGCGGCGGCGACCTTCTTCGTCTCCTGAACAGCTTCCATCAGGTTCTTTCGGATGATTTGATTTTCGCTCATGGCGATGACGCAGGTTGGGGTCTCAGGAGTCGCCTCAAGAACGGCCTTGACGGCCTCGACACCCTGCAACGTCGCAAGCATACGGTCGTATGCCACTGCTTTGCCACCACGCTGGAGGTGGCCCAAGACACTGGTGCGTGTATCCAGACCCAGGCCCTTCTCATCAGCCAGCAGCTCATGAACCTCGTGGGCCGTGATCTTCCTGCCATGGCGGTCATGGGCGCCCTCGGCAATGATGACAATGGTCTTCTTAGTGCCGATTTCACGATTCTTCTGGATGATGGCGCACATCTCTTCCTTCCAGTTGTCGTCCCTGGGCTTTTCTGGGATGAAGACAAAGTCGGCGCCGGTGGCGATGGCGGCCATCAGCGCGAGCCAGCCGCAATGTCTGCCCATGACCTCGACAACGAAAGCGCGCTCGTGCGACTCAGCGGTGGAATCGATCTTCTCGATGCACTCGCAGATGCTCATCAAGGCCGTGTAGCAGCCGATGGTGGCGTCGGTGCCCGACAGGTCGTTGTCGATGGACCCGACCAGGCCGACAATGTTGAGGTGGCGGTAGGGTTGGACCTGCTTTGCCGACAAGTCTCCCTTGGCCACGAGCTCGTCAAGGAGTGACGGCCACTCGGCGCGGAACTTGTCAGCACCTGTCAGTGAGCCGTCTCCGCCGCAAATGATGAGGGCGTCGATGCCGTTCAGGACCATGTTCTTGGCGGCGATGAGACGGCCTGGGCGCTCGTAGAAGGCCATGCACCTGGCGGTGAGAATCTGGGTGCCGGCGGTGGCCAGGTAGTTGCGGACGTCCTCCCAGCTCGTCTTCTTGATGTCGTCGCCGCCGCGGACAAGACCCTCGTAGCCGCGGTAGACGCAGTAGGCGTCGCAGCCCATGTGGATGGCCATCCTGACGACAGCTCGGACGGCGGCGTTCATTCCTGGGGCGTCGCCGCCTGATGTCATGACGGCGATCTTCTTCTTGTGCGGCTCCATCGTGGCGGGTTCGCTGGTGTTTGTGAAGATGGATGGGTGTGAGAAGCCGACGATGGCTGAGAGCTCCGTCGTTTTACTGAGCAATCATGGACTATTTCCAGAAGACGGAAAGTGCGAGCGGCGATGGCGTGTGACTCGGCTCCGAATCCTTTTGAGTTTTCGTTTGCACTCCAGAGAAAGAAAGACCCCAACTCCAAGACCGAGACTTCCAAATCTTGAAGATGCTCAGCTCCTTCCTTCCCACAGGAACCAAGCCGTGAATGGGCTGACGTCCAAGGCCGGCGGCGCAGGGACCCCGCCCGAATTTTTTGTTGAAGGTAGGAATCCGAGCCGTGCAGCAGGCGCCCGCGGTTAACTGTAGTGGGACCCGACAGCGTGTGAACTTCCACAGTGAATTGGCAAGGTTGAGCCAACAGATTCCACAACCACGCCTTGCAGTTCATCTGCAGCCTGGGCTTCCATCCTTTTGTAATATCCCCTCCTTTCCACACGTGTATCCTTGCACTCTGATCAATGGCAGCTTCGGATAATTCCCTCATCAGGCGGAGCCTTGGGGAACTTTGGCAGTGGCCCCCCACGCACGACGGCTTCTAGAAGTCACCGCAGATCATTCAGAGTGAGAGTGAGGCTGAGAAAACCCGTTTGAGCTGATAGCGATTTTTATTCCCCCACTCTCCCGTCCTCAATCCATAGTTCTAGGATTCCATGCGAGTCAGAGGGTTTACGTAGGCGCTTAGATGCTTCCTAACCTTGTTCACAGCAAAAAAGACGGCACTCTGATTGCCTCAATTCTTGCCTTATATTTTTGCTGTATCTTTTCCCTGTTTTTCTTTCCTGTTCCTATATCTGTACCTGTATCTTTTTTTGTGGTGGACAATCGTGCTCGCTGCCATTTGGTGTCGCTTGTGGTGAAGCTGGCGTCGAGCTGGTTCAACAGGAACGTCATCAGCTCCATCGCATGCGGACCGTTTGCTGAAATGCCCCTCACTTTGGTGGAACCCGTGAAATACGTCAGTCGCCAGCAGGTGCTGAGCTTCAGCCACTGAAAGCTTCAGCCACAATTACCTGCATCTGCATGAATCCGTGTCGAATCGGATGTGGGACTTTGAGGGCGCGGAACATTCCATTCATCTCAGATCGCGTTTGGAGACTCAAAGAGGCCGGCCGACGCCGCCAGAAACCTCACGATAGTGTCAAATATATCTTGCACACCATAATGACAAACCCTGCACAGCCGCCCTTGTCCCTGCGGCCATGGCCCACCGGCGACAAGAGGCCCAAGAGTCTCGCCGAATTCATCGCCCGCGTCAAGTCGGCCGGACCCGAGGGCTTCCGCGGCATCAACGAAGATGAGCTGCGCAAAGAGGTCGAACTCGAAACTACTGGCATCGCGTCGACCGAGACGGCCGCCGCCGATGGCGACGTTGATATGGACAGCGATCCTGCGGCCGGCGACGAGCCCTCGACGACAGCCGTGACGACAGAGACTATCAGGACGGCAAGGGACGAGGCCCTGCGGAACATTGAGTATGCGCTCACCCTGCCAGAAGTTGTCTGCAGATGGTGACTTTTGTGACTAATCCTTGGTTTCTGTGCTCTGAAGCATCGCTCACCAGAACGCCATGCTCACTCTCGACTTCGTCTCGCTCTTGCTCACCAAGGAAGACCCGACAAACGCTGGCAGGACCCTGTCCCCAACCCTGAGGGAGCTCGTCGGCATTGGCACCCTCGGCGCCGACCAGCTGGCCGCCCCGCAGACCAATGCGTCGCGGGTCCAAGACAACAAGATGGTGGCCACCGGCTGGAAGTTTCTCGACATCAACAGGAGCATGGACTCGGTCCTGTCGGCCGCCGCTCGTCTGCAGAAGGAGATCTCACTCGAGACCCGGTACTGGGCCGACGTTCTGGCTGTCAGCGACAAGGGGTGGTCTGTCTCACGCCTTCCCCACGAGAGGCAGACACTGGGTGTCAAGTTCGGATTCTCCGAGTGTATGTCCTCCCGCTCCGGCGACATTGGCCTGGCTACCTAGGAGGCCTTGAGAAGGACGAGTGGAAATACTGACGCCTTGTTGATAGCTGCGCCCGAATTTCGAAACACCAGCCTGGCTCCCATGAGGCGCAGCGACGACGGCACTGTCAGTCTCGATGCCGCGAGGGTCGCGAACCCGCAAAGAGTTCGCGTGTCCATCGAGAGGGACGGCGTGGTTGTGGGCAGGGCCGTGCTGCCCCAAGTCCCGGCCCCTGACGCGCCCCTGGAGAGCCGGGTCATGGAAGCACGAAACACCATCTTTCACCAGGAGCTGTGGTACGAAATCAACCGCGAGGGCCGCACTCTGCTCTCGTTTGGTGTCCGGCTGGCCGACGGGGCCGTCAGCTACGAGTTGGACACGCACACGAAAGCCGTCATCCGCTTGTGCGACCTGACAGACGACGCGCCGTCTGAGCTTGGCTGGGGAGCCGGCTCAGATGATGTCCTCGCCGAAGCCATCAGCAGCGCCCTGCCCTTGCTCCTGTCGTACGCCCACCGGCTGAACCTGCGCGTCAGGTCGCAGCCCGGCCCGCCCCAGGTCGGGCAGAGCCGTGCCGGGCAGCCGTACGCCCTCCTCAGGCCCGTAATCGCTTACCTGGAGCACGAACGCTCTCTTGAAAGGGCAACACGTTTCGTGTCGGACCTGACCTGGGTCCTACAGTCGGCGGGCTACTTGTCCGCCTCGTTCACCCTCATCGAACCACCCGTGTCAACGGCGTCGCCAGGATCATCTCGTCACGCATCTTCGTCCGAGGCCCTCCTCCACACATTCCTCAGCCCGCACGAGTTCCAGCTCCAACTGAGCATAACTCCAGCCGTGCGCCTCTCGGTGATAGGGACGACGCAGCTTTCCGCTCACCTCTGCACCATGTACTCAACGAGGCTCCTCCCGCCACTTGGGGAGGTGCCTCTGGGGCCGGGCGAGCCACTGCCCCAGCAGAATACCCTCCGCTTCATATATCCACCGTCAGAAACATACCCTAACCTCCGGGAGGTTACCCACTATATCAGAGGCGCAGTGGCGCGTTTCCTGGCGGACCAGGCCGAGCAGCTCGCTTTCTCTATCGCGGGGCCGGTCGACGGCGACGCGGAGCAGCGGCTTGACTTTGTCAAGTCCATCGACGGGACAGCCGTCTCGGCAGTCGAGCCCGATAGGAGGTCTGTTCGGTTTGAGGTCAGTCTGGTTGGTAGCAATGGGGAGGTGGTGGGTGCGGATGAGCATGGCTCTCCGCAGCTGAGAGTCTACGGCGTGTGGCCGCCGTTGAGAGACGGGGAGGAGCTGACCCCTCAGACGTGGACATGGACTGTCGAGGAGGCCAAGGGTGGAATCGGGAAAGAGACGGTTGAAGGAGTGTGCACCAGTATCTTCAGGGGCTTGGATTACTAGGTGCAATCCGAGCCCATGCCTATCTGGTGGTAGGGTTTAGTAAGGTACGACTTTCGGCGTGGTCCATGGAAAGGGGCAGCGATGTCTACCTTCCAGGGCATGATTGAGAGAAGAAAGCGCGAATCGACAGGCTGATGAGCTACGCCTGGCTCGTAAGTGGCGTGTTTACCCCTATGACGAGCATAATGCATATCGTGCCTGCACGTTCGAGCCTTCCCATTTTGTACTGATTGGTTTCGACATCTTCCTTATCGAAAGGGCATAGAGAGCAGGCATAACAAAACCACGCGAATTTAACTAGAGTCCTCGACGAGTACAAAAGCTAGTGAATATTGGCGGCCTTCTTTCATACGCCACAGCTTAGGCTCGATAACTTCCACTTCTCCACAGGTTTCTCGGCTTACTTTGAAAGGCGACGTTCTCAGGAAATCGAAGTCTTTTTGTTCCTATCCCCGAATCCCTTTTACGCCAAGTACGAACCGCGTACACCACGAGGCCGTTTCCGGTCCCAAACAGCCTGGGATTCTTTTCAAGTCAATCCTAGTGAAACGGAAATGCCGTCCAACGAGCAAGCGAGCCAGACGCCGCCCATCGAGCAGACGAGCCAGTTTCCGCCCAACAAGGACGACCGGCCTGCCACTGGGTCTGGGTCTGGGCATGGGTCGGGAGACAATACTCGCAAGCAACCTGCCACCGACCCTGGCTTGGGGACCAGTATTTGCGAACAACCCGCCACTGGCTCTGGGTCGGGCTCTGGGTCGGGCTCTGGGTCGGGCTCTGGGTCGGGGACCAGCATCGACAACCAGGCTTCCATCATCAATTCTGGGTCGAGCCCTGGGCCGGGAGTGAAAACCGATAGCCAACATGCCATCAGCTCTGGGTCGAGCTCTGAGCCGGGATCTAGTGCCCACAACCAACCTCCTGCCGCCAACGCTGAGTCGGGCTCTAGGACGGGAGCTAATACCGACAACCAGCCCGCCACTAGCTCCGGGTCGGGAGCGAGCATTGGCGACCAGCCTGCCACTAACACTAGCTCTAGGTCGAGCTCTGGGCCGGAAGCCAGTATCAACAACCAGCCTCCCGCCGCCAACTCTGGGCCGAGCCCCGGGCCAGGAGCCAGCACCGACAGCCAGCCCGACACCCGCCCCGTGCTGAGGTTCTGGTGGGGCGCCACCATCGGCCCCGAGCCGCGGTCCTGCGCGCAGATCCTGCGGGAAAACTGGGGCGACGTCCTCACCTTCATGAACTCGTTCGGCCTCACGAGGGAGCGCAACGGCATCCGGAGGGGCGCGGCCATCCTCCGCCGGTACCAGCACGCCGAGAGGCGAGCCCTGGCGCGGCTTGCGGACCGGCAGAGGAGGGGGCTGCCGGTCGACGAATACGTTCGGCAGTACAGGGAGAGGAGGAGAGACGACGAGGAAGAGGAGGAGGACGAGGAGGAGGCAGAAGACGTCCGGGAAGTCCACGAGGCCAGGGAGGAGGCCAGAGCGCACTATAACAGGGTGTACAGGGAGTTGACGGCCAGCAGAAGGTTCAGAGCGGCGAGGGCAGCCAGGGCCGCCAGAATAGCCGAGAATCAACAGAGGCACCCGTAGCCTGATGCCTGTAAGTTCTGCGCCTCCAAGTGCTGCATCATGCCACCATTTTCAGCTGTGTGTGCTGACGGCTCGCTGCCCAGGTCAACTTCATGACTACACGGATCCTTTTACGCCCGAACAGAGCATGCCCTTCACCTAGCCGACTTGATATTGACCCATGAGAAGAAAATAAGGGGAGAAGAAGGAAATCGGGGATTTATAATTACCATCATCAGTGTTCTTCAGTGAAAAAGACGGAAAAGCGAGGTGTGGTTATTATTATTATCGATGTTCTTTCGGCGGAACCGACAGGGGTCCTTCTATGCAAGCATCCGTCCTATAGAAATCTCTAATTACAGCGTGTACTCCCACTCCACGTCCTCCCAGCCTTCCCTCTTCCGCAGCGTGACCTCGACGTCTCTCCGCGGCTTCCACAGCCCCACGGGCATCTCGTCCTCCTTGAACGGCGGCACCTCGACCTCGGCGCAGCCGGGCGCCAGCTCCCAGGCGCACGCGATCGCGGCTACGATGCCTGTGATCTCGATGTGGGCGAGCGTGCGGCCGGGGCAAAAGACCTCGCCGCCACCGAAACCGCGGAACGCGGCCGAGTGCACCCTCTTGCCGCCATCATCACCACCACTGCTGCCGTCCGTGAAGACGCCGCCGGGAGCGTTGAGGAAGCGCCTCGGGTTATAGTCGTCGGCGTCGGCGCCCCAGACGTCGCGGCGGCGGTGCATGACGCTGCCGTCGATCATGACGAGGGAGCCCTTGCGCAGCAGGTAGCGCCCGCCCAGCACCACGTCCTCGCGCACCGTGCGCACTGACGACGTCGGCATTGTCAGGCGCAGCATCTCGCGGAACGCCGACGTCAGCAGCGGGCAGCGGTTGCGGAGGCCCGACGTGTCGACCGTCGCCTTCTTCTTCTTCTTCTTGCTGCCGTCCTCGCTGCCGTCGGCAGCGGTGACGGTCACGGTCCCGCTGTCGAGTAGCTCGGCGCGCACCTCCTTCAGAAGCTTCCGGTCTGCCAGGAGGCGCGCCAGCGTCCAGAAGGTGCCTAGGGAGCTGTTGGGGATCAGGCCGAAGAGCAGGCCGACCTCGGCCTTTGCAAAGTCGCGCAGCGGGTAGCCGTGCTCAAAGTGTATCCGCGCGCGCTCGCGCAGCAGCCACGACGCCTTGGACAGGCGGGCATCGTCGCCATAAAACTCAAACATGGCGTCGGCGAGGCGCGCGCGCGCCCGGTGGGCCTTGGGGTAGACGAACCGCGAGAGGCCGCCGCCGACCACGCCCATGAGGACCGCGTAGTCCTCCAGGTCCCAGAAGATCTCCTTGAGCGACGGGTCCCGCACAAAGGGGCTGTCGGGCCCCCAGAAGGCGGTCACGCTGGTGCTCGCGATGAGGTCCATGCACCAGCGGTAGAGCTTCATCGTCACCTCGCCGGTTCCGTTGGCGGTGGCTGCGGCGGAGAGGCGTCCAAAGTTGCCGGCAGCCCCGGCCATTAAAACCATGCTGAGCTCGTCCAGGGCCGGGCCGGAGGGGAGGGAGGTGTAAAAGTGGTTGTGGTTCGCGCCGAGGAGGCCCGGCCCGTCCTCGTCGAACATGTTCTTCTCGTTGATGGCGTGCGCCTCGTCCGAGAAGAGCAGCATCCTCCTGGTGAAGTTGGTGGCAAACGGCAGGAACGAGATGGCCTTGGCCTGCCGGTGGACGGCCGCCGTCAGGGCCGGGCTGGTGATAATGTACTGTCTCATCCCAGGGAGCGGGAGGGTGTAGATGTCAAAGCCGTACTTGTCCCTGGAGGCGGCAGGGGCATCATGTTTCCATCAGCGGGCCGCTGCTTTGGTAGTCTTGCGCTCGGCATTGATGCGACGCCAAGATTGTCGTTCTTGCCACTGGTTTTTACTTACTGGATCACTTGATAGTACTTCTTCCCATGCCGTATCATCCCAATTATGTGCCCAATAACGGGGATCATGGCCGGGACCATGGGCGGTTCGCGGGGATCCAGCTGGACGCGGAGCAGGCGCTGCACGATAGCCACGAGCACGGCCAGCAGCGACAGCCCGACGACAACGCCCTTTGCGGGGACCAAGGCATCTCGAAAGGCATCCATGACCGGCACCGTCAGGGCTTTCTGTCTCGAGCGATCGATCAATAAGAAGGCGTGAGAGGTGACTGCTGGCTAGGCCCCATCAACCGCTTCCCCTTTTTGTAGGAAGACACGCATCGCAAAAGAATTAGCGTCGCATTCATGCATTCTCCTCGCTTTCCCGGTCCTGGGGGATGGGCCATTCATCAAACAGGGGGACCCCTGAGGGCGTGGAGGCTAAGACGACAGCTGCCTACCTCGCATCCGTGGCGGTGGATTCTCGGACTGACACGCCGACTCCATTTTGGGGTTACTGACGCTGCTTAAGCTTTCCGCCTAAACTCTAATAAATAACTAGCCTGTCACCCGTTTTTGCGGTCAGCAGTGTTTTCATCTTCTATTTGGAAAAGTCTGTCCAAACTGGCGGACCGGTTCAATATACTTGTTCCAGTCTCGGCAACCGGACGAACAGTGAACCAAGTCCAACCGACGTAGCTTTTTTTTTTTATGGGGATCTAACATTTCAAAGCTGGTTCATGCAGCTTGATAAATAAAGGATTGCTGCCGTGGAAAGGTGGACCCTATAGGCTATCGTAGTCTGGTGATATGACAGACAGGCGCCGCACAAGATGAAATGCCACCAGACACAACTTCGCACGTGAAACATCGCGACCCAACTACACTTGGACCTGAAAATCGGAATCCCCATTTCATCGTGGGCGTGTAGGTAACTCGAGTTGCTGCCTCGGGATGACGTCGAGCGGGCCTCAGCTCCATTCCACATCTACCGGTCCATGTTGAGCTAGTGACAACCAAACGCCAAACAAGTCACGCCGAGACCAAAGATGCATACATGCTTGCGAAAGCTCATCAAAATTCCCCTCTCCCCTCTCCCCTCGTTCCAATCCCCTCATAAAACTTCATGGTTAGAACAATAGATAGGAAATAAACAAGACAACTGTACTCTTGCCGGCAAAAATAGAATAGCAGTGTGTGTGCGTCACCCGCCCCCTCGTACATTGGCCATTGCGGCGCTCGGCAGGAGAATACAATGGAGAAGATAAACACCCTGACAAGATAGACGCCCCAAAACAGAGTATAGTTTCGACACAGGAGAAGAAAAAGAATAGCGGCAGGGAAACGATGGGCGCTGATCGATCGAGTTGTTGGGTTCGGTTTGGTTGCCCGGAACCCCGGCTTTCAACGGCGATCTCCGATGCCAAACAGGTACATGAGCTCCTTGGTACTAAGACGAGCTATGTCCTTGGCATCGCCCTCATTAAGGGCCGCATTGACCAAGGAGCGCTTCTGCTCCTGGAGCGCCGAGATGCGGTCCTCGACCGTCCCCTTGACGAGGATGCGGTGAACGTTGACAGTGCGCATCTGGCCCATCCGGTGTGCCCGGTCAACCGCCTGCATTTCAATGAAGGGGTTCCAGAAAGGATCCATGATGATCACCTGCGACGCCGCCGTCAGGTTGAGGCCTGCGTTGCCTGCGCGCAGGGAGACGAGCATGATGGTCGACCGAGGGTTGTTCTGGAAACTGAACGCCGCGCTGTCACGCTGGTCTCGACTCATGCCTCCGTCGTACCTGCATACGTGCAGCCCAAGATCTCTCATTATGGCCACTTCCAAGAGGTCGAGCAGCCCTGTCCACACCGAGAACACGAGCGTCTTCTCTCCCTTTTCCTGGATGTCGCTGAGGAGTTGCGTGCACCGGCTGACCTTGGCCGACGAGATCCAGTTCTTGTAGAGGTAGTTCATGTACTTCTTGCGCGCCGCCTTGTTGCGAGACGCGTCTTTGCGGAGAGTCTGTAGCTGGTGCGGTTTGACCTTCTCTTTTCCCTTGCCCTTGGATCTCTTCTTCGAATCTCCTTTGGGCTTTCTCTTTGTCGCACCCTTTGCGTCTCTTGACCGCGCCTTGGTCTTGGCTCGTTTGGCCACAGCGGCTGCGGGAACGGCCATGTCGTCGCCCGAGTCCTCGATAGCCTTACCCTTCCCCTTCGATGGTGCCGAAGCTTCCGTCTTGAAAGGGTCCAGACCCAGGTCGTCGAATTCGTCGTCGCCCTCATCGTCTGAGTCCTTGATAACACGCCTCTGCTTACCCTTTGAGGTTGACGACTTTGGCGCTGTTCGGGGCTCGAGGTCATCGTCTGAGTCCTCGGCCGCCTCATCCTCGTCATCCGATACGGCATCATCCGCGACGACAAAGTCTCTCAGATTGCCCTCGTCATCCGCCTCGTCGTCGTCGGCATCGTCGTCGCTGATGTCTTCCTCGGACCCAGAGTCTGTCTCCCAGGGCTGATTCCACTTTTCGCCATCCGAATCGTCATCTGAGGAGTCGTCCTCGTTAGCGAGGAGTCCCTCTGCAGCTGCCTTCTCTGGCAGATGGACCCTCTTGAAAGTGCCGTAGTTAACGACCTTCCTAGAGTCGATCCTGCCACGGCACTGGGGGCACAGCGTAGATGTGGAGCCGCCCTCGCCAGCCTGGCCAGCCTGAATATTGTCCTGTTCCGAATTGCTGGTAAGACGTGAGAGGCATTCGCCGCACAGTTCGTGTCCGCAGGGGAACAGGATCTTCGGATCCTGCACTGCATCATAACAGATGGGGCACTCGAAAGACTCTGCCTCCTTCAGCCTATCGATGACGTCTTGCCCAAACATCTTGGCAAGCTCCAGCATCTGCTCGGCGGACACTTCGCTGTCGACAGCGTACTCAACATCAAAGTTAAGATTCGGATGGCAGCAGGCCTGGCGCAGACGTAGCAGCAGCACCAGTACGTTAGAATAGTTCTTGCGGAGGGTGCCGGCTCTCATGTACTTGTTCACTTGGTTCTGCGAGCTTGTCTCGAGGTCGCTGTAGAAAGACATCTCATCGGCAGAAAAGCAGACATGCACGACCTCCTCGATTTTTGGTGGTAGGTCGAGGATTGGCTTGCCGTTGATCAGTGATGTCTTCTCTCGTCGTAGCATCAATGCCTGGAGAACAACCTGTAGCTGCTTCAGGGCATTGTTTCGGAGGGATTGCTTCGAATACGAAGAGTTTCTGCCGCTTGGTTTCAGAGCTCCAAAGGCCTATAAAAGCGATCGGCGTTAGTTGGCCTGCTAAGCTCGGAGGGCACGTTGAGGGAACAACCGACCTTGTTGAACATCTTCTGCTTATCATAGGGGCCTATTCGCAGGAACTGGAACAGGGAGAAAAGCTCGTGGGCCCCGTTCATCATCGGGGTCCCTGAGAGACACCACCTGTACTCTCCCCGTAGAGCATGGACCGCCTTGGCGGCTTGCGTGTTATGATTCTTGACGCACTGGGCTTCGTCCAGAATGATGCGCCAGAACCTTGATTTGCTGTGGAGCAAGGGGCATTGCTTCTGCAGCACCTTGTCGTCTGCGTACTCTCCCTCAGACTTGCGGTGCGTTTCCCTGTACTTCTCCATGCGCTTGAACTCAGCGGCGAGTGTTCCGTACGTGGTCAAAACGACATCGTAGGTCTTGAGCTTCTCGAAAGGCAGCCGCTTCGCACCGTGCAAGAGGAAAACGTTCATCTTGTGGCCGTCTTTCAGCTTGGCTCCGACCTCGGCTTCCCACTGTCTAACCAGGGCAACAGGCCCGACAATCAGGTTAGTCTTGAGATCAGCTTCCTGACCGGGGCGAGCAACCATGAGGGACAATGTCGAGATCGTTTTGCCAAGTCCCATGTCGTCGGCCAGGATGCCTCCCTTCTTCCGTTGGTCGTCTTCCATTCCCATCATCCACTTCAGTGCCAGGCGCTGATGCGGGAATAGAGGGAACTTAAGAGCACCCGGCGTAGCCTCCTGTTCGCTATCCTGGAGTTCAATGTCCGGACGGCAAGATTTGAAGAGATTGCGAATCTGCTCTTCCTCTCTCTCGACATGGCTACTTGAGCCCAGGAAATCTTGCAAGCGGTCATAGAGAGGATTTCCGTCTCCATTCAGGCGGCTTTCAAAGTCGATGTTATTAGCTCGCCGGGTCAGCTCGCGGAGGGAGAGGGGCTGGGGATCGTCCTCGCTAAGGTCGATGTAGTTGCCAGGGTAGGCTCCGGGAATATGGACCTGGGGTGCGTTGTTGTAGATAGTCTGAATGGGGAGATCCGTTGGCGCGGGTCTACTCGCCAGCGGGCTCGACCTATAATCAGCCACATAGCCTGGCATCTGGTAACCTTGAGCCTGAGTAGGAACAGGATTCAGGCGATGAGCCACTTCCCAAGGGTGTGTCTCGTCTTCAGTCTTTGTGGCCTTGTGCTGCTCCTGGCGAGCCTGGTGATGGCGCAGAATCTGTTGATCGATCTCATCATCGTCCACGGTAAGGTCAATGACGTCGTGATCTGGGATGCTGCTGGCTGGGGAGGATTCGAAAGGATCGACGAATCCAGAGGCCTGATTCGAGGTGCGCATGACCTTTGACTGATAGTCTCTTGGTGCAGGCTCGTCTTTGATATGAGTGCCGAATGAGCGCTTGCGGCTACCAGCCCTGCTTTGAGCTTGGCAGCCGTGGGATGAATCTGACCCGGTGCTGGGAGTCGGTATGGAACTGTCGGGGTTCGGCGTAGAACCTGTAGAGTTACCTGCAGGGGGCGCTAGTCAGCAAGGAGCAAGAGGCGACTGGGCCTGTACTCATACGCAACAATATGGCAAGAGAAAGGCAAAGGAAGGAACGTATCTGGCAAACATACCCAAACCAAGGCGCTGCTTGGCAGCAAACTTGCGCTTCTCGAAGCTCCGGAAGATGCGGTCGAATGCGGGATGACGAGGGGCCGAAGGGTCCGACAGCGAAACAACACGGGTCTCGTCGACAGCGATCAAAAACTGCACGTCGCCCTCTATCTCGTCTATGACGGACTCCATATAATCGTGAGAGCCGGAGAGCCCGTCGAGGAGGGAGCTCTTCTCATTGACAGCCTTTGCCAAGGTGGAGATTATGCTTAGAATCTCCTGCGAGTTGGACGTCGATCCCCCATCACCCGCGGTCTGACTTGAGGATCCCGGCTCTGCACCAGCGCAGAATTGTCAGCTCCCTCGAGGGGCGCCAAGGCCACGATCGTGTAACACATGCAAACATACCAGTTTTTGGCTGAGGCGAGGGCAGTCCTCTGTGCTCAGGCATGATAGCCGTCGTCAGGCGGGACGGGCCTGCCGCCTGATGGTAGGGACTGAGACCCGGTTCTGCCCAAAGACCGAGGCCGTTAGTTTATACACGATGGGGCAGGATGCGAAGAAGGTCAACATCAGGTGCCGTAGCGGGAAACAAACCAGTCTTTGGCTGGCGCCAGCTCGCCGGCTCCAGCTTTATAGGAGACCGCCGCGGCGGGCCAGCTTCCGTCTTGGGCTGAGGGCTCCAGGCTCCAAGTTCCCCCCGGGCTTGGCGCTCGCCTTGGGTATCAAGATAATCCATCTTGCCCTGAAGGGCGGCAAGATGCGCCTCGGCGGCGGCCAATGTCTGCGAATCCATCTGGAATGGGCCACTGGACGCGGAAGATTCTCTGAGGGATGCGACAATGGCTCGCTGGAGGTCAATCTGGTCCCGGAGCTCGTCGAGCTCAACGGGAGAGGAGGAAGTGTCATCCATTATGAGAGGGTGCACGGGGCAGTGCAGGCAGCGTCAGGCCGCCGTCGGACGATGGAGAGCCCCAGGGCGGCAGAAGTGCACTTTGCCCGGCGCCGGTCGGGCGCAGGTTGTGGTGACGTCTGGGACGAGAGAGGCGCGGTGATTTGATGTTTCATCCAGTCTGCATCCTGCAGTCCAGCCCCACGATGTCCGGTTGGTTGTGGCGGAAGGCTGGCGGCTGGCACTGCTCCGTGGGCGGTTTCGCAGTTGTTGTACCCGGGGCCGAAATCGGGCAGGCGCGAAGTGGTGAATCGGGTAACAGGAGTGGATTGTGTTGCCCGTCCAGTGTTTATTGAACGACGTTCGTGACTACCATTTATGGGAGGCAGGCAGCAGGCCCAGGCAGAGCGGCGAGCTGCAAAAAGCTGATGATGCCTGGGACAAAGACGGGATGCGACCCAGCTCCGCCTTCTTTTTCTTCTTTGTCCTTTTTTGTTTTCTTATTTTCTCTTTTTTTTCGTCCCGTCCTTTTTTTTTTTCTTCTTCTTTCTTTCTTTCTTTTTAGTTTGAGTGAAATTTGGGTTGGGGCTTCCCCAAAACCGGAAGGGGGAGGGCAAAAAGTGTGCGTTTGGAATGAGGAAAGGCTTGAGGCTCATTTGGCGCCCTGCTGAGGCTGCCGCCAGTCACTGCTGTCGGGCATGTCCGTCGCCTGACGCAGAGGAAATTTAGTTCGTTACAGAGCCTAACCTGCCCCGTCGCGTCGCGTCGCGTTGCACAGTGAGCAGTGCTGTGCCTTGTGCCGCGGCACGTCCTCAACCCACGCCCTGCAGCCCCTGTCCGCTGGCATCATCCCATAAGTGCATGCAGGCCAGGCTCCGCTCGAGTGGAGCTAGACGCCCCACCCCGCCAAATCTTCATCAATGTTCACAAGGCTGGGTCAACGAACGAAATCGCCCGGCTTTCGAGGGGAAAGAATGTGACCAGCGGGAATCTCCCATTTGTTCTTGCCACACCCTACTTCTTGGGCACCAACCGGGCGGGCTGCACAAACACGGCACGATCACCATTGGATGGAAGTCGCCTGTCCTCTTCACACAACCAATACTTGCGCGGCTCCAACCGCGGCGCTAATCCCTTAGCCAGATCCGACACGTCAGGGTGGCTTTTCTGGAGCATTCCGGACGGAGGGA
>JNVV01000002.1:957785-1116968 GCA_000733355.1 Falciphora oryzae
AAAAAAAAAGCCAGATTTCCTGCAGCCACTTGCATTTCCCTGCTGATGCCCACGTGAACGAGCTTTTTCGATAATTTGATCCAAGTCGTCATACAGGCAACTTGGGCCATTCGACACCATGGAAGTCGCATGAAGCAAATACAAACCAGCCTTTCATTAAACAAGTAATAGTCTAATTCCCGCCTCCAGATCCAGTAAGCTTGTCCCATAGATGTTCGATTTTGCCCGTGACCCAATCCCACAGCTCCTGAACCTTCTGTCCCGTGGTCTTATGCTTGTCATCGCCGCCGTTGCCTTCGTCCTTGCCAGTACTGTCGCCAGCAGGAGCCGTCTCCGCAGGACCTGTCCCAGAGGCCATAGTTGTCGCCGCCGGACCAGCACTGACACTCTTCGTTGGCGGCGGCGACGACACACTGGGCGGGACGGTCGACGAAGTGGATGCAGCAGGCGTGGCGGGATCAACAGGTTCCTCTATCGGGGACTGCGGGCTGTGAAGACCGACTGGCTTGAGGGGCAGCCTCAGGGTTCCGTTGTTAGACACGGGGGCCAAGCCGACCGAGTCGCAGAGGATGTTGTACACCTCGGTGTTTTCTGTCCATTTTTCTCAGTACGTCACGCAAATGGGAACTGTTGTCCGACACCCAAACAAGAACACTTACGGAATGGCTCCACCTTGCTGTTCGGCGGATGCGGGAACGCGGGGCCTCGGGCTATGAAAATGGCTCTCATAAGCGGGTGTTCGTGGTCGTAGCCGTGTAGTCCCCTCGGGTGGTACACCAGGCTCTTGGCTGCAGCTTCCTTCAGGTCGAACTCTTGCCGCTTGACCACGTTCCAGCCAGTCTTGGGCACGACCCACAGCGGCGCGATTCGAGGGTTCCGCGAGAAGTGGTAGCGCTCAGGCATGTCCACGTCCCTGAGATAGATGTCCACATTCGGATTGTCCTTGGTCTTCTGCACAAGCTCGTCGTGGAGGCTCTGCAGATCAGCCGGGTCGCGCGGTCGCAGGCCTACCAGCGGCCAGCCGTCCACGTGCTCCACCTTGCTCAGGTCCACGATATCGTCGAGCTGTATCAACCTCGCCGCGTCTGTCGTGGCCATGCCGTGGTCTGACACCACAATGACGTTGACGATGCCCGTAAGGTTCCGCTTCTCAAGCCCCCGGAATATCTGGTCAAGCATGTCGTCCGCGTCCTTGATCGTCTTACGAATCTCGGTGCTGTTGGGCCCGTAGGTGTGTCCGTCCGCGTCGACGTTGGGAACATAGGCTGCAATAAGCTGCGGTCGCATCTCTTCGGGCTTTGCACCTTCAACCTCCATTCCGGGCATGTCGAGGAACTTAAGGATACGATCGACCTTTTTGGGCAGCTTCTCATTCCCATTGAACTTGTCCAGGAAGCTTGGCTCGACGCCCAAGATGTGAGCCTCGCTTCCGGGCCACATGTGGATGGCGGTCCGGATGCCGGCCTTCTCGGCAGTCACCCAGAAGGGCTCACCTCCCCACCATTTCGGGTCCAGGCTGCGGTCCGGGTCGGTGTAGTAAAACTCGGCCTTGAGCTCTGGATCCCAGAATGTGTTGCCGACCACTCCATGGCTCTCGGGGTACAGTCCAGTCACGAGGGTGTAGTGATTGGGAAATGTGACACTGGGGAACGAGGGCCGCATGTATAAGGGTGACACGCCCTCCTTAACGAAGGCGTTCATCCTCGGCGTAAGACCGCGATTCAGGAAGTCGGCCCTAAACCCGTCAAGGCTGATGATGATTGTCGTGGGCGCGAAGAGCGCAGTGCCGTTGCTCACGTATTGCTGCGTGCGCGATCTTCCATCCTTGAGGGATAGCTTCAGCGCCACCAGCACCAAGATGGCAAAGGCGGTGCCAACGAGCGAGATTATGAGCGCCCAGCGGCAGCAGCACCTCCTGCGCTTGCTCTTCGCGTCGTCCGTCATGAGCCGGAGGCCACGACGGTCGACCTCGTCGCTGTCTTCGCGTTCACTGCTCTCACCCGTCGAGCTGCCTTCCCTCATGCCTCCCTCTTCCATCTCATACATCAGCTCGCCATCCTCGCCGTGCTGCGCCTCGGCTAGGAGCCTGTCTTTTTTCTGTTTCCTCCTCGCCCGCCGCTGCCCCCTCTTGCCGCTCTTTTCCGAGAGCACATGGTCATCGCCGTCATCGGCCGACTCCTTGTGCTTGGGGAGCGGGGCGCGAGCGGCAGGGCTGACGGAGCGCGACGTGTCGCTGTATTTGCGGAACAGATCCAAGGGGTTCGGGATGGGAATGTTGGAGCTGCGGCGGCGCTGGCTGCTTCTCTGGCGGCGGCGTGCGTCGAGCACTAGCTTATCGGTCTCGTCCTCCTCCATAAAGACGAGGCGGTCGTGGGCCCTCAGCTCGCGGCTGTTGCGCGCGCGGAGCTGAAGCTGATCATCGTCGCTATCGGAATCCTGGTCGCTGCGGATCGACCGAGCATCGGCGTCGTATTCGACTGGTGAGAGGAGCGATGAGTTGTCCCGGCCGTCGGCGGCGGACGTCGTCAGCCGGTGCAGCATGGCGAATCGGTGGCGGCCGTCAGAGCCGAAAATGTATCAGAAGGAAAGGGAAAAGCAAGAGAGAAACAGCATAAAGGTGGTATGAATGCAAGCTGTACAATTCTACGCTTGTCTGGTGACGGCCATGCAAGTGGCCTGTATCTATCTTCAAGCCATCGGACAGATAAGGGATAATGGAGGATGCGGCAGCAACAACCGCTAACGTTCAGACTGATGGGAGGCGCTAAATGTCGTAGATCGCGGGTGATTCTGGGCTTGGCTGGCACACAGTGCAGTACAGTGAGACCCCTGAGCCCATGCGCGAAGACAAACCCACAGCACAGTGTATCCATTTTTTGCTTGAAACCGCTTTGGCTAAAAACGGAAGTGCCGTCTCCATGCAGGTTCTCGATCAATTTTTAGGCGATAACTTCATTCTCAGGACGGCTTTAGCGGCAGCCAGCATGCCGAGGTAGGCGTGCATCTATCTCAAGCTCGTGGCAGCTCTCTAAATTTTCTTATGAATTCTTTTGCCCATCAAGTTGTAGACAGAAGACAGAAGGATCTTTAGAAATGAAATCAAGCACCGAAACCTAACATCCATCAGTTCCGTCGATCAGATTTTAGTCCAGTGACCGCCACCCAACACCAGGGGCCAAAGTCCGATAGCGCGCTGCTATTTTGAAAATCTCGTGGCTCTAGTCCGAGTTGAACCGGTCTGGTAGAAGCCGCAGTAGAATGATGATCGCCCTTCCTCGCCTAGGTCTAGAAACATACGGATACGCAGTACTTGCTTCAGAATGGCCAATACGGGCCTGTGGCTCTCTAAATGACTACCGGGTTGCGTTGTAGCTAGGTATCATTTCTCAATCATGTGCTCCTAGTAGTGTATGTACTTGGGTAATTATCCACCCTGATAGATACTGCCTACCTAGGGAAACCAACCATCCATGTATGCAATGTCCTTGTGTATCGCTCAAAATATGACCGCCGACACGGGCCTGAGACGAAGGAATTGATGAGCTCCCTCGATCCCGGAAGGGATAAAAAAGAGACAAGGATAATACCGGGGGGAAATGAGCTCAAATAGAGTGCGGGCCGGGATCGACGCGTCCAACAGTCACCCGTTACTTCCTCCCTTGCCTCCCCTTGCCCGCACGTCCGTCCTCACAATTGACGTGGACGATCTCGTGCCGGATCTTGCCCTTGGCCGTGGCCTCGATCACAAGCGCGGTGAGCCGGCGGCCGTACACGCATCCCGAATCGAGCCCAAAAGTCGAGCCTGGCGTGAGCCTGTCCGTTCTGTCGACAGGTGGCACGCTGAGACCCCGGCGCGCGTCATGCCCATACACCACCGTGACACGATCTTCATCGCGCGCCACCCGGTTGCGTTGGTACCGCGCCCAGGCCTCGGTCCATTGCTCGCCGTCGCGGCCCTCAACCGGCACCGCCACGTCGTCGTGCCCGTCCCGCTCCTTGCCCTTCCTCCACCGGCCGGCCAGCTCCGCCTCGGCCTGCTGTGCCGACACGGCCGACGACGACAATGGGTTGGACGAGGCGGCCACCCGCTTCTTCTCGGCCTCCTCGAGCTCCTCCTTGACGCGCTCCTTGCGGGCCTCTCGGCCCGGGTATTTGAGCGTGCGCATGTTCATGACGGCCCAGGGGTCTTGCTTCTCGAGAGCAATTCCGGGCACCATGCCAGCGTGCACGACGACGAGGTTTGTGAAGGGCGACTCCCGGATCGTGCCGACGCGCAAGATCACGGGCAGGTCAGCCAGCCAAGCGAGCTGCGCTGGAGTGAGCGATGCCACCGTGCCGCGGTCCCCCTGGTCGCCGTGCGAAAACGGGTTCTGCTCCAGCATGTCGGCCTCGGCATCGCTACTGGCAGCCGGGGACGATTGCGACGCTGACGACGGCTTTTTAGCAGACGCCTTGGCTGCCGCTGGGCCCTCCGCTCCAAGGAGGACCGAATCTGGTGAGATGCCAAACGCGGCGGGACCGTCGTCGCCGTCGGTGCCGGGCACAAGGCGGGTCCTCATGGCCTGATGGGCCAACACGACGCGGTCCTCGTTGTTGCCGCGAACGGCGCTGGCGCCGAGCGACATGGCCAGCTCAACGACGCCCGCACTATCAGGACCCTTGTTGATCAGGTCTCCCACAATGATGAGGTGGTCGCCGCCCTCGCGCTTGAATCCCACCTTCTCGAGGAGGCGCTCGAGCGGCGCCTTCATACCGTGCACGTCGCCTACGATAACTAGACGCTTCGGTCGCCCAGACCCTGCCCCATCTCCCGTCCCCGGCTGCGGCACTAGGTTCGACGGCAGGTCCGCCAAGATGTTCTTGAGGTCCTTGAAGGGCGGGCGGGCGGCGGTGCCATATGACATGGGCGCCAGGGGCTTCTGGGCGGGGATGTCATTGTTGACCTCGGGCGGCTTCTCGGTGCTCTCGGCTTCTTCTTGCGGTGGCTGGTCTTCGGGACTCGGTGCGGGCTGCCAGGCCACACGGGCAGCGTCCCGGTTCACAGAGCGCGAGTAGTACAAGTAGAGAGTGAGGAAAGAGGCGAGGATGCACATCAACATGATGGGTCGCCGGCGACGGATCCCAGCCCCCATGGCGGCCTGCATCATGAGCGTGGCGTCTGGGCCGGCGCCTCGCCCGCCTCTGTCTCGGTCTCGTGCGACGGCGGAGTCCGCTATCGGCCGTCGGCCATGCAGGAAGAATGCAACGGCCGCAGTTCGTGCCTTGGAAAGCGGAGGCCTCGGGCGCCCGAGAAAGCTGGTGAGATATGTGAGTCTCCTAGCCATGATCGGCAACGCTGGGTGTCGGGAGGGTCGATGATGCTTGGGTAGAGTAGCCAGGCCGGCTGCTTCACGTTGTGTTTGACTGTGGATGATTGATGCCTGCCGCTGTCCGGTCGCACGCAGCTTGGCACCCGCGCCGTCGGCGGCGGCGGTAGGCAGGATTGAGCTGCGTGCGACAGTCTGCAGCACGATAATGGCAGCCTAGAAAAATTGATGCCTGGTGCTTACCGTCGAGAACCAACAGCCCGCCTTACGGGCCCAGCGAGGTGGTACCCCAGGTGCCAACCCCGGCTCCTCGGTTGAGCTGGCAAGTCAAGCACACGCACGTCTGGGATTCACCAACTGCCGCAGTCTCGTGTTCACACCTCGGAGAGTTTAGGCAGGGTGCATCAGAGCGTGGGGGTTCTAAATCAGCAAGAAATCGGCACAAGTGGAGCGCGGGCCGGCCAGAGACAAACAAACACGGTTGACGTCAATTAGGCGTGCGCTTCGAGCCAAGTCGTCACGGTTTGTTGGAATGGAAAACAAACAGGGCCCGGTCGCCAAAGCATTTCTCCGGCGCCCGACTTCCTTTTGTTCTGTTGTCCATTGGCCTGCCAAGGGCCAAGATTCCTTTTTTTGGCAACGATGACGACGGTTCCCTTGGCTTGTGGTGTGGTGAACAGCAATTGCCCGGCTGGGCTGCCAGCTACCATTCAAGCCGCTGGTGGCGCACACGGCCAGGGTACCTAAGGCCCGCTGAAACACGTCTGTCTTCAGTCAGCGACTGCGGGGATTGAGCGCAGGTGATTTAGTTGCTTATGGCGGCACTTGGCGCCAGACAGTCGCGACATTGATGTGGCTGCAGCTACCGAGAGGCAATAGGCAATGGCTGTCTGCCTTTTTTTTTCTTTTCCTTTCCTTTCACATCGGAGCCAGCTTTGAGACGGACCGACCAAAAACAGAGCCGGAAGTGACTCCATAGCCTTGAGGCGTGGTGCCATGTCCGCTCACGCGCCGAGCATCTGCTGTGCGCCGGCAGCCGTGGGCACCGGCGGCCTTTTTCTGCCGGCCTGCCTGGCCGCTCGTCCTACGGGTCTTGGGGAACTCATGAACCGATGCGCTCAGCCAAACAAGAATTGAGAGGGGAGCCAATGCAGTAAATATCTAGGTACCAAGCTACGACCATGTGGGCTCTCGAAGCCGATTTCCAGAACGCCCTCAACGCCGGTGCAAACGCGCTAGTCACATACGGCCTGTTTCGGTACAGACGTAATAAGAGATACTGCCGGGGGCAGACAGAGGATAGAGGGCGATGCTGGCTGCCGTCATGCCTTCTTGTTCTGGCCGTCCTTCTGCTGCATCTTCTCGAGCTGCTCCCTGTACTTGCGGTTCTCGACCTCCCTCCAGTCCTCGGGCTCTTTTTCGTTGCCGCTGGTCTCCTTGCCGTTGGCGCCGGCGAATGCGCTCTTACCGGCGTAGAGCTGGTAGCCCTTGCCAGACTCCTCCGTGTCCTCGAGCGTCTTGAAGGTGACTGGCTGGTTGCCGCGGAAGCGTAGGCGCATGTCGATCATGCCGCGACGGCAGTCGCCAAACCCCTTCTTGAGCTGCTGGCACTTTGTCGGCAGCGTCTCGGCCAGCGGGGAGCGCAGGCACTCGGCCGCCGTGTGCCGCTGCACCATGACGCAGTCCGACTCTTGCAGGCACTGCGCCAGCGCGGCTCCTGTGTGGGGGAGAGCAGGTGCTTTGGTCAGTTTGGGGGTCACTTGCGGAGCGCTACTCCACGTCGGGTTCGTGGACCGGAAGGCCTCGGTTCAGGGGGACAGGGCGGCCTACTTATTTCCTTGCACGAGCTCGGCATTCTAAAGATTGTCTGGGTGATGGCCGCAGTCCGTAGGCCTGTCTTTCACGGTCGCAAAACGGAAGCCGGCCAAATCATGAGATCCGAAAAGTCCGGCAGCATGGATCGCACAGAAGAAACCTTAGCATCGGATGGGCCAATCGAAGCTCGCCAGATTCCGAGCAACACCATTGGCGGGCATCGTCAGTCGGAGCCACTCGCCACGGGCGGCCCATGACCCCGGGCTCCACTCCGGATCCATCGCCATGGATTTCACTGTGGAATCGAGATGAGCTTTTGAATGTCAATCGAAGTGTTCGACAGTTTCTGTCGGCATTTTTAGCCGAGATTAGACCGCAGCTTCTTGGTCCACGGAAGTTCCAGAGAGTGTGAAAGCGATAGGAACGTTCCGAGGTGAGCAGGCAGGTGCCCATAACTTCCTAAGTGAGCACTGTATTGCAGGATGAGAGCACCTGCAAATTCAGGAACGAGAAAGCTCCGCATGTACAGTAGTGACCTCCTGGGCCCAAAGACCAACATCATCGAGAGGCGGTCCCGACCAGACGGTGCTTCTGAAGTTTCCTGACCGCTTGGGCCGTTGGCTTTGATGACTGGGCTGCAAGGGACGGGCCTGCCCGATGAGGCGTGCGTGCTGGCCGCCTAAAGGCTGCTAAGGTATCACGCTCACCTAAATTTAAATGAGAGTTGGCTTGGTGGGGATCAAGTCGATCGGCCTCTCATTTTTTCTTGGGTCACCGTGGCTATTTCCTCTGCGTGCCACATTTGAACGGCATTTTTGCATGTGACCTGACATCACACCCCTGAAAGAGCTCCGGAATGCATTGATGACCTCAATCACCCTGCCCACTCCTACTTTCGGACTACCTCCAGACCCCCTTTAGCCCAAGAGGGAAAGGGAAGACGAAAATCCCTTCCTGTTCTCTTTGCTGTGTACTAGTGCTGCCGACTTTCTCTACAGAAACGTCATTCTTTCCTAAGCGCTATCGCTCCGAGTTTGTACCAACAACTGTCGCTTTCGACTTCATTTCTCACCTAATCTTCATTTTCACATCCTGCTGGGCGGGCCTGGCTGCGACCGTGGAACGGGCGTGACGCCCGCACGATCTCGACAATGCCAGTTCCTTTCTTAGGGCGACTCAACATGTTGGTCAAACCTCTTCCTAATGCAGCCCCGACAGCCTACCTTGCTTCAGCTGCCACCTCCCCAAGCCACGAGGAACTCAGCTTGGCTGACAACTGCGCAACAACTGTTTTCTTCGTAGTACCGAATATGTCGCCCTTGTCGGTTCCTTCATTCTCGTCGGCTTCGAGGCCCTCGTTCGAGTCCTGACCCTCGCCCTCCGTATGTCGTTACGCAACCAGCCTCGGAAGAAGGGTCACACGTTTTCCATCTTCCCTTGTGCGCCGACTAGCTACTAACACGCGCCGCGAACCGTCGGGCAACAGCTTCCTCCCTCATCGCGCTCTTTTACCGAGCATCCCGGCGCTTGTTCAACTCGTTTTCATCCCCCGCCCAGAAAAGGGCAGAGGAGAGAAGGGCGCGTGAGTGGCCACCTACCCAAACTCTATGTCTATCCAGAGCCCACTCCAGGCATAGTACTCACCGGCTGACCGAGAACCTGATCGCGTTCATCTTGCAGCTATCTCAACCTCGATCCGCGATGCCTCCGACTTCGTCGAACTCTGCGCGCTCGCTGGCTACACAGCCGAGGAGCACGTCGTGCAAACCAGGGATGGCTACCTTCTCGGCGTCCACCGCCTTGCCTGGAGGAAAGGGGAGGAGGACCAGCGGGTCAACAACGGCCCTAACAGCACCCCTAAGCGCGTCGTGTATCTCCACCACGGCCTTTTGATGAACAGCGAGGTCTGGGTGTGTCAGACTGACGCGCAGCGATCACTCCCCTTTGTGCTTGTGGACCGAGGCTTTGATGTCTGGGTACGTGCAGCGCAAGCAAGATAACCGTCATGGTTCATACGAACGTACTCCTTGCTGACGTAGCATAATGTCGCGCGCAGGTCGGCAACAACCGCGGAAACAAGTACTCCAAGAAGAGCATTCACTGCGGTCCGGACTCGACGCAGTTCTGGAACTTCTCCATCGACGAGTTCGCCTTTTATGATATCCCCGACAGCATCGCCTACATCCTCGAGACAACGGGGCAGCCTTCGCTCTCGTACATCGGCTTCTCTCAGGGGACTGCTCAGGCGTTCGCCAGCTTGGCCGTGCACCCCAAGCTCAACCAGCAGATCAACGTCTTCATCGCCTTGGCCCCTGCCATGTCGCCCGCAGGCCTGTCTAACGGAATCGTGGACGCTCTCATCAAGGCATCACCGTCGGTACTGTTCCTGCTGTTTGGCCGGCGCTCCATCCTCAGCTCCGCGACCATGTGGGAGTCGATCCTCTACCCGCCCATCTTCATCCGCCTCATCGACATGGGTCTTACGTTCCTCTTCGGCTGGCGTGCGCGCAACATCTCAACCAGCCAGAAGCTCGCCGCGTACCCTCACCTGTACTCGTACACGAGCACCAAGTCAGTGGTACACTGGTTCCAGATCATCCGCACCAAGAGCTTCCAGATGTACGACGACGATGTGCACCCGCCCTTGTCTCTGAGCAGGAGCTCAAAGTTCACTAAGGTCGCCCGGTACCCGACGCGCAATATCAAGACACCCGTCGTCTTGGTGTACGGCGGTTCAGATTCACTTGTCGATATCCGTGTCATGCTGCGCGAGCTCCCGCCGCAGACGGTAGCCACCGAGATCCCGCACTACGAGCACCTCGACTTCCTCTGGGCGCGCGATGTGGACAGCCAGGTGTTTATGCATGTGTTTGACGCCCTGGAGAGCTTCAAGGGCGCGGAGCACACGACCGAGGAGTACAGCCGCTTCCGCTCAGCCCGCTCGACGAGCATCGGCGCCAGTGGCTCACTCCGTCGACACACGCACCGCGACAGCGAGGACATCCCGCTCGGTACTGTAAGGGCGCTCGCTGAGTTTGGAGAGGAGCAGGACGGCACGACCGAGGCCGAGAGCGACTCCGGCGCCACTCTCGTCAATGGACGCCCCGGTCCAGTGAGGCCGAGGCTGCAGCACCAAGCCACGGAGGGACTGCGGGACCCCGATAGCAGGGCAGAGTCACACGAGCCGATTCAGTGCACCGCCGAGCCCCTCGATGCTGGGTCGCCACGGCCATCCACCCCACTGGGTCAGACGGAGGGAACAGCAACAGCGCCGCCCGATGGCGAGGCCTTCTCCTCGGTGCGGGTTTCGGGCGGCAGTCTGCGGTCCAGGAGCAGCACAAAGCATGGGGCATCGCGCACGTCTAGCAACGTCAGCTTTACCGACAAGCGTGGGATTCAGCTCGGGGCCGGTCGGGCCGTTGGAGGTGTTGTCACAGCCGCCGTGGCTGGCGCGGAGCCCGGAAACGTCAGCAGCGGGACCGACTAGAAGACGAGCCCGGGGCGACTGATGCTGGCGCCGAGGTCTTTGCGCCAACCCTCGACACCTACATCACAATCTACCTCTTCGACCCAGACTACTCCTTCGCGCAAGCCTTAAGACTGTGAAGGCCTCCTCTTTGTAGAGGGTGTATGTGATTCCTGAGTCGTTTGGGGGCTGCTTGATCAACCGCGGTACTCCATTTCAGGGGTGAGGGGGGTTTTGTATGTCTACGAGCGCGTTTCTGCATGGGTGGCTGCCTGTTTGGTATCTTTTTTTTTTTTTTTTTTTTTTTCATTATCGGTGTCTACTGGGTCCAGGTCCGCTCCATTCAAGGCAACAGTCACGGGCATCTTGACGGTTCGCAGATGAGGCCGCTGTTTCTTTCCGTCCGCCGGCTTTGCCCCAATATCTCTTTTATTTCTTTACAGGACTATGCGGCTTTTGGAACTCTGGTTCAAGTCAGCTCGCGCTCTTTATGCGTGTGGCTCTCAGAATTACTTCCACTATGTTCATAATGCCACTAGCAAGTATATACCAACCCCCAATATGGCAAACATACGTCTCTATATATTGCGGATCGGCGCGCAAAGCTCCGTGTCATGTTTCGAGCCACTCTCCTTAACTGTATGTTCGTTCAATTCGCCAGATGGACGCATTCTTGTGTCTCCTGGCACGTTCCGCACTTGTCGTCACTGGCGACTTGAGAGCACCCGTTTGCGGACACGATGTCAACCATAGCTATACAATGCCTACCACATTCTGCTCGCTGGTCTCGATTCGCTAGTAATAGTCTCTTATGCACGATCCTAATCTCATCGGAATTGCTTTAGGCCTGTACGTAATATTTTTTGACCCTTCCAGAAAACAATTGCCACCGACGAATTAAAACGACGCGAGAGGAAAACATAATCGTTTTCACGGTACATGACGAATTGACAAAACTGCACCCAGCACACATATTAAAGAACGAGCATCTCGATTTACAGATCCATGCAGAAGACATATAAAAAATAAAAACAGGATTGAATAGGCAAAAGTCTGGAATAATGAATTGCCGCAGTATACGGAAAAAAGACAGGATAATGCTGTTATCCGCCCTCATCTAATCCTCGCGAAGAATGACTGGCTGGACTAGTCGAGGCCTACGAGGATCGTGACAGAAGACTAGTCTAATCTGACATGGCAAGCGTTCATGACACACCACGGGTCAGGTGGGCTTGTCACGGGAACGAGACGAAGCCGACTGAAGACATGTTCCTTGGTCCGATTCACGGAAGGAGGATCGGACGACAGAAAAAAAGAAAAAAAAAAAATTGAGACCAGTCGGGGATACTTGTGCGGACTAAAAGCGTCTCGCACGAATCGGCCCTCCGGGGATTAGTGCGGCACGGCAACTTGTCGTTTTCCCCGCAACTTGTCGTTTTTTTGGGACATACTTCCCCATACAAATTAGCAGTGATTCAATGTTCCCTCGCATCAGCACGTGCCACGCCCAGTCTGCATCTATCCGCGGGCAACGAGCCCTGTCTAAGGCACAACCAAAGCCAGGCGTGCATTTACAAGCCGGCGTGCTTGCGCAAATCGTGTTATTTTGCTGGCTGTATTTTACGAAATTAATTGCTGCTATTTGTAATAAGACAGACCTGGTTGGGCGGGTTGTACGCTAATGCGAGGGTACATTGATTCACGGCTAATTTTGTATAGGAAGGTATGTCCTAAAAAAACGACAAGTTGCGGGGAAAACGACAAGTTGCCGTGCCGCACTAATCCCCGGAGGGCCGATTCGTGCGAGACGCTTTTAGTCCGCACAAGTACGCGCGTCGGTGTCCATTCGAGGATGCCTCCAGACCTTCCGGGACCGGTCGGGAGGGTGAGTTTTTACCAGTCGCCGATGTAAGTTCGACGAACGCTCTACCGGGCGGCCTGGACTCTTGGCCGCAGGATCTAGAAGGAAGTGAGGGCCGAGCCCGGGGTGCAGTCATCAGCCGCCCTTGAGAAAAAAAAAAAACGAGACACGCATAGAACAACAAGGCGCAACCCGGTAAAAAGGGGGATGAATGTACAGCCGCAGCCACGGTGAAAGTTCCTGCGCCGCCGACAATACTGCCGCATTTAGGATTTTGCCCGGCATTGAACTGGTTGGATGGGTGTGAAAGGGGGATCGGTCGGCAAGCGCGCGGAACACCGGAAATGCGCGGGCAAAAGGGGCAGAGCAGAAAAAAGAAAAGGGCGCCGCCAGATCCAGAACCACGTGGCCGAAGGGGTGCACAGCTTTAGCGCGTACGGCACAGTTGGGGCCCAGCCCTGCGGATTCAGCGGACTCGGCCGAAGGTGACACGAAAAAGGAGCCCAGCAATTGAAATGAACCCGGACAGACAAGAGACGGGCAGTGCTGCTTTCGGGTTGTTGTGCCGTGCGTGGATGCACGCACGCAAGAATCTGCACACCACCACGTCGCATTCTGAAAAACTAAAAAAGATGGCGAGTGCCGACCGAGACAAACCCGACGGTGAGGCCGGAATCCGCTTCTCCGGGTGCCAAGTTGCAAAGCGCATCTCCTGCAGCATTTCCTTTCTATTTTCTTTGCCTAGAAAGATGAAAAGGCCCAAGGTTGACGAGGGAGCCACAATTGACTACAGAGTTAGTGGCGGCTTAGAGATTCGGCGATTAGGGTGCGCTCGGATCCAACGTCAACCTCACATTGCGGATGCTATTTGTAAACATGCCTAATCCCGCCATGATGTTTTTTTTTCTGCCAGCTCCTTGCCCACAAAGGCAAGTCCAGGTTAGGTATCTCCAGTCTCGATGGCTGCCGCATGGGATTCCTGAATCGAATGCCCGTGCTGACTGTCAGACCGCGATCGATGGGACCCTAACATCAGTGTCGGCATAATGGTGACGGGTAGAGCTTAATTGTACAAAAAAACGAAAAAAGAAAAAAAAAAAAAAAAAAAGGATTCAACCTTCTTCGCTTCTTGTTTGCTCTCTCTTTTCCCTTCTCTCTCTGCACGTTGCACCCGGCCCCACCGAGAAACATCTTTCACCCCATCGTTCCGACCGATGCGAGTGTGGGTGGGGCCATAGCGCGGGTGGGGACCGCCAGACAAGAATAAACAGGAGGACAGCACGCAAAAAAACCGGGGGAGCCGGAGGGCTAGACTGGGACACTAGACCAGCACGACCAAGCCTGCCATCCCTGGCAGGGCAGGGGTGGGCCGACGGCTTTCATGCGGGCTCATGCAGGTCTGGCCGCCCTGCCCGCGGTTTTCAGGGAGGGAGTTTGGGGGGCGAGACTTGCACAAAAGCCACACACCACCACCACCACCGTCATCGCTAGCCAATCCACGCTTGTCGGCGATAGGGGAAATCCACCCACCGAAGGGCCCGGATTCCCGCCTGGCGCTCGCACTTGTCCAAGATGCCGGCCGAGCCAAGATTCGTATGCGAAGAATCGGGTCTGGAATCAGGATTTCCCGTGACCATCCGCAGCAGCTTTTTTTTTTTTTTTTTTTTTTTTCTGTGCTGCATGTTCCAGTTTCTTCCAGCACATTAAGCGGCCTCCCAATTAGCAAGACTTGACAAAGGAGAGTACGTATTCATTCATCATTGGCACTCAGCCACATGGATCTCTCTGGACAGCAATCCCAGCCTCGGCACCGCGGCTCAATTCATTTGTCATGGGACTTTCATTATCCCGCTGGCTACCTGGATTTTCTACGGTGCACACGTGACGCATATCAATCAATCTTTCCTTTGTCAAAAAGGGGGTCAGCTGATCACATGATCACGAGGCACCCCTCGCAGCAGGCACTCGCGGCTCTCAATCATCTTTTAGTCACGCCATCAAATGCATTGACGAAGCTGAAAAATACCCGCGGGGTCAACAAGGGCAAGCGCGCGATATGACATGACAAAGTATGATTCGACCGCATTTATCCCCCGCAAACCACTTTAGGGTGTGGTACCAAAGTACCTGCCACGCTGCCATGCTGCCATGCATGCTGCTGTCTATGGGGCTGATGCGGCCTTTGTGCTGCCCTCGTCGTCTTGGATATCTCCTGACTCACATTTTGCTTGGAAGCAACGATCTCGATCTTCTGCCTGCCTGCACTGCACGGGCATCGGTATGGCGTGTCCTTTGGCGCGCGGTGGAGCGGCCTGCCAGTATGGGATAGGTGTCATGATCTGGTCAGTGAGCCATCATCCGACGCTGTTGAGCGGCCGTTGATGCATGCCGAGTATGCGTGCGTATCCTATCCGCCCCGTCCGAGAGCTCCGAGTCGAGTTGGATAATAGATCATCCATTTAGGTCAATGTTTGGTCGAGTCCAAGCACCTGGCATGCGCGCGTCTGTCCGCATGTCAATCCATAATCCCAGATTAGAATAGCAAAGAAGGGGTGATCTACAGTGCGCGCCGACTGATCTGCGCAGGGTTGAACACCGTGCACGCGTTAAAAATACGTATGGTCCCGCCCAGTATCGTGGGACGAATGGACAGCCCGAAAAAAGAAACAACCACCCGCAGGGCACACAGCCACGATTTGCGTTTGCGGGGAAGCCCGACTCGTGGCTTCAGGTTCCCCCGTCGCCACCCGACCGGCCGTCAGTGTGCGGCTCCACACAACGATGCATTGAAAGTAAGGCGACGAGCGAGCGGCAGGGGAAACGAAACATCGGTGCGACTGGCCAGATGGGGGCTCGGTTTGGCAGCCCGACCCTTGCGACCCTGCCCCCCTGGATCTGCCCCCCAAAGGTGGCTTGAGCAAGCCACAAGGGTCTTGGGGGTTTAGATGCCCGCGAGTTTGGATGGATCTACACAGAGTACAGACCTCGGCAGCTGAACATGGAAGAGGCAGCCAGGCGAGGAAAAGGACGACACGTTGCATGGGGGGTCTTGTGTCCACCGCAGCGACCTGCTTGCTGGCCAGGCCCCGGGTCGTCGGCGGGGTGCGTGTGTTGCCGCGTTGAGGCCTCGACCGCAGGTCCTGCTGCTCTCGACTTTGTTGGGCTTCTTGGGGCCCCTGATCTGACTCCCCGGCAGAGGGAACACGAGTGTGCAAACGTGGTCGATTGGTACCTGCGTGGAGGACACGACCTAGATCGTACTCACCAGCTCTGCAATCGTGGCGGTGCAGGTGGGATTCCCGCGCCAAGCCGACTGGCCAGGCCTCAAGGTTTTGCTGCTGATGCAGCAATGCGCTTGTTTTTTTCTTCCGCTCTCCTGCGATTGATTAATCAGGCCCGTTAGCTAGTGAGAGTCACCCCTTGGGCATCCACCACACCACAAATGCAGACCAAGAAAGATGCTACAGCAGAGTTTCTTCGCTCCTTTTTTTTTTTCTTGCTCCCACTTTTCCCTTCTTTAGCGTATTCTTCTATGCGCCGGCTGTTAGAATAGAACGCTCTGGAACAAACGGCTGGCTTAGTCCAAGTCCATAATTCTTCGTATCGAGATGCACTTTGATGCGCCTTTCGAGGCCGGTACCTAACGGGCGGGATGCCCCAGGATGGATACCCAAGATAGCATACCGAAGAAAGTATACCGAAGATAGTCGAGGGAACGGCCCAGTTAGACTGCTCCCTTGTTCCTTTGTCGGCTCTCCCCACATGAACTAAACTTACGACAAATGGACATCATGGCCAGGAGCGAAAAGCAAAAATGCATGATCATGGTGGGCAGTTTTTGGCACACGCTCCAAGAACTGCCGGAATAGGATAAAAATGCATGGCCGGGTAGGGAGCCCCGCGTGGTGACGTCGATTGGTGCAACATGCAGGGTGTTTTTTTTTCTTTCTTTTCCCGCTGGAGAAGAATCGGGGAATGGTACCGTCCACTGACCAGCAGGTGGACCAGGGGTCAGAAAAAAGCACACCCTCAGGGGTGCCCCTGCAGGCCGAAGCAACCCACAGCTGGGCATTGTCGTGTATGTCGCACACGCACAGCCCGACGAGCAGCACAACATGCCGTGGACATGTGCGTGCTTGGGACCAAAAGCAAAACCGCCCAAATTCCAAAGCTGGCCGGCTGGGCAGGCTTCCGGTCGACGCTCCAGAGCCTGAGTCTGAGCTGAGGTCGTAAAGCCGACGGCGGGGAGAGCAGGACCGAAAACTGAGGCACCCAACAGGGTCAATCGGTGGCTGGGTGCGCTGGTGGTACCTGGTACGTACTGCTGGAATCTTCCTTTCCCTGTCTGGTTTGACTCAGGGCTCATCCAAGAAGGGCACAGCTGACAAACCTTCTGCTGCGTTAACCTCAATCCCCACCCCGGCCCATCGAACACCCCTCCCGCTTGTTGCACAGGGCGGATGAGGGTGGAGCCACTGCGCTTTCCACCCTTGCACACCACAAAGCAAAGACCCCGAATTTGTCGCCCACCCCTGCGAGTACGTCATATGCACACACACGCCCATTGTGGTGTATCGCGCTAGGGACGCTGGATGGGACGGTACCTAAACGCCCTTCTATTTATTAGAAGAGATCCCGTCCTTCGGCTCTCGTTGTCCGATCGATTTTTTTTTTTTTTTTTTCGCCACCTACCTCTCAAAGATCAAATCTTACAAAAACAAACATGTTGTTGACGAGACCTTTAAACCATCATCACTTCCAGCAACACCAGCAGCAGCTTGACCAGCTCAACCACAGCAACGCGGCCGCCTTCAACAACCACGCCACTCCCAACGGCAGCATATACTACAACCAGCACAACAGCGGCCTCTTTCCGTCTGTCGACAACCTCGACCTGGACCTGTCCGGCTACGACGCGGCCCTCGACGCCGACTCGCCGCCTCCTTTGACGAGGAGCACCGACGACGGGATGCACGACGCCTGGCTGTCGCAGCAAACAAAGCCTGCCGGCCGCTACTCGCACCAGATCTCCCACAACCGTGACTCGTCCCTGGGCTCGCTCTCGGCTTCTGGCACCGTCTCGGGCCCGGCCTCGCCCGCCTCGCCTGCCTTCACCAACTACACGTCAAATCCGCAGATCGCAGTAACGGACGATGGACACTCCATGGCCGGTCATGGCGCCGTCGGCGACTACTACCAGCTGGCAAAGCCGTTCGGTCCTGGCCATGACGGCTTCTACCCCAACTACCCGACGTACCAGCCGGACCCGAGCACAGCAGCAACACAATACTCGCACATGCTGGCGTCGCACCTCACAAAACCCAGGGGCACACAACCGGGGCTCCTCCCGCCACCAGAGCTGTCCGCGTCCTCACGGTCGCGTCCAGTCTCGGTGGCGAGCTCGGTCGTGTCTGCTGACTCACCCGCAACGCCAGCTCCCGGGGAGCCCGAAGAGAGGAGGAGCAAGAATGGTAAGCCCCTCGAACGAGACGGTGGCGACTGCTGGAACCCCGCGATGGAGGCCTCTCTTTTCTATCTCTCCCCACCGCTCAACTCCCCATGCTCACACGACTTTGACGGCACAGTCGGCCTCAGCAGCGTGCCCAAGTTCGAGAGGACGATAACGGACGTCTTCAACGACGAGCTGTTTCATCCTGCCAACTTCACGATCGAGGCGTCGTCACCGTCGCAAGCGCAGTCTCCGCCACAGGCGGCCTCGCCCACAAGTGAGCTCTTTGCGCAGCGGCTCCAAGCCGCCAACAGCCACGCCAACAGCCAGCACATGTCGCCCGTCGCGGGTGGTATGTCGCGCGACCGGTCTCCCTTCAGGAACGGCTCGCCGCTGGCACCGTCCCCGATGCACGACTTCGGGACCACGGCCCAGCAGCACCACTCCCAACAGCAACAGCAACAGCAACAGACCCAGCAGCAGCGGCGGCCGATGGGCTTCAACTCAGCCCAGCATATGCGCGAGCATATCAAGGCTGAGCGTGACGCCGAGGCTATGCGGCAACAGATGCAGGGGCCTGTGCACGCGCGGGGCACCCCGGTGACCGTTTCCCCCAAGGACGTGGCGCTCGAGTTTCCCGAGGCGGAGAATGAGGCCACCAACTTCCCGCTGTTCCCCCAGCCCTCTGCTGCCGCCGGCGGCTTCTCTTCCGCTGAGGAGCAGATCAGCAAGGCGGTGGCGGCAGTAGGGAGCGGGCTTCCTCTCGACTTCTACAGCCAAATACCGCAGCAGTACCCCTTTGTGGCTGTTGGGCAGGTGCCGATGCAGCCGCACGATACGGGCTCGATCACGCCGATGAGGCAAGACCTGGTGCGGGCGGCCTCGTCGGCACCCAGCCAGACGAGTAGCATCGGGCAGCAGCACAGCCACAGCCCCATGGTCAACAGCCCGCAGCGACCGGCAAACACCAGGGCCGACGGTGGCACCTACTCGTGCACGTACCACGGGTGCACTCTGCGCTTCGAGACGCCTGCACTTCTGCAAAAGCACAAGCGCGAGGGCCACCGGCAGGGGCTGGGCGCCAACGGACGCAAGGTGGAGGGCGATAGGACGCTGATGGGCCAGGGCATGACGTCAAGCCTGCTCAACACGCAGCAGGGCCCGCATCGCTGTGACAGGATAAACCCGTCGACCAACAAGCCGTGCGCCACCATCTTCTCGCGGCCCTACGACCTCACCAGGCACGAGGACACGATCCACAACGGGCGCAAGCAGAAGGTTCGGTGCCAGATCTGCACAGGGGAGGAGAAGACGTTCAGCCGCGCCGACGCACTGACACGGCACTACCGAGTCGTGCACCCGGATTTGGAGGTGCCGGGCAAGCATCGGAGGAGGGCCATGACCGGCCATCATCACTGAGCGGAAGCAGGCGGACGATGACGAGGAGGAGCTTGATTATCACCATCACGTGAGGGTGTGTGCTGGGCTACCAGCCACCCCGCGCAACGAGGAGCGACATAATAATGAGGAGGACAGAAGACAGCCAGCAATCAATTCGAGGAGCGGGGGGTGCGGCCGCCTCGGAGGCCGGGGTTGGATGACGTCTGCTTGCGCACGCTAGCCAAGCCACTCGTCGCTTTTAATTCGACGCACAGACGTTTTCTGGATTCGGGGTCGATTTTTCAGGGTCCTCCAGCGGTTCCTCTGCGGCGCAGTGACGTCAGGCGGCATGCCCTGGCCGCCCCACCCGAAGAGCCGATTTGCCCAGCAATTGGATGGTGCGCCCGACGAAGCCATGATTCAGCGAACGACTTGACGAGCAGCATTTGCATTTGAGGTGTTGCATTTGCAATCACAGCCCATCCATCTCGTCGCTTCCACCCCGCCCCAGTTTTGGCTTTCTCGGGGACGCCAGCCCGCGCCCACGCTGCCACCCAACACGGACGGCCAGCCAAGCGCCGGGCTGCCTCGGCTGCGTCGCTACATCCTGTTCGCCCTGGCTCGCTTTCCTGTTTTTGCCGAGAATTTCAGGGTCCTCCAGACCCCGGCCCCTCTTCTGCCGATCTCTTGCCCGCTGCAGCCATCGCGGAAGCCAAGGACAGCCGACGAGCGCCCTTGGCCATTGGAACAGGGCGACGTCGACGGCAGCGAGCACCAGGGAGCTTCCTTTCTCTTCGTCCATCCCTGTTTGGGCGCCAACCACCACACCCCGGATCCCACGCAAAATCTTATCTTCTTGACGACGTACATATATTACCCTTGTATGGGGACCCCTCCTCACGAACTATATTTCACGGCATGCACCAACCGGCCAGCCCACACCCTCACGTCCTACGTCACCGGGCCTGGCTGTGTACACTATTCCCCATTCCACCGTCTGTACTTTGGTCTCTTTGTCTCCTCTCTCTGCGTCGCACGTTCCTCCTCATTTCCCTTTTCTATCTTCCTGTAATCCTCTCTCTCTCTCTTTGTTGTTTGGTCACGGATAGACTGGCGGAATAGGATACCTGGGGGGGTTGGTTTACTTTTGCAAATTGAAACAGCAAGCGGCTTGGCTTATCCCATTTTTTGTTTTTACCTTTTTGCTTTTCTTTTTTTATTTCTCAAATTTCTGTTCCTGAAGCGTGCGGATAGATTGTCCCTTTTCCTTTTCATTTTCCTTTTTTTTTTATGGGTCTATGTACCATTACATCTTAGTGTGTCCTGATCCTTTCTCTTGTTTTGTACGTGTCTGGGACGGGATACGAGAGAAAGAGAAAGAAAAAGCAAGAAACAAAAAACAGGCGGCAGTGGGTTCTGCTGCCGGGCCGCCGCTACAGATACCACTAGCAGGCGAGGCGGGTGTGTGGAGCAACGGATGCGACGATATCAGTCAGGTTGGGTCTTTTTCCCCTTTTTTTTTCCCCCCTTTCTTTTTGTGGTTGGCGGAGGGCTGGTGGCAGCCGTGTGGCTGTTTCTGATGATGCAATGACCACCCACCACACCACTACCTACCATATACCTATGACGGAATGATGAATTCTAGTAGCGAGGTATCCCAGCCGCGATACCTCGCCTATTGGCTCGGTTCACTCGCTTCCTTTTCGACCTGCCGCCGTCTTTGCCGATGCGGGACGATACACTCCCAATTGCAACGCATGAGCGCCCGTCCATGGCAATCGAAGCAAATGTGTCCTTTTTGCTTTGGCGTTTCTTCTCCCGAGTCTACTCGCAACATGGCATCAAACATCCATCATACCCGCCTTGGCATGCTGCACTTCTCTGCGTTTTCCGTGTCCATCGGTACATGTTTTCCTTTAGAGCACTTTTGTCCCTTGGCTTTCTTTGCATGTGTTTTTGTTTCAATCCAATGTATTCCAACTTCGCGCTCTGTCCCTTCCATTTCACTCCCGTAAATCAAGCTTCCGTGATAATGCCTTGTGTATGTGTGTGTCTCATTCGGCTGTCGCTCAGCCCGAAGTTGCCAGGCGCACAGGCCCCGTCATTCATCGTTCCATGTGGATTTCACCTCACTCCTCTCGTTCCATCCTTGCCCCTCCTGCAACATAAAGACAAAAAAGTACACAGGCACACACACCACGTGGAGTAGATCAAAACCATCTGCGTACGGCTTACAAAAAGTCAAAAATGAACGCCGACTCGAGTCGCTGCGGCGGCCAAAGTGGTGTGGTAAGTTTGTTGGTGGTGATTGTGGTTGCTGTGGTGGTGGTGTGGTGGTGACAGCCGCCACATATAAAAAAAAAAAAAAAAAAAAGCCCGCGGCTATATGATGATCAGCTCAATAAGCTTCTCGGTCAGCGCAAAGGCCTCGCTCGGCGTGTTCTCCTGCGCCAGGTTGAAGGAGCACGACCACAGCCCTCCGAACCCGAGCTCTTCGAGTATGTCGTCGAGCATGCTGGACGACTCGAGTCCGATGGGGCTGGAGCTGAGCGTCTGCATCAACAGATGCGCCGACTCTAGCGTTGACGAGTTCTGGCAGTTAAGCAGGATGCTGTCAAGTATAGAGATGATTGGGTTTGACCTGTCGTTTGCCGTGGCACATGTGATTATTAGCAACGAGAATAAAAGCAGCATAGAGCTAGGTAGGTAGGTGGTGGCACGGAAGCAAGACTTACAGTCGGGCTATCACGCCGGGACGCGCCACGGCGAGTTCGTTGAGCCAGCGCAGCGTCCGGTTCTGTATTGCGTCCTCGAGGTACTGGAAGTCGACAAGCTCGATGGCCGTGTTGAGCAGGAGGTCCTTGTCCTTCATGGTCGCAACGTCGCGCACGTTGCGTATGCTCGCCGACCGATCGAGACCTGTAGGGTTGACGCCCGCCACCCAAAAGCTGTCCTTGACCTCCTCGCGGCTGGCGGCGCGCGCTAGTGTGAGCGCCATGTAGGGCGAGCGTAGCACGTCGCCCGCCGCCCGTTCTGCTAGCGACGGCCTCCAGCTCGTCATCTCGAGGAAAGTTGAGAGCACGCGCAGGGCTGTCGACTTGGTCACCGTGTCAGTCAGGCCCCGCACGAGGCAGGCGCACGCCGCAAAGTGAAAGCTCTCGCTGGTGAAGTGGATTCCGTAGGCGTCATCCAGGGGCAGCGCTGCCTCCTCGAGCTGCGCCCGCCCCTGCAGCAGATAAGGCGCCATCCTATCACCCCGCATGTCAGCCGACGTGTTAATGTTGGTCAGCACCGACTCGAGGAATATGGCGGTGCAGTTGAACAGGCTCGGCGGTACTAGTCGCAGCAGCGACATGGCCAGCCAGAAGAGCTGCAATCCATATCGCGACGCCGATGGCAGCTTAGCCATCATCTTGGACAGTGACGTGACGATGGCCACCATCATCTCGCTGTTGCTGTCCTCGCCGAACCGCCCCACGCTGTTGCGCAGCGCCACGAGCACCTGGTACAGTAGGTCGTCGTCCACCTCCTCGCGTGCCAGGCAGCCCATGACGGTGAAGGCCCGCGGCTGGATGGCCGGGTTATTCTGGAACGCCGTGCTGGCCACCAAGCTCATCCACCGTGACCTCCACGCGTTGGCCGCGTCAGTCGACGGCGCCGCGATGGAGCATACCTCGAACAGCTGCGCAGCCAGATTTTCGGTGGCGGCCAGCGCCGGGCCGGCCTCCTGCGAGGTCGAGAAGGAGGCGCCGTCGCGCGCTAGGGGCAAGGGGTTTGGCGTTGAGAAGATGTCGTTGCGGGGTTCCGAGAAGGCCTCCAGGGTGGCGCGCAGGCGGTTCAGGCGGGCTTCGTCGAGGGCAAACGAGGTGCAGGCGGCATGGATCGAGTTCACCAGGAGGCGGTGCACCATCAGGCGCACGTCAGGCGAGCCCGTGTTGGCCAGCATGGTGACGACGTGGAAGACCTCGGGCAGATACAGCTGCGACTGGACGCCGCTGTCGAAGGACAGCGATACGCAGAACTGCAGCAGCACGCACACCTCAGTCCACACGGCGTTGTCGGGCAGGTACTTGGTCGGCCGCAGCGACGAGCGGTTGAGGGCCTTGCGCAGGCGCGAGATGATCTTGCCGCGCAGCGTGATGGTGCCGATTGCCGTGATGATGCATGTCAGCGTCTCGGTCTGCTCGTCGTGCAGACCCAGGCTGAGCGCCGTCTTGATGATCTCTTCGAGCAGGATATCGAGCAGCACCTCGTCGGCGTGGATAGACGGCCACACGACGTGCTCGAGCGTGAAGTTGAGCGTCGGGTCCGCCACCGTCACGTCGATAAGCTTGCGGAAGAGCGACGCAATCTTGTCGCGGCCCTTGTCACCCTCGGGCTCTGATGCCAGTAGCGAAGTGCGCAAGCCTGGCAGCCATGGCGCCATGTAGGCCAGACTCAGTGGCTTCTGCTCCTCCGAGAAGCTGTCCCAGCCGACAAAGAACTCGTTGAGGAAGTCGGCCGTCAGCTGCGGCTCCGTGCGCGCCAGCTGCTTGCTGATGCCAATGACAAAGTGTGTCGGGTCCAACGGCACTGCGATATCCTTCGTGCACATCAGCCGCGACGCCGCCGTGAATTTGAAGGCCCGGCACAGCGCGCCGAGCAGGTTGTACGACGAGAGCCGCAGTACGTGGTCGGGGCTCGCCAGGTTGGTTAGTGCCAGGTTGAGCAGCGTGCCTGGCACGTCCTGCGGCCGGATCAGCCGCTCGAACGACTTGAGCGACCGCGTGTCCTTGCCGTACTTGGCCTTGGCGCCGCGGATCGCCTGCAGCACGTCCATCTTCTTGGGGCTGGTGAAGTACAGCACGATCTTGCCGCTGTCGGCCCGCAGCCCAAACGCCGAGTCGTCCTCGGTCTGGATCGATGTCGGCGCCTCGTCCACCTCGCCTAGCCGGAAGATGTCGTTGACCGTCGTGCTCAGTCGGAAACCCTGGTACACCTCCTGCTTCTTGGCCGTCGTGACCTGCACGAACTGGCTGCCGACCTTGATCACCACCTCGACCTTGCCCTTGGACTTGGAGAGCTTGATAATGGGCTGGAACACATAGCGCGTGTCCGTCACCACACTGATGGTCTCCTTGGGGAGGTGCAGCTGGCTGAGGTGAAACTGCGTCTGCAGCTCCTGGAGGCTGCCGATGAGGTGGTACTCGACGTTGCGCGGGTTGAAGACGCTCGCCTCGTTCTTGGTGGCCATGCGCAGCACGCGCCGGAAGCATTTGCTGCAGCATGTCAGTCAGTGCGCTGGCCTTTGGTTTTAGCTGTCCTCCCGTTTCCAAACTTACCGAAACGCGCTGTTCATGTTGTAGACGTAGACCCTAGACAGCTGTCGTGACAGTTCGATAGGCGTGAGGAGCTCTAGCTTCTGGAACAGCTCGTCCTGCGGCTCGCTCTGGCCGTTGTAGCATGTCGCATCGATGAGCAGCCCAAACGGACGATGCCACAGTCTACTCGCAATCTTCACGTGCGTAATAACCATGTCGTTAGTGTTATGAACAGCCGGAGGATGCCGATAACTACCCTAGGTGGACATACCTTGAGATAGCAGTAGATCAAAGTGTCGTAGTCAATCGATTCGGCGTCAATGTTACGCAATATCACACAGATTATGGAAAGCCCGTCCTGCAACAGTATTCTTGTCAGCAAAGATCAAGGGAAAAGGGGACCAATGAGGCGGACGGTACCGACCTTGCTCTCTCCACCGTCGTAGACGGCTCGGGCCGTCACGAAAGACTCGGTGCTCCGGAAGGCGTTCCGCAGCATAAAGTCCTGAAACCGAGAGTAGGCGGGCGGGCTGTTGGCAGAGATCAGGGGTCGGTTCCAGGTTACTGCCATCGGAGGCGGGCCCAAGTTTGTGATCAAACTCCGCAGCGGCTCGAGCACCGGCGACCGCCCACGCGTGCTCTCGGCCGGTGAACGGACGTATTCCCGCCTCTCGCGCGAGACGAGGTGTTGCCGTACGTGGTCCCAGTGATCGTAGAGGAAGCGGTGCAGAGCCACGCAAGACCCAAAGTCGAACGACTCGCCGCCAGTGCTCGAGTCCAGCACTTCAGGAGGCACCGAAATCTCTCGCAGAAAGGTGGTGATTTTGTAGATGTTCTGGGCCAGGAAGTCGTTGAGAGGAAACATGTACGGCTCCTTTGCGCCAAACAGAACGTTGTTGGCCAGGTTTTGAATGACCTTGGCGATGAGCAGTAGCCCTCGCCGCATCTCTTTGGAGGGTGAGGTGGAGACAAGGCCTTCGACCTCGGGTGCCACGATGGCCGGGCAGAAGAAACGGAGGAAGATAAAGGCGCCCACTGCAGTGTATTTTGATTCCTGGAATCTTGCCATGACTGCGTTGGATATCTGTCGAAAAAAGGGCTTGTCAGTCAGGCAGGCCACCGGGGCCTCAAATGACAATCACATAATGGGGAACAGCGGACCCTAGACTTACGATGCTGCAGATCTTGCGAAACGATGCCGGGATGCTGGTCGACGATGCACAGATGTCGTCTATGAATACTTTGGCAACAATGCGAAGTTGCAGCGCATTCTTCTGCAGCTCTTCCTGGGAACCAACACGGGCAGGATCCAGCTCTAGGTCCAGATCCTTGGATGTGAGCATCAGCCTCTCGACGACCTTTTGCAACGTTGTCTTGAGATACGAAGAGCCTTTCCACTTGGCAAATACGGAAAGCATCTTGGTGGCAACACATGTCCTTCGGAGGAGCTCAGATTCGTTTTCTGCCCAGAAACACTCCAGTCAGCTTGGAGGACCAAAGCGGTATGGAGTTCGAGGGGGCTCTGACCTGTATCTTCGATCTCCTGCTTGATCAAGGCCTCGATCAGATTAAAGCTGCGGCCCCGCTTCTCGAAGATATTCAAGAGCGAGATTGTCAGCTCATCCACTTCGCTGCTTGGGCAGACGGCACTCATGGCAACAGCTAAGGTTGTGTCCCGAGTGAGCAGCTATAGACCGCAGGGAGAGTGATGTCAGTACCAGCAAAATCACAGAGAGAAACTGGGAGCCAAGATGCAGGGCACGCAATCATACCTCGAGCAGTTCGTCGTACTTCTCAGTCACTGCGGCATCCGATAGGTTGCTAAACTCGGTGCCTTGGACAAGGATGTTGTATAGGACCTTGACGAATGCCGTCCTGATGTCGACATTTTCGTGGTAGCCAATGCTGAGGGAGTGTTTGAGCCCGACGTCAATGTTGGCACTCAAGAGGTTTGACAAGATGGTGATGGCAAGCTCCGAGCTAGACGCGTTGTCGTCGCGCGAGTGGTCGCCCCTGCCGACCGTGTCAGCCGACTCCAGGTTGAGGAGCGACAGGAAGCGATTGAAGTATGTGTGGAACATCTGGGACTTCAGCTCGCTTGTCCCAGCGTCCGTCTGCCCGTCCCCTGGCTGGAGGGGGAGGCGGAAAGTGAGCTCGGCCAGCGACTTGAGGCATGCCTTATCGAGGTCCTTCTGCACCCGAGCCATCTCGTCTTGCCTGCCGCCCCCATATATGACTGATTCGGCCCGAGGCGATCGCGGGCGCGCGATCCAGCCGAAGATGTACTCGAGAAGCTGGTTGCGGATGCGCACGTCGTCCCTCAGGTTGAGGTGCTCCTTTCTCCTGGTGACCGCCTCACACAGCTGACAGATCTTGATCTTAACCCGGAGACTGCTCGGGCTGTCCGACACACTGTCCAGGAATTTGGCAAAGTGCAGGGTGAGGGCACCCAGGTGAACCGAAGAAGCAGCTCCTAGATCGGAAGGGGTATCAAGCCTCTCAACGAGGGCTCTCAGCAGCGAGGCTGACTGCTCCGCAAACACGATCTCGCTGTCCTGGTCCTTGACCGACTGTTCCAAGGCGCCCGTGAAGAGTATGTCGAGCTCGGCCTCGAGCGCCTTGAAGAGCGGCTGATAAAGTGAAGGGGACACTTCAGTCGAGAGCACCTCCCGCATGGTCTCCCTGACCTTGACGCTGTGGCACGCCAGAAGCTGGATGCTCAATCTCAGATACCTGTTGAGCAGCGGCTCCTCATGGTTCTCGGAGGAGAGCCTGTCGATCCACCGAAGACCGCTGATCACGGGCTCCTCAAGAACGGCCGCCTGGTCAGCGATGCAGATGCCGCCTAACGACGCGAGGAAGCCCGAGAAGTTTCGCCACTCGGCCACTGTCTTTTCCGACACAGTCTCTGCCGAGGCCGTCGATACGTCCTTGGAGAGGTGAAGCCACTTCTCAAAGCCGATCTCCCAGGCATCTAGGATGCCAGCGCTGGGGTACTGCATGCGCCGTAGCAAGCCGCGCATCCGCTTTTGGAAAGCCACCAAGCCGGTGAAGCGGAATCCGCGAGAAGATATCTCGGAAAAGACCTCACCGTTGCGTAGGAGCGGTAGCGACGGCTTGTTCGCCTCCGACGCAACATCTATCACACGGCATTCCTCCAGAAACCGACCGAAGCAGGAGGTCACCAGCTGGCACATGTCGATATCCGCCGAGCAAAGCGATACTAATAGGACCGTCTCGAGCCTCGTGTACGCGGCTGTTCGTTCTGGTACATCATCCACGAGCTCAGCCAGTTCCTAAAACAGTACCGTTCACATGAGCTTATAATCAATGCCACTTCGATCTGAAGGAGACTTAGCGAAGCATAGGATGCCTTTTTCACCGGTTGACTTACCTTGACTGATGTCAGGAGCAGAAGTCTCGATTCTAGATAGCCGTGGATCGCCCTCAGGTCCGAAGCGGGATCCTCGCCGGGAAGATGCTCACACATATCGGACAGCACAAGAGAACTATATCTCAGATAGCTGGGAGTCAGCGAACGGGCGAGAATCATATGGGAAGAGAGCTTGCGACCCACGTTAACCGCCAGAACTTTTGCTTGAAGTCCCTTGACTCCAACCTCTTGGAGGCCTTGAGCGACTCTAGGACATGTTCCTCGGCAAAGAGGCGCTTCGCTACGCCGACCGCGGCTTGCCTAACAGCTTCATCCGCAACAACCATGCACGAGAAAAGGGACTCGAAGTTGTCTTCGAAGAAGCTGTTTCGCTCATCTGTGCCGTCAGGTGACCCCGAGAAAAGGGTCATTGGCGAGGCATTGAGGAATTCAAGAATGTTGCATATCATAATGATGGATGTGCTGTGATCCGAGCGCCTGTGCCAGGCGCCGCGGTTTCCAAGCAGCATCTCAGTGAACTGCGATGAGATAGTCTTTTGCGGCACGCAAATGTTTAATCAGCTTGTTGCCTCGATGTTCTTTGGCGTGGTTGGCGGGTGGGGACTTACCGTGAGCTGGGCCTGTATGAAGGGGGACGCCGCGGTGAAGAGACGAAGGTACTTTTTGTTGTCTCGCAGGCGGGCAAAGTGCGAGCAGGTCTGTATCACGGCAATCTTGAAGCCATGAGGAGCCGCAGGGGCGAGGCACGTATGACACAGGGACTCGACACATATATCAAAGTTGAGATGTGCCAGGCTCACGAAAGCCGCGGTCAGGATGTCCTGGTCGAACATGGAAGCATCAGCGCCGTGTACTTTGCGGAAAACGGCGTCGCGGACCTCGTCCTGGACGTCCATGGCATAGCTCAGTAGAGCCGAGTCGCTCTCGGCGCTGAAGTGGCGGGCAGCGCGGAGCAAAGACACAAGGCAATAGGCGGCCTGCTCGTTCCTATTGCGCAGGGCCTTTCTCAGACTGTCAAGAAAGCCGACCTTCTTGGACATGCTACCGCTCTTGGCCTCGCGGAGATTGCTCGCAACCTCAAAGACATCAGGGAGCAAGAACAGAAGCGTGGTCTGCAGGGGATAGAGCAGGGCGCGTCTTCGGGCATTGTCCACGACTGTGTGCGTCATGTCAAAGAGGGTGTCGGCGCCGCCGTCCAGTCTTTTGTGCATAGTGTGCAGCTGGACGAACTCGTCGGGGAACCGGTCGAGCCAGCGGGAGATTAGGAGAGGCGCGACGACGGCGACGGTGTTCTGGAAGTGTTTGCGGAAGTGCAGGAAGCTCGAACAAAGCTCCTGGATCATCTGACCCAGCTTGTTGGCATCAACCCAGAAGTAGGCGACTAGGCGCAGGATCACAAGTGCAGATCGCTCCTCGTCGGCCGCCACCAGGCTCGATATAGGCGGGCCCTGCGTCGGGGCAGCGGTGGCTCGGATAGTGTATATGACGTTTCGGAAGTAGTCGAACGCGGCCGGCCAGCTCGTTGCCGTCACAAACTCGACGATGGTCTTGACGTGTGCCTCGATCGCTGGCGCATTCAGATCCAAAAGCCCGGTGCTGTCCACGTCGTCGCCATAGCGGCCAGAACGGACCGACTTTGGGCCGTCGGCTTCGCCCGGTGCGGGCGTCAGGGAGCCGGGGGTCTCGTCCAGCAGGGTCTTGGCCGGCAGGACGTATCCGTCGGGCAATGGGCCAAAGAAGAGCTTGATGAACTCGAATATGCTGGTCACCAGAGCGTCGGGTAGGGGCTGGGGTGCGGGCAGGGAGGCGATGTTGCGCGGGAGCAGCAATGGCTCGGCAAAGCTGCTGTCGTCGGACAGAGGAGAGGCGCGGCCATTGCGCCCAACCGAAGCCCAGTGGTGGGCGCAGCAGTCGGCGACCAGGGCCAGTATGTAGAACTCGGAGAGGAGGACGTGGGTGGGATGGGCGGCCACGTTGGTGTAGGGGCGGGCGAGATCGGTCAAGAGGCCGAGGAGGGCGTCGAGGACGTGGACGATGGAGGTCGCGCTGAGCTTGACGAGGGTCGCGCGCGTAATGCCGACGATCTCGTCCTGGCTGAGATCATCTTCGCTGCGGGTGCCGGTGCGGTGGGGGAGCTGTGCCGAGGCAGGCGGGTCAGTGACTGCCTGCGGATGCGAGGGACAAAGGTGTATCTCATATCTTACCCGCGTCGCGAGCCTTTCGACGAGGCACCCCACGAGGCCGGCGTCGCCCGTCATGGTGATGCGGCCCTTGGAGCAAGCAGCTATGGCCTACCTCGCCCTGATCATGATTCCCCGCCCTGGTCGCAGGGGCGAGGTGGATTGAGGAGCGGCGCGTCGGTGGCTCGGGGCAAAGGGATGATGGGTGCGAGGCGGAAGGGTGGCTGCTGTCCGGGCGAGGCTGGCTCGTCGGCAATGCGGGCGAGGGTTTTGCTTTTCGGCAGACTGGATTGCCTGCAGCTGGAGGCGAGTAGAGGTGGCAGACACAGGGCTGGGACAGTGTCCGGATGTTGCCAGCCGTGCACGACACGTCTGCGGGGGACGAGATCGATCAAACACCCCCTGTCGGCCTGATGCTTGGGGGGTCTCGAGGCGGGTGGGAGTATCCGAGCTCTGTGCTCAAATCGGGCAGCAGCAAGTCGGCTGCTGGGTGTGGGGGCGGGGGATTGGCCCCTGACTCTGTGTGCTTGCAGCGCAGGCCATTTTTGTGGGCCACGGCCACGGCGCTGTCGACATGCGAGGTACCGGGCCGCACAGCCAAGGCGCCGTGGGCACCTCCTGGCCAGGCCTCCAGGCTCGACTGTGTCAGCCTAGCGCACGAGTCTGGTAGGTTTGTGGGGCGAGGGGCTGGAGATCGAGCCACGAACTATTTCCGCCTTCAAACCTTGCCACCCCTACGGCACCCGCCGGCGAGGGTGAGACTTCCCGCAGAGGGAGCACCCGACCCTCTGCCCGGCAGTCAACATACCACGCCGCCATTCCATTCGCTACGCCACGTACCTCGAGGTGCCTTGGATCCCTGCCACACTGCAATTGCCTCAAGTGACCGACTGGCGATGCCCGCTGTCGGTAAGGCACTGCCGGTGGGGGCACAGGCCAAGCCGCGACAGCGGTGGCGGGGGGGCTTTCCAATCGATTGCACCATCGGGCAGCGATGGCATGCAGGTCGAGGATGCTAAATTTGCATGCACCCTCGCCCGCGTCGTGCCCCGTGCGCCTTCACACAGCTACCCCTGCCGCCTCAACACACCAGGCCGGATTCGATGCTGCAGCAAATTCATAGCAAACACTTCGAGAAGCTTTGTTGACCACCTCAGCTCACTTGAATTTTCACTTGAGACTCTGTATCACAAAGCCACTCAATCCAGCCACATCACTCACTCATTTCCCTTTATTCACCAAGCACAACACAGTAAAAATCACACAATGTATCGCCCGGCTGCCCGGACACTCGGCAACGCCCTAGCCGGCGTCCGGCTGCGGCAGACCGGCCGCCTGTACTCCACCGCCGCCGCCTCCCAGCCCCGGCACCTGATGTCCATGGCGGACCTGACCCCCGCCGAGCTAACAGCCCTAGTCCGCTCCGCCGCTGCACACAAGCGCGCGGTCAAGGCCGGCAACACCCCCGCCGAGCTGGCCGCCGCCCTCACGGGCAAGACGGTCGCCATGATGTTCAGCAAGCGCAGCACCAGGACCCGCGTCTCCACCGAGGCCGCCATCGCCATGATGGGCGGCCACCCCATGTTCCTGGGCAAGGACGACATCCAGCTTGGTGTAATGCTCCCTCAGACATGAACGCATGCATATATGGACAAGGCACATATATGTCAAATGTGTCCTGTTCTCACCCTGCTGACCCCCCTGCTCCCGTCTGGCAGGTAAATGAGTCGCTCCTTGACACATCGCGCGTTATCTCCTCCATGACCTCGTGCATGGTCGCCCGCGTGGGCCCGCACTCGGACGTGACGGGCCTGGCCGAGCACTCCAGCGTGCCCGTCATCAACGCCCTGTCAGGCGACTTCCACCCGCTGCAGGCCATCGCCGACTTCCTGACCATCCACTCGGCCTTCCCCTTCTCGGCGTCTACCGCCTCTAAAGAGGGTCTTGGTCTGGAAGGCCTCAAGATCGCCTGGATCGGCGACTCCAACAACGTGCTCTTCGACATGGCCATCGCCGGAGTCAAGCTCGGCGCCGACGTCTCAGTCGCCTCCCCAGCAGACTACGGCATCCCGGCCCCCATGAGAAGCCTGATCGAGTCTGCCGCCTCCTCTTCTCCCACACCCGGCAAACTCATCGAGACCCAGGTTCCGGAAGAGGCCATCAAGGACGCGAACATCCTGGTCACCGACACGTGGGTGTCCATGGGCCAGGAGGCCGAGACCCAGAAGCGCCTCAAGGCCTTCTCCGGGTTCCAAATCACAAACGACCTCGCAAAGCGCGGAGGCGCAAAGCCGGACTGGAAGTTCATGCACTGCCTCCCGCGCCACCCGGAGGAGGTCGCCGACGAAGTCTTCTACAGCCCCAGGTCTCTAGTCTTTGAGGAGGCCGAAAACAGGCTATGGGCTGCCGTAGGTAAGTTGGGAACTACTGATGAGATCCAATGGTCCTGCAACGTTGTTGCGTATGAGACTAATCATTGTTTTGTGCTACTCAATCAGCTGCTCTTGAGGCCTTTGTCGCCAATAAAGGCAGGATCTTGTAGAGGGCACAAGGTTCACTTGACATGCTTGGGGAACAACAGGTGGGCAGACTCCTACGTAACCGACCACAAGTGTCTTATGCAATTTGATCCTCAGCCAAAATATTATCGTCGTTGCCTGTTCGACAATGTGTGGCAATTTTGAACCTCATGGGGATTGAACAGTGACTGACAGGGTCTCTTGGCTATCCTCAATCTTGCAAATACCCAAAGGTGGGGTTGAGATGTAAGACCAGCCGCCCATTTTGAACCTCGTTCAAATAAATATCTCAAACATCGCACGAACTCGACAGTATCGAGTCGGTTGTAGAAAACAGCAATGCACAGAAGCCCCAGTCGCCCTTCCTCTATATATACATTATACAGACTTGAAAATCCTGTCACTCATATTCCCCCTCCCCCGGGGGCAAAAGTCGCCCTGTTCACAGGCGGGCAGCGCCTTCATTCAGTCATACGATCAGTACCGTCTCCCGTTACGGGAGTCCCGACTCCTACCACCACTGCCTCCACCGTTGTAAGAGCCGTAATCCCGCCCGCCGCCGCCGTCGTGTCTATTATATGACCCGCGCTGGCCCCCATGCGGGGGAGGAGGCTGATATTGCCCATGCTGCGGATATCCGCCATACGATTGTGGGGGGTATGACGGCGGGTAAGCTGGTGCGCCGGCTGGTGGGTATGCCGGAGGATACTGTGGGTATCCTTGGGGGTAGGCTGGAGGAAACTGGTTGTTGTATCCCTGGCCATGGCCGCCGTACTGGTGTCCTGGGGGAGGGGGCGGGGGAGGCGCGCCCACCCCGAATCCGGCCTGGCCTGGTGCGGGAGGCTGCCACGACTGATTGCGGTGCGGTGGCCCTCCACCCTGGCGGTCGCCCCGGTGGTCTCGGGAGCCGTATGAATTGCCGTTGCCATAGCCGCCACGGTTACCATAGCCGCCGCCGTTGCCATTTCCATAGCCACCGCGACCACCATAGCCTCCACCGTTGTGTCGACCACCGCCACGCAGCTTTCCTCGTAGCTCCTCTTGGTCACTCCGAGTGAGTGCTGGAGTGGGCATTTTGACGCCACGCAGAAGCATCGACTTATGAGCATGTGCTTTGGGCATCTCGTAGTGCAAGCTAAAGGAGGGAGTAACGTTAGTCCGGCAACACGACAAGAGGGTTATTGGTAGCGCGATTCATACCTCAATGAGCGGTCGTACTCGACATCCGGCATGCTTTTCCTCTCCAAGGGGTAGACGAGCGCGCCGTGTGGCAGGTAATCGTCTAGCTTCGCCACCTTGCCTGCGAGGAGATCGCTATTCCGCTGATTGAGCGTGAACTCGGAGCCGCTTTGGCGTTTCGAGTAGAAGTGCGTGATGATGTCGTCATAAAGCCCCTCGTGGGCATCAGATAGGAGGAGCACGTCCTTGCCAACACCGTTCCTAGCCGCCTCCTCAGGAGTAAGTAGCGGGTACTTGGCCTGGACGGCGGCGAGAAGCCTGTCCATCTCGATGAAGGGCAGAAGCACGACTCCCTGCCAGGCAAACTTTTTGCCATTGAGGTCGACCTCGAAATCCTCGGGATAGAAGTCGATGATCTCACTATCCTCGTTCGTCATGAGGTCGTGGAAGACCGCAGGGAGGTTGTCGCGAGACGCAGCAGGCAGCACGCTCATGAGCTGCTCGTAGGGCCTTGACGTCCTTCCCTTCTCGAACGAGATCTTGAGATCCGCAAGGCCCTCAAAATCAGCGGCAAAAGGGGCGTAGTGGTAGGGGTAGTACCACTCCCATGATGGGCAGCCCTGGAAGTAATACAAGAGCACCCACGCCAGGCCCTCGACGTACGCATGGGCGACCTTGTGGCGGAAACCGATGTCCTTGGGGTCGGCGTGGAACTTCTGCTCGTAGTACCTATCACTGTAGCCCTCCTCCCACATCCTAACCGTGTCGACGGGGCCTTCCGCTGCGCCGGCAGATGGTGTGCCAGGGGCAGGGCTGTTGGGGCCGGTTGAGCTGTCCCCATCCTCCAACAAATCAGCCTTGCGTTTGCCCAGAGCCGACGCAGGCGTCTCTGAGGCAGGGGTGTCCGGCTTCGACTCTTCTGAGTCGCCTCCGTTCTTGGCAGGTGTCTCGGGAGGGGTGGGTTCGGCCGCTTGAGCCGAGAGAGCCTTGATCTGGCTCTTCAGGATGCTGGCCGCGCTTTTGTTTGCAACATTGGCGTCCTGCGCCTGCGCTGCGGCGCGGTTGACCACCATGTCGTGTGTGATGATTTTACCAGGCTCGGCGATGCCGCCAAACGACTCGTTTTGCCTGCCTTGGCCGCCTTTCCTTCCGTATTGCGCCCTCTCATCCTGGAGCTTGCGCCGCTTGGCGTTTGCCTCCTTGCGATCTTCCGTTTCCTTTCGCTTCCGAAAGATAGAGTCCTCTTGCTTCGCCAGACCACTCATGATGAACTGGATCCGCTCCAGGTCGATGTGGCCGTCTTTGGTGACGTAACCGCCCATGGCTGCCAAGTTCTGCTTCCAGATGGAAGTCAGAGTGTTGATTCCGTTCTCGCGAATTTCCAGGGCGGGCAGATGTGGCAAGAAGTCGTTGCCGACGAAACAGCACAGGAAGATCCAGTCGTCAACGGCTCTTTCGAGATCGAAGCGAAACGGGAGATTTGTAACTTCGAGCTCGACAGCCAAATACTCGCGCAAGACGGAGACATGCAGCCAGATGAAAGGCTTCAGCGGTTCGGCTTTTTCCTTCTCATCGAACTCGCCCTCTTTTTTCTTGGCCTCTCCCCGACAATTCTCTGCCTCGTGTCCCTTCTGCCCACACAACTTGCACATCCTCGCCTTTCCCTGCTGGAAAAAGACATCTTCACGCAGGACTCGGAAGTGCGGCTCGTGCGTGGCGAGACCCAGCATGATAAGATCGGCATCCAGGCCGTAGATGACGTGCCTCGTGTTCGGGTCGTGGTCCGGCGACGACCGCTGGGAGCGGACAAAGTCCATGATCTTGTGTTCGCCCTCGCCAGGCACGGTAGCATCGGAAATGATGATCTTGAGGTTGGCCCAGGCAGGGTCGGTGTTGAGCTTGTAGGCGCACCAATACCTCAGACTGGCGGCCAGAATGAGCATGAAGGGAGTGCCAGGGGTGATGGAGTTAGTGTCGAATGCCTTCTTGGTTACGCTCTCGAGCGTCTCGGGGGCGACGTCGCCACCCTTTTGCTGTTTTAGTAGCTTCAGGAGCTCCATCTTGTCCTCAGCCTTCTCCTTGGCCTCCTGCGCAGATCGGAATCGCCGGGATCTTTGCTGGTTCATCTTGGCACGGGGAGCAACACCATCTGCGAAAGGAACACGACGGGTGGTTAGCGCGGAGCAATTGTGTAGGGCTGGTGGTGACCCGAATCTGATAAGTGTAGGTCGAGTTGTGTGCGCTTACCAACGGCAATCATGAGGACTTTGCGCGGCCTCACCATGTTGACAACGCGGTCGGTGTACCTGAAGATCTCCAGCATCATCTCCTCCTCGTCCTTGGGGGCGGGCCTGTCCTCAGGATGCGCGCAGGGGTGAACAATGCCGTTCATGTCCAGGTACAGGTTGTCGAACTCCTCGCCGTTCGGGTTCGGCTTGGTGGCGTCGACGGGAATGACGGTGCCATCGTCTGTCGATAGGGTCAAAAGACGCGCCGGTCGTTAGCGATCATGCAGGACGAAAGCCGCGGAGAGACGACACGGAAGGCATAAAGTGGCCAAAAGGCGGGACGACGCATGAACGTGCCCACAGGAACTTACCCATCTCGACAGGCTTGTCTTCGATGACTGGGGAGATGATCTTGGGGTATTTGGTGGATAGCCACCTGAACGCCGCGGGAATACCCATGGCGGCGGTAGTGAGCGACGACGCTCGCGACTTGCGGGATGTAGGCCTTGTCGTCGCGACTTGGTCAGTTCCTAGAGAGTGTGATGGGACGGGAGGAAACTGGGCGGCGCGCCCGGATGGAATTGGCGTTGAAGGACAGCCGTCGCAGCTGCGGTTGTGGGAGGAGGGAAGGCCGGGCGCTGCAGGAACCAAGTCGCAACCGGATTCAGCGAACGGAAGGGTCTTGGTCTCGCAAAACCAGGGCGGTGAGGACAAAGGTGGGTCGAGACAAAGGTATCGTGAGAGGGCGCAGTACTTTTCCAACTGGTGAAAATTGGGTTTGAGCCAAGGTATCTCCGCTGGAATGGCGACTAATAGAGGTTTATCTTATCGTCTTTCTGCCGGATTTTTTTTAGCGCGCTGGTCTTTAGTATGGGTCTCCTGGAGATGCGACGGAGTCAGTCAAGGCAAGACCGAATCCGACTCAAGCGTTCATCTCGATCAACCAAAGGTAAACTGTTTGTCAAGGGAGAATGAACAATCCTACTTTGCGATATATCTGAAAGATAAAGAAAGGGAAAGAACTTAGCAACCTAAGTGACAAGACAGGCAGAAGCGTCAGAGAACTCTGTGCTTGCGCGACCAGTCCCTGCATGATGGCCTCTTCCGCCCCCTGTCCCCCATATGAGCCGCCTTTTCCCACGCAGTTCTAGTTCCATATCGCGTGCATCCCCACGACCTAATACTGCAAATGCTGAATATTCAGCGAGTATTGATTCGCGAAACAATATCAGAGATACTGTTTACTACTCTAGACTAGATAGCTTCTGTTGGCCTTTCATCATGACGGGAATGCTGTCCCACGGCAATGTTGATAGCTGAAAAGCTGGGTGCCCTAGGTCAGGTGCAATTGCCAGACAATTGCTGATGTGCGCCCCCTGCCCGCGCCGCGAGGTGTCCACATTGAGTCCAAGCTGCCCCCAATCCCACCATGGCCGACGCCCATCTGTTCAGAAGTTAAACCTCAGGTCTAGAAGCCAGGCGCCAATATTCGACCGACACGGAATAAAGAGTAGAAGGAAAGACGAGCAGCGAGTTCGGGGGTAGCCTGGGAGAAACGGATTTGCGAGCGCATTCGGCAAGACAAAAATCCAGAGGCGACTCGGCCCATCATCATGAATCTGGAAACGCTTCTCGATGGCTCGCTGTCCTAGAACCTAGTTTCCGCCTGCCTCTCCCCGCAAGTTGCCGACGACCTCGCCAACAATGTTTTCGATTCCCGCGGCGCCGGCGAAGCAGTCGGTCGGCGAGACCATCTCGGTCCTGAGTGGCCGCCTCGGCTCGGCGACGCTACTCGAGGACCGGCGTGCCGCCATCCTGGGCCTGCGCAGCTTCGCCAAGCAGTACCCGGCTTCTGTCGCCTCGGGCGCTCTCCGCAGCCTGATCGGGTGTCTGTCTAAGGATGGCGAGGATGTAGACACGGTCAAGGGTGTTCTTGAGACTTTGCTGATGCTCTTCAGCCCCAACCACGATAGCCCCGAGGCCTCGGACGAGATCGCCCTCTGGCTTGCCGACGAGTTCACCCAACGCCAGGAGAATATCACCCTCCTGCTCGACTTCCTCGAAACCCCCGACTTCTACTCGCGCCTGTACTCGCTGCAGCTACTCTCCGCCGTTCACTCCGCCCGCACCGAGCGCACCGAAGAATGCGTCCTCACCGCGCCCCTGGGCATCCCCCGCCTCGTCGCTGTGCTCGACGACCGCCGCGAAGCCATCCGCAACGAGGCTATCACTCTACTCACCTACCTTACCCCGAGCTCGGTCGAAATTCAGAAGCTGGTCGCCTTTGAGAACGCCTTCGAGCGCATTCTCCTGGTCGTCGCCTCCGATGGCGGCTTGGCCGAGGGCGGCCGCGTCGTCGAAGACTGCTTGATACTCCTGGCCAACCTGCTACGGATCAACCCGTCCAACCAAACCCTCTTTCGCGAGACGGGCTGCGTCGCGAAGCTGACGGGGCTTCTCAAGAACGCCTACCAGCCCGCCGAGGGCGAGGAGCGCGAGATAGCCCCCTGGGCTGAGGAACAGCGCAACAGGAATGTCTATGCCCTACTTGCCGTCGTCCGGCTCTTCCTTGTGGCTGGAGCTGTTGGCACCCCTCAGAACCAGGCCGCCTTCTGGCAGCACGGCTTGTCGTTTCACGCCCTCCAGTTAGCTTTCAACCGCGACGCAGATACAACGATCAAGGCCGAGGTGAGCAGCCAACCGCCCCACTCCATATGCCTGTATAGACGCATATTTATTCCATCTTGGTGCCCCCTTTATATCCTCTCGCCAGTCCGGCTCCGATATGCTGTTACTTTTTCTAATGCAAAATCTCTCTTTTCCAGGCTCTCGTAACCTGTGCTGATATCATCAGAGGCAACGCTGTTCTCCAAGAGAATTTCGCCCAGCTGCAGGTCCCTTCTCCACTCGACCAACAGCGGCATATTGACGGGCAGCCTCCGAACAAGAAGGCGAACGGCACGGTGACCGTGTATGTAATCGATGGTCTACTGGATCTTACCCTGAGTGTCCACACAGTGCAGGACTTTGACCTGAGGTTTGCGGCATGCGGCTGCCTCAAGGCGTACTTCTTCCACCACTCGGAGGTGCGTCAGCACTTTTTATCAAGAGCGATAGAGGGCCATCGATCCGGCGCGGACGAGACGGCGAACGTGTTGACCACCCTGATGCGGTCGCCCGCCGACGAGTCGGTGACCGACCCTTACCGATATTGGTTCGCCGCCGTTATCATGCTGCACTTGATCATGGATAGTCCTCAGGCCAAGGCCATGGCCATGGACGTTACCGAGGGCGACGAAGAGAGTGGTGAGGAGGTGGTGACGAGCATCCAAACCATCACCGCGCACCTCGTCTCGGGCCTGGGGCGGGGTGACGACGAACGTGTCCTTATCGGAAGTCTCATGCTGCTGCTGTGCTGGCTGTTTGAGGATCTTGACGGCGTCAACGATTTCCTCGGGGAGGGTAGCAACATTCAGGGGCTCGTCAACGCCGTTGCTAAGAACACGGGTGGAGGGCCAATCGTGCAGGGCCTATGCGCGATGCTACTAGGCATTGTCTACGAGTTCTCGACCAAGGATTCGCCTGTGCCAAGGACGACGCTGCAACCGATCCTTCTTCAGAAAATGACCCGTGAGGTGTATACCGACAAACTAAGCAAGCTGAGGAGCCACCCCCTGGTTCGCGATTTCGAGGTGCTCCCGCAGCGGTTGGATGCCTCGTCGGGCCAGAAGCTTCCCGATGTCTTCTTCGACGGCTCATTTGTCGAGTTCTTCAAAGACAACTACAGCCGGATTCTCCGAGCCATCGACAGAGAGCCAGGGATGGAGATATCAGTCGTGGCGAACGGCGTCCAGAAGGGCATCTCGCGAGAGCTCGTTGATGGGCTCCGGAGCCAGATGGAGGAAAAAGACAGGGAATTACAGGAGGCGCAGCTCAAGATCGCGTCTCTCGACGGACAGCTCGGGCAAGAACAGGCGGATCACAGACGAGCAAAGGAATCGACCCTGGCAGAGCTTTCAAGGCTCAAGGCAGTAAATGAATCTCTACAGCGGCTACATGAGGAGGAGATCGGGTAAGTGACACGTCATGATCCCAGCTGCCATTGGCCTGGACCTACAGACTTACCGATGGATCCAACTCTGACACCCAACGCAGGAAACTACGTAAGCAGAGCCAGTCACGAGAAGAGGAGCTGCAGAGGAAGCATAAGCTGCGGGAGGATGAACTGCAGAAACAGCTTCGGTCACGGGAGGACGAACTCCAAAGGAAGCTTCAGGCGCGCGAGGGTGAGCTTCAGAGGCAGGCAGAGCAGGCGAAGAAGTTGGCAACTGCCGAGCTGGAGCGCACACAACGCCGTAACGAGGCCGCTGTGGCCGATCTCCGAGCCACCATAAGCCGAGTCGAAGTCGACCTCATGAAGGTGAGAAGCCTGCCATGCTGCTCCAAAAGACAGCCAACTCAAGAGACTAACAAGGACTTGCAGGCGAACAAATCGAAGACGCACGACTTGCAGACCGCTAAGGACGATTTCAACACGAAGCTGGCTGCTCAGGTCGCCGCAACCATGGAGGCCGAAGGGAAACTAGAATCGCTACAAAAGAGTCTTACGGAACGGGACGGAAGGCTTCGTGAGCTAGAGCAGCTTGTGACTTCGAAGGAGAAGCTGGTGGCAAGCAAGGAGGAGCAGGTGAAGAAGGTTAGTTCACTAGGAGGAAATAGGCGCGGCGCTTTTGTGATCTGTTTCTTAGTTGCTGACAAACCCCGGCTGCGTCTTTCCACGGCGACACCTTTTTGAAACAGGCGCAAGCAGAAAAGAAGGCGACACAGGGTGAACTGGACGACCTCTTGATGGTGTTTGGTGATCTTGAAGAGAAGACTACCAAGTACAAGGTTGGTGTTTGGCCCTCCACCTCCCCGAGCTCACCACGCCACGAGCCTAGTGATGCGACGATCCATGCCGCTAACCCTACTTCCCTCCTAGGAACGGTTAAAGGCTCTTGGCCAGGCAGTTTCTGATGGCGAGGACTCCGATGAAGACTCGGACGATGACGATGACGATGACGAGTAAAGGAAATGAAAGGCTACGTCTGGACATTCCCCAACTCTAGAAAAGCACTTACAAATCTGAAGCCGACTTAACTACCCCTTATTCTCTTCGTCGCGTTCTCCGAGTTCTTAGGCATGCCCACCAAGCCTTCTCTTCAAAGCAGCGCTTACAATGTCAAATATCTGGGTCGGACTTTGTCGGCACGCATCCATCTAGCTGAAAGAGCCTACCACAATGTATGTGGACGCCTACCTACCTGAATAAGTTCCTGAAGGCAAGGAGAAGTACCTGCAAAGTTAAACTTTCGCATTCGATCACACTGTACCACTGCCGGCGGGAGCCCTAAGAAGGTTTAAAAAGAGGCTGGCGTTTGATATGAGTGAGGGGTTCATCGTCTTTTTGTCGACCGTCGAATTTGCAGTTGAACGCGACATGAAAAATGCGGGGAAGCCTTCTGTGTCAACGGTCTGCAGGGCTCGAGGGTAACGAGTAAAATCCATGGAAGTCGAAAGGGGAATATAGGAGAAAATCCAAAGGGCAGAAAAAATACTACAAGAGGGGAAGGAGGGGTCTTAAAAAAAAAAAAAAAAAAAAAAAAAAAAAGTCCCCGGATTGGCAGTTTGTTTATCCACGCGTGGGGGGAATTTCTAGATCCGTCACACACAGCTCGAATTCGCAACTGCTTGACTTGGACTAAAAAAACGGAACTTCTGAGGTAACGGACTCCGGCTCCGATTGCACCAGTCGAGGCGGTGATATCGAGCTGCACTCCAAAATGGCTGGGCCCCCTTCTTCCAGCGGCTCGGATGCGTCGAGCGAGGACGGATGGGTTGACGCCGAGAACGAAGTTGAGGAGCTGCCCACCATCGTGTCTCTCCTAGACGACGCCGTCTTCACAGACGCCGTGTCCATGGTGAAGCACTGCAAGGACAAGCATGGCTTTGATTTTGTTGCTACGCGCGACCGGCTGGGACTTGACTTTTACGGCTGCATCAAGCTTATCAACTACGGTTCGCGCCCAGTTTCCCGGCATGCGTATCATGTGGATATGAACATGCGCTGACTTGAAAATGACCCCCCCTCCAGTCCGCCAGCGGGCGCTGGACGGCGCGGCTCTGCCGGCCGAGATCCAGCCCGCCGACCTGGAGGATGACCGCTACCTGAAGCCGGTCCTGGCCGACGACGCATTCATCATGGCCCTGGATGACCTACCCGAGAGCACCACGCCTGCTGCCGGGGAGTCAGTGGTCGTCGGTGGCGAGGCTGAGAACCTTCAGTTGCGTAATGCTGAGCTCCAGGCCGAGCTGGACCGCCTCGTGCGCCAGTTCGCCGACTACCGCATGGCCGTGCAGCAGACTCTGGACCAGCGCTGGGGCGAGGACGAGGGCGCCTCGTCGACCGCGGCCGCGTCTGGCGCTGCTCCTGCTGCCCCTGCAAAGGAGGTCGATGAGTCCAGGTACTACTGGGACTCGTACGCGAGCAACGGTGCGTTGATGTTGTTCCTTGATTACTTTCTCTCCTGATATATCCCCATATATGCATGCTCATGGAGCCTAACCATCCGTCGCTGCAGAGATCCACGAGACTATGCTCAAGGATGCCGTGCGGACCGAGGCCTACCGCGACTTCATCTACAACAATAAGGACCTTTTCAAGGGCAAGGTGGTCCTCGATATCGGCTGCGGCACTGGTATCCTCAGCATGTTCTGTGCCAAGGCTGGAGCCAAGCTGGTCATCGCGGTGGACAACTCAGACATCATCGACAAGGCGCGCGAGAACATCTTTAACAACGGACTCGGCGATCAGATCACCTGCCTCAAGGGCAAGATGGAGGAGGTCAAGCTGCCCGTGGAGCAAGTGGACATCATCGTGAGCGAGTGGATGGGCTACTGTCTGCTCTACGAAGCCATGCTTCCTAGCGTGCTGTGGGCGCGCGACCGCTACCTGTCCCCCGACGGTCTGCTCGCCCCGAGCCACACGTCCATGTGGGTCGCGCCCATGTCCGACCAGGACTGGGTCGATGACCACATCACCTTCTGGCGCAACGTCTACGGTTTCGACATGAAGGCCATGCAGGAGGGCATCTGCGCCGAAAGCCACATCGAGGTCCTCGCCCCGCGCTCGCTGTGTGGCGAGCCCTTCATGTTCCGCATGCTGGACCTGCACACCGTCCGCGTCGAGGACCTGGTCTTCGAGTCGACCTGGCGGTCCACCCTGACAGCCGACGCGCCGCGCCTCGACGCCTTCGTCATCTGGTTCGACACCTTCTTCTGCAACGCGCGCGCAAAGACGGTCGAGCCCGCCGACACCACCGCCCTCGCCTGGGGCGACAGCAGCCGCGCCGACCGCGTCGCCTTCACCACGGGGCCCTTTGGCACCCCGACGCACTGGAAGCAGGGCATCCTGACTACCCGCCCGGAGTGCGCCCCCCTTGCGCTGGCCAAGGGCCAGACCGTGTCCGGCAAGCTGACCGTCTCGATCCCTGACGACCACCCGCGCGGCCTACGCTTGAAGGTGGACTGGGGTGTGGAGCAGCAGGGTGAAAACAAGGAGGCTGCCAGAGCTGGTAATGTCACAGAGTCCCAGGTCTGGGAGGTGCGCTAGACTAGAGGTGGTGGCGTAATGTCTCTCTCAAAAATGAATGTCTAGGTGAAATAGATTAAGTATGAAAAGAGAAAGAAAAGTATGATGGAAGCCACACACACACGCACGCAACCAATTCTTTGCAGGCTCCGTTAGCCTCCGTACCATGTTCATCTCTGAATCGACAATGTGTCGCAGACGACTCGCTCTCCAAGCCCGGACGCGCTAAAACGAGAAATCAGAATATATCTGACACGCCGCCCTCATACTTAGTGAGGATAAAAAACCTAACAAGACATTTGAACATTTCCGCTCGTGGCCTTGTGGAACGCCGACTTAATGCTGTCGGCTTTGCAGATCGTGTTTGTCTGGAAGGACATCCAGATGTCCTGGCACGGCCATGGGCGACCGTCGGTGCAGCCGCATCCCCAGCTTTTTCACACACAAAGGCGGCCGGGCGTCAGTAGAGAGATCTCAAAGAGGCATTCGGGGAGAAGAAGTCGGGATCTGACAAGGGGGAACACGTACTTGGTGATAATGCCGCACTCGCCCCGAAAGTTGGCGAGGTAGCCGGATCCGCAGTACTTGCGGGGGTCGTTGTAGACGTCGGCGTCGGTCGTTATGATGCGCCATTCCTTCCATGTCTGTACAGTGCTCTGGTGTTAGTTGTCTGTCCTCACGGGCTTGAGTTCCTCACCAAAATAGACAGGGTGAGAAAGGTTCCTGACGAGATGGTTGCCCTCCTCGCACTTGTGGACGCCGCGGATCGGGCCCGGGGCCTTGCCGGTTGGCCCCGGTGTCGATCCGGCGATGGTCGTGGTGCCGACGGGGGTTCCGGTCGTGCCGACGATCACGACCTCGGTCCCGTACACGGTGGTGAGCTTCGTGGTTATGGGGCGCCTCGACACCATCAGGGTTGTGCTGGTGATGTTCTCCGTGTCCGTGCTGGTTGTCTGCTGGACCCGCTGCGGGAGCCGGGTCTTGGTGATCAAGCCGTCACCGTGGACAAGGGCGCTGCCCAGGGCCACGAGGGCGACCGCAGCCATGGTCACCACGTATCCAACCATCTTTTTGCGAGAGGCTTTTACTGGTTCTCGCAGCGGTCCGTTCAGCCCGGCTTCTAACTAGCTCGTCTAGGAAATGTTGCCAGGTCGCGAACGATGGAGGAGAGGAAGAATATGATGGACGCGCACACGAGAGTCTTCTATGTGGGTAATTTAATGGGAGCCTTCGACAAATTTTTCATGATCGCTTCAGCCCATGACCTCAGGGGCTGGAGGCTATTCAGGGGTTCTGCGGTATCATTCCTGCCACCCATGGCTTTCCTGGAACTCAGATACGCCCACCGCTTTTTAAAAAGTCTGCCATCGCCAAATTTTAGAACGTGGTCTCGGAAGTTGTGGTCCGTATACATGGCTTGAGTTTGCTCGGCATGTATCTTGTGTTTGTTTCTATATAACCGGGCGCTCATGTTGCGTTCGCTGGGGACAGGAGATTGCAATTGAGATGCTTGTGGTTGGTGGGTGAATCATTTTTATAACCTGAATGGATTTTGGCCGAAGTCGGCCAGAAGCTTCAAGTTTTAGAGGTACCCCGCCGTACCTGCGTCACGCATCGAGGCCCCGCCACACTTTCTGCCTGCGATTGGCGACATACAAATTTTTGGGGCCTGTAAACTGTAGCAGACACGAGAACCTAGGGCCGTTCAAGCTACGCACACCTGCCACGCAGGAGCTGCCGGAAATGGACAAGAAACCCGTGATAGGCCTCCTTGGGGGCGGCCAGCTGGGCCGAATGCTCTGCGAGGCCGCCGGCCCGCTTGGCTTCGAGATCGCCATCCTGGACGAGGCGGGCTCGCCGGCCAAGCAGGCCGCCAACCTCAACGGCCTGCACGTCGAGGGCTCGTTCAAGGACCACGTCAAGATCCGCGAGCTGGCGGCGCGGTCCGACGTGCTGACGGTCGAGATCGAGCACGTCGACACGGAGGTGCTTGAGGACATCGAGACCAACGGCGTTGAGGTCGTCGCCGCCGACGGCACAAAGACCCGCAAGAAGGTGCCCGTCCACCCGTCCTGGAGGACCATCAGGCTCATCCAGGACAAGTACGAGCAGAAGGAGCACTACCGCCGCCACGGCCTGCCCATCGCCGACCAGGTCGCCGTCGCCCCGGGGGATGAGATGCTGGCTTCGCTGAGGGAAGCGGGCCGCAAGTTCGGTTACCCGTTCATGCTAAAGGTACAGTACGGTAACTGTGGAAACTTGCGCCGCACCGCACATGCGCTGCCTAGTAGCAGTGGCAGCCGCTGACGCCCTTGCTTTTTCCAGGCTCGCAAGGGCTCTTACGACGGCAGGGGGAACTTCAAGGTCTCGGCCGAAGACGACCTCGAAGCGGCCGTCAAGGAGCTGGGCGTCCTACCGCTGTACGCCGAAAAGTGGTGCAGCTTCGCCAAGGAGCTGGCCGTCATGGTGATAAGGACCGAGAGCGACGCCGGCGAGCTCAGGTCGCTGCTGGCCTATCCGGCCGTCGAGACGGTACACGAGGACAGCATCTGCACCAAGACCTTCATGCCGCCCCGCGACGTGCCCAAGCAGGCGTGCGAGAAGGCGCGCGAGACGGCCTGCCAGGTCATCTCGACCCTGACAGGCAGGGGCGTCTTCGCCGTCGAGATGTTCCTGCTCGATGACGGCTCCATCCTGGTCAACGAGGTCGCCCCGCGCCCGCACAACTCGGGCCACTACACCATCGAGGCCGTGCCCTACCTCTCCCAGTACAAAGCCCAGCTCTACGCCCTCCTGGACCTGCCGCTGCCCGAGCGCCTGACCCCGCGCGTGCCGTCGGCCATCATGATAAACATCCTGGGCGGCGCCGCGCCTGGGTCGCATGACAAGCTCGTCGAGACGGCGGCGCACACCTTTGGCGACAACATGGACGTCTACGTCCACCTCTACGGCAAGGCCAGCAAGCCGGGGAGGAAGATTGGCCACATCACGACGACGGGCCAGTTTGGCATCGGCGACCTGGAGCGCCACTCTGCGCCACTGATGGAGCTCGCCGACGCCATAAGGCAGGAGCGCCTGAATGCGGCGATTGCGCAGCTGAGGCCGCAGCAGCAGCAGCCGTCTTCAGCGCCTGCTCCCGCACCAGGGCCTGTGCCGTCGTCGTCTGGCGCACTCGTCCTGGTGACCATGGGTTCCGACTCGGACCTGCCCGTGATGAAGGCGGGCCTGGCCGTGCTCAAGGAGTTCGGCGTCCCCTTCGAGGTCAGGATTACGTCGGCCCATCGGACGCCCAACCTCATGCTTGATGTGGCCGCCGAGGCTGCCGGCCGCGGCATCAAGGTCGCCATCGCCGCGGCCGGCGGCGCGGCCCATCTCCCTGGTATGTTCGCGTCGCACTGCCCCATCCCCGTCATCGGGGTGCCGGTCAAAGCGACACATCTGGACGGCCAAGACAGTCTGCTCAGCATCGTACAGATGCCCAGGGGTGTGCCCGTTGCCACGGTGGGCATCAACAACTCGACGAATGCGGCCTTGCTGGCCATCAGGATACTTGGCTCTTTCGTCCCCAAGTATCAGGAGCAGATGAAGCGGTACCAGTCGGACATGGAAAAGGCAGTCTTAGCAAAAGACAAGGACCTCCAGAACATCGGGTTCGAGGCGTACCTCGACAAGATGGGTAAGAAGTAGTAAAAGCCATAATAATACAATCTTTCCGACTTTCCTCCTTGTCTACTTGACCAATCTACAAGCCCTCCTCGGTTAGCATCCGAGGTTAGGGGGTTGAATGTGCATTCTATAAGTGTTTCGATGTAGCTACAATCCTCGGGCGTCCGGTCTCCTCTGGCAGTGTTCTCGCGCTCCCACCATGAGCTGCCATAAATATTGCTTCATAGGCGACGATAATGGTGGTCGGCAAAAATGTCTCACGTTGTAGACATGATGCTCAAAGGTGCGGCACACCCTGCAAGAATCCTGAGTTAGTTGCATCCGCCGAATGGGAGGATCGGGGATTTGCACATACAAATGATTGCATCAAGAGATTGGCGATGCTAGGAGAAAAATGTTAGCCAGGCCTGACACGGGATAGACAAACAACCAGAGAAAATAAAGTATACCTGAGAAAGCCTTCGCCAAGAATGAACCCCTTTTTAAACCCGACCGGAGTGAATTAGTATTTACCAGCCGGGGAGGAAATCTTGGTCTGGGAGGAAGTCGACATACCGATGCCAGGATGATCAAAGGGGTATCTTCGCGACCCCTGTACGATTTCCAATACCAGCTGAGAAGTCCGCCGACGGTCCGGGCGAGTGTGAAGGACCTATAATATCAATCACAGGTGAGCATGGGCCGATTCCATGAGTTCGAGGATCTGTGAGAGGCGATACTATGCCGCTCAAGGTACTTACGGCACGTTGTACATTCCTGGGTGAAGACACCGTGTTAGCCAATGCATAACATGCCGATATCAAGGCCCGTAACTTACCGACAGCAACCGCCAGTCCTCCTGGTAGATAAGCCATCCGAGGGTTTCTCATCTTGACAGCGGTTATCACGGCGAACAGTCCAAAGGCAACAATTGCAAACTCGGTGGCCATGGGCGGCAGGCCCTTTCCTGCGGCAACCAGCCTGGCCGTGAAGATCCAGACGAGCGCGGTGGGCGCTTGGAAGAGATCGTTGGGGATGGTCTCGTAGATGCTCGTGTAGAGCCTGTAGATGAGCGCCGACACCACGGCGCCGACGGTGGCCCCGATGACCTGGCCCAGGAACTGGGCCTTGGGAGCAGCGCCCAGGAGGTGTCCAGTCTTAAGATCCTGCATCAGATCTCCGGCTTGGAGGGCGCCCGACTCGGACTGCGAGGTGAGATATCAATTTTTAGCGGGCCATCGTGGAAAATGTGAGGAGGAAAAAGGAGACCAAAACATACAACTGCACCAGCGACAAGATTGATAAGAATTCCCGCCTTGTTGGACCGGGGAATGACGAGGGCGAAGAACAGTTGCGCCAGCTTTGAAATGCCCGACACCGGGTTCAGGTCTGTCACACCCATGGCCCTAACGGCGATGACGGATAGAGGGATGGCGACCAGGACGGCCGTCACGATGGCGTAGAGCGGCACGATGTCCTGGAAGACGTAGCGAATGGCGGCGACGCAGAAGATCATGGAGACGGGAAGCCCGATCAGGGCGGAGCGGGGGCTGATGTCCTGGTCCGGGGGGCAGTCGCGTGCAAGGTCGCCGACACTGCTAGAAGCAGTATCGTCTTCGTCCTGGTCCTCGTCTTGTGGCGACTGAGATGATCCTATGGGCGCGTAGTCGCTGCGCTGTCCCGACGCCCCGTCACTGGCGGTTTTCCACCAGCGTGAACGGCTCGCGAGCGGCCGGACAACGGGCCACAGAGAGCTGGCGGCGACGAAGCTGAGGCTGACGATGGCGTCTGCCAGCATGATGGAGAGCGAGGTCCAGACGATCCAGCCCTTGGACCCGTTTTCCCAGTCGTCGATCGAGCCGGGAGCCCAGCCCTGATGTTTGGCCAGGGGCGAGAGGATCCCCCAGCCCACGACCGCACCGATGAGCATGTGAATGCTGGTGCTGGGACCCATGATGATTCCCTGACCAACATATGCAAGACTTGGGTTGAGGGTCCAGAGCCAGGCCGCGGCCGCGGAGCCAAACACGGGCAGGTTTCGGAGGACGGGGAGGAAATAGGTCGCTACGGTGGTGACGCCCGAGATGCAGAAGCAAATCAGGAGGAGGCACAGGTTGGCCTTCCACTCCTGGCTCTGGGACGGCGTCATGTCCTCGGGCGTACCGTCGGCACCGGGCACGGCGAGGCTTGCAAAATCACCCGAGGAGTCTGGCCGGCCGCTTTCGGTCTTCCTGGCGGTTTGGCCGTGCAAGACTCCGATGAGAACGGCGGTGCTGAAGCCGCTGGGGAACCTCAGGCGCTCCTTGACGACGGCCTGGCGCCGTCTAACGCCGTGTCAATTGCATTTCGTCAGGGGTCAGCCAGGGGCTCAGGCCCTCGGGGTATGAGGGGAAAACCTACAGCAAGACGGCAAAAACGCAGCCAAAGTAGCACAGACCAAGCGACCAGACGATTGACTGCCATGTCGTCATCCTGCAAGCAAGCAAGCAAATGAGGGTTAGTCGATGCCACTCCGAAGGGCAGGAGCTGTAGCAGGGCAAATGACGCACTTGAATGGACCCATCTCTTCCGGGAGGAGCAGATAGTTCATGGCGGGCATCTTATCGAGGTCAGCGGCTGCCATAGAGCTCGGGGGAAGGGCGAGAAGGTTACTGACAACGCCGACAAACCCGGCCCCCAAGGGCACAATGCCGACGGATGCCGCGACAGTCTGCACAAGCACGTTTTCCACGGGGGTAAAGGGAAGCTTGAGGTGCCGGGAGAGCGTCTTGAAAAAGCCGTAGCCTAGCAGCGAAGCCGGCATTGTCATGGTGCTGATCCAGCCTATAATTTGAACTGTTATCATCATGGCCAGAGACAGCCTCCACAGGCACTTGTAGGAAGGTACGCATGGGTCGACAGGAGGAATCCGAACCAGTCTGCAGCCCAAAGTACATGTTGGAGAAGGCGAGGACGATTCCGATGCCGATGCCAACTGCGACGCCCCGAAAGGTGAAGCTCTGGCCCTCGGTCACGTCCTGGTCATAATCCTCCGTGGCTCTGGCCTCGGCCGCGGGGGTGAGCAAGGGCGAGGAGGCGGTTGGGGAGCCCCTGGGACGCGTGCCTCTGTCTGGAGCCATTGCCGTCGGGGATTTGGGTGGGAAAGTTGGAATCTGGTGAAATAAGCCGCGAGAGAGAAAGGGCCAAAAGCGTCTCGCTCGTTGCCTCTGCTATTTCTACTCTACTGCATCGTAGGTGGTAGTGATAAAGATGAAAGCCTCGTGGTTTTCACGGGTGACTGATTCAAGGTCAGCCGACCAAGCCGCGGTTGCACACGGGCTGCCTAGCAATGAATTGAGCGCGTCAAACACCACTGAGATAGCGCAATGCTGCACACGGACCATGGGTGCCAATTGGGGTTCCACCGCGTCGGGGTCTGGCCCCTGCAAACTAGGCGCTCCAGTTTGTGAATCCAGCGGCACGCGTCTGTCGCTGACAAAACACAAGCGCGAGCCCAAGAGATCGCAGCGGGATGTAACCCCTTTGGCCCAGCAGGCGCACGATGGGCCAGGCATGGCCCACCTTGCAGGCCCACAGTGGACGGATGCCGGGAGCGGAGGAGGGGCACAAAAATGATGCTGCTCGACTTCACCGCCAAGCATAGGGATTTGGCGGTTATCCGATATCGGGGTCAGCAGGACTCGATGCAGAATCAACCAGTCCAATCTGGCCAGTGCCAGCCAGGGTATTTGCATCACTAGGGAGAATATAGGCTATTTAAGCACTTCACCAGACACAATTTAACAGCCAGCAGTGCTGAGAAAGGTACGTAGCGCACAAAAGAGCCTCCATTTGGGGGTGCAATTTGACTTCGCCCTGCCCCTCGTTTTCCGCACTTATACCTTCCAAGTTGAGAGTCTCCACCAACGCCGACTGACCTGCATCGAGGAGACTAGGTGACCAAACAGGCAAAGAAGACACCATTCGGCCAACACAGATCACCTCCAGCAGCAATTGGCCTTGCCTGGCACCATGTCGGCGGCCAGCGGGTCGTCGGACCCGACCAAGATCCGCATCCTCGGCGAGGACAGCATCGTGGTTGACCATGGCATCTGGCTCAACTACGTGACTCACGACCTGCTCGCCAATATCGTCTCGTCCACCTACGTCCTTATCACCGACACTAACCTGTCCCCCGTCTACGTCCCGCCCTTCGAGGCCGTCTTCAAGAATGCGCTGGCCCAGAGTACCACCGCGGCGAGAGCCCCGCGCCTGCTCACCTACGCCATCCCCCCTGGCGAGGCTTCCAAGAGCCGCGAGACCAAGGCCGAGATCGAGGACTGGATGCTGGAGCAGCAATGCACCCGCGACACCGTCATCATCGCCCTAGGCGGCGGCGTCATCGGCGACATGATCGGCTACGTCGCCGCCACCTTCATGCGCGGCGTCCGCTTCGTCCAGGTCCCCACCACACTGCTAGCCATGGTCGACTCGTCTATCGGTGGCAAGACCGCCATCGACACTCCGATGGGTAAGAACCTGATCGGCTCCTTCTGGCAGCCCCGCCGCATCTACATCGACCTGGCCTTCCTCGACACCCTTCCCGCCCGCGAGTTCATCAACGGTATGGCCGAGGTCATCAAGACCGCCGCCATCTGGGACGCTGCCGAGTTCACCGCCCTCGAGGAGAACGCTCCGGCCATCCTGTCGGCCGTCCGCCGCCCGTCCTCGGCTGAGAGGCTCCTCCCGATCCGCGACATCGTCAAGCGCATCGTCCTGGGCTCTGCCCGCGTCAAGGCCCATGTTGTCTCGTCCGACGAGAAGGAGGGCGGCCTGCGCAACCTCCTGAACTTTGGTCACTCCATCGGCCACGCCTTCGAGGCCATCCTCACACCACAGGTTCTGCACGGCGAGGCTGTGGCTATCGGCATGGTCAAGGAGGCCGAGCTGGCCCGCCACTTGGGCATCCTGCGCCCTGCCGCCGTCGCCCGCCTGGCCAAGTGCATAGCCAGCTACGACCTGCCCACGTCGGTCGATGACAAGCGCGTGGTCAAGCTGACGGCTGGCAGGAAGTGCCCCGTCGACGTCTTGCTGAACAAGATGGCCGTCGATAAGAAGAACGACGGCAGGCAGAAGAAGATTGTGCTGTTGTCCGCCATTGGCAAGTGCCACGAGCCCAAGGCCAGCAGCGTCGACGACGGCGCCATCCGCGTCGTTCTCTCCCCTGCCGTCCGCGTCACCCCAGGCGTGCGCTCTGGTCTCAAGGTGGACGTCACCCCGCCCGGCTCCAAGAGCATATCCAACAGGGCCCTTGTGCTGGCTGCCCTTGGTACGGGACCTTGTCGCATCAAGAACCTGCTGCACTCGGACGACACGGAGTGCATGCTGAACGCCATCGGCCAGCTCCGCGGCGCCACCTGCTCCTGGGAGGATGACGGTGAGGTGCTGGTTGTCGAAGGCCGCGGCGGTCAGCTGGTCGCCAGCCAGGAGGAGCTCTATCTCGGAAACGCGGGCACCGCTTCGCGCTTCCTCACTACCGTCGCCGCTCTGTGCTCCCCCGCCGAGGACGGGAGCGCCTCCTCGACCGTGCTGACGGGTAATGCACGCATGAAGGTGCGCCCCATTGGCGCGCTCGTGGCGGCTCTGCGCTCGAATGGCATTGGAATCACCTACCTAGGCAAGGAGAACAGCCTGCCTATCCGCGTTGATGCGGCTGGCGGCTTTGGTGGCGGCATCATTGAAGTAGCCGCAACTGTGTCGTCCCAGTATGTGTCCTCCCTGCTCATGGCAGCACCGTACGCCAAGGAACCCGTGACTCTGCGCTTGGTCGGCGGCCACCCCATCTCCCAGCCCTACATCGATATGACCATCGCCATGATGCGGTCCTTCGGCATCGAGGTGGAGCGCTCCGCGGCCGAGGCCAACACGTACCACATCCCTCGGGGTGCCTACACCAACCCAGCCGTTTACACGGTCGAGAGCGATGCCAGCTCGGCCACCTACCCCCTGGCGGTTGCTGCCATCACTGGCACGACCTGCACTATCCCCAACATTGGGTCCGGATCGCTCCAGGGTGATGCCCGGTTCGCCATCGAAGTGCTGCGGCCGATGGGGTGCTCAGTTGAACAGTCGGAAACCTCGACTACCGTCACAGGCCCGCCCATCGGCCAACTCAAGGCCATCCCGCATGTTGACATGGAGCCCATGACCGACGCCTTCCTCACTGCCTCGGTCTTGGCCGCTGTGGCTAGCGGCACCACCAAGATCACGGGCATCGCGAACCAGCGCGTCAAAGAGTGCAACCGCATCGCCGCTATGAAGGACCAGCTTGCCAAGTTCGGCGTGCACTGCAACGAACTCGACGACGGTATCGAGGTGACAGGCAGGCCTTGGAAGGAGCTCTCGGAACCTGCCGGCGGAGTCTACTGCTACGACGACCACCGGGTAGCCATGAGCTTCGGTGTGCTGTCCGTCATAGCCCCCCGGCCGACCTTGATTCTGGAACGTGAATGCACTGGCAAAACGTGGCCTGGATGGTGGGACGTGCTATCTGGGTCCTTTGGCGTGGCTGTGGGCGGTGAAGAAGAGCCCAGTGATGCCGCATCTGGCCACGATGCCCCGTCAGCGAAATCTGACGACCGCTCTATCTTCATCATTGGCATGCGCGGCGCTGGCAAGACCACGGCTGGCAAGTGGATGGCCGACATGATGGGCCGTACTTTTGTGGACCTCGACACAGAGCTCGAGCGGGTACAGGGAATGACCATTCCCGAGATGATCCGGGGAGACCTTGGCTGGCCGGGCTTCAGGGCAGCTGAGCTCGCGCTGCTGCACGACGTCATCAACAACAAGTCCCGCGGCTATATCTTTTCTTGCGGCGGCGGGATCGTCGAGATGCCAGAAGCCTGCGATGCTCTTGTCTCTTACTGCCGCGCTGGCGGGCGCGTCCTGCTCATCCACCGCGATACGGAACGTGTGGTCGAGTATCTCAACCGCGACAAGACTCGTCCGGCCTGGACAGAGGAGATCGAGAACGTCTACATACGCCGCAAGCCGTGGTACCAGAAGTGCAGCAACTTTGAGTACCACAGCCCGCACCTGGACGTGACCAGCGGCGCCGCGGAACCGCCTGCTGACTTTGCCCGGTTCGTGGCCCTCCTGGGCGGTAAGAGTTCACACCTGAAGGAGGCCAAGGCCAAACCACACTCCTTTTTTGTCTCCCTGACTGTGCCCAACGTTGAGGCGTCTGCCGACATCATCCCTCGTGCCATTGTTGGCTCCGACGCTGTCGAGCTGCGGGTCGACCTGCTTGAAGACCACTCGCCCGAGTTTGTGACCAGGCAGGTCGCTCTCCTGCGCTACGTCTGCAACCTGCCCATCGTCTTTACCGTGCGCACTGCTTCGCAGGGTGGGCGCTACCCAGACGGCAACTACGAGAGTGCCCTGGCGCTCTACCTTCTCGCCATCCGCCTGGGCGTCGAGTACGTGGACGTGGAGATGACCATGCCGGACGACGTGATCGAGAAAGCCACACAAGCCAAGGGCAACACAAGCATCATTGCTTCGCACCACGACCCTAAGGGTGCTCTGTCGTGGCGCAACGGGTCTTGGATTCCCTTCTACAACAAGGCGCTGCGCTACGGAGATGTCGTCAAGCTCGTTGGTTGGTCTCGCGGTGACGAGGATAACTTTGCGCTCGCCGGCTTCAAGGCGCGCATGTCCTCGGCCCACAAGAACACGCCCATCATCGCCTTGAACATGGGCGAGGCGGGCAAGCTGAGCCGTGTCTTGAATGGGTTCCTGACCCCAGTCACCCATTCTTGTCTCACTGCCGCTGCCGCCCCTGGCCAGCTGTCGGCGGCTGAGATCCGACGAGGCCTCCACCTGCTGGGCAAACTCCCGCGCCGTCGCTTCCACCTCTTCGGCAAGCCCATCTCGAAATCCAGGTCGCCCACTCTCCACAACACTCTTTTCGAGCAGACTGGACTCCCCCACGTCTACTCTAATTTCGAGACCGACGTGGCATCGGAGATCAAGGAGCTCATCCGCTCGCCTGATTTCGGCGGTGCTTCAGTCACGATTCCGCTCAAGCTCGACGTCATCCCGCTCATGGACGAAGTCAGCGACTCGGCCAAGACCATTGGCGCAGTGAACACCATCATTCCGATCCAGCAACCAGACGGCAGCGTCAGGCTTTTCGGCGAAAATACCGACTGGAGGGGCATGGTTCTGTGCCTGCGTTCTAGCGGCGTCGTGCGCTCGACGTCGCCGCGCCCTGCCGTAGTCCTGGGGGCTGGCGGGACCGCCCGCTCTGCGATCTTCACTCTCCACTCGCTAGGGTTTACCCCCATCTACGTGGTCGCCCGGAGCCCGGCAAATGTCGAGACCATGGCGTCCAGCTTCCCTAGCGAGTATAACATAAAGCACCTGCGCGAACCCCCGACAGGATCCGACCAGGCCCCGGAGGTGGTGATATCTACCATCCCCGCGGATAAGCCGGCGGATCCCGGCATGGTAGACGTCTTCAAGTCTGTGCTCAGTCTCGCCTCGCCCACCGGCCCGCGCGTGCTGGTGGAGATGGCGTACAACCCGCCCGTCACGGCCATGATGGAGCTCGCCGAGGCGAGCGGCTGGTCGACCATCCGTGGAGCCACCGTGCTGGCCGCCCAGGGCAAATACCAGTTTGAGCTCTGGACTGGGCTCGTGCCCCTGATTGAGGACTGTAAATCGATTGTGTTGGGCACGGCATCGTCGGCTTGATTTGTGCGCTGGCTGTGCGGGATGCGGATGATGGGGAAGTAGGAAGAAGGAAGTTAGGGGTGATACTGGCTGACCGTGAGGGGCGTATAAAAAAAAAGGGGGACTGGCAGTTAGAGTTTTGGGTAGAAAAAATAATGCAACCAGAGTAGAAAAACATTGATGATGTCCGAGCAAAGTGAAAAGTTAAGTAGGTTCATCGCGCCGCCAGTCTGCTCGATGATAGATGCACCGTCTAAGAACACTTTCTAAAGCCAAAAACGCATATGGTTGATAAATGTTACAATATACAAAGGGGTGATGTGGAACACGGTATTTGCACACGTGCCATCCAGCACACGACGCAACAACACACTCAAACTCACGCCGCATGCGACAGGGAATTTCCCCGATGCGTTGCAATACTTTTGGTTTAGAAGCCGAAACTATCCAGGAGCGAGTTGGAGTCGGGCTCCTCGAAGACGCTGGGCGGCGGCTGCGCGCCGCCCCTGGCCGCCGCCCGCCTCTCGGTGGGGGACAGGGGGGCGACGGGGATGTCGGCCACGACGAGCGAGCTCCGGCGCCGGAGGAGCTTGAGGGGGTCGATGTCGCCGCCCAGTCCGGGGGTTGCGCCGCGGCTCGAGCCGAGGAACTCCCAGTTGCGTACTGTAGTTGTACATGTTGGTTAGCCCAGACCTGTTTTTGAAAAAGTAAAAAAGGGGGAATATTAACGTAAAAATCCACATACCCAGATCCAGCCCCAGCAGGTCGCAGCCCATGCGGTCGTACAGGCGGGCATTGTGCAGGACAAACTCCCACTCCACCTTGGGGGTGACCTTGGACGCGCCCCGGAGCGTCTGCAGCGTCTTCTGCCGCAGCTGGGCGTAGAGGACGATCAGGGCTGGGTCGTCGGTGAGGAAGAGCTTGGACTTGATGTCTGGGGAGTAGGGCGTCTCGAGGAGGGCGTAGACGGGCGTCTGTTTGAGGATGGATGTGTTAGCCTGAGGGATAAGGGAGGGCAGGGGGAAAAGAAATAGAGAGAGAGGAAAAAAAAAAAGAAAAAAAAGAACGGGACATACAATCAAAGCGCGCACGGCCATGTCCCTGCGCCGCAGCATCCAAAACGCCCACGAGGCCAGCCAGCGGTTCCCCTCCTGGGCCGCGATAGCGAGCACCTCGTCCTCGAGCAGCTTGCGCAGGACGGGGCCGTTGTCGTCCCCTTCGTAGACGCGCGCGACGGCGACGGCGAGCTGCATGTCCCTGAGCTGGTTGAGGCAGACGTTGACGGCGTCCTGGAGGTGGTCGGCGAGCAGGAAGAAGGCGGCGGCGTACTCGAACCGGCGCTTGCTCATGAGCGCGTACGCGTTCTTGAGCGCCGTCGTGCGCCACTTGGGGTCGTCAAAGTTGTTGGCCAGCAGCCGCTGCGTCGCCGCCTGCTCGCGGTTCCAACTAGCCATACGCCACAGCCCCTGCAGGACCGCCTTCTTGCGGAGGGCGAGGTAGAAGAGGCTGCAGTCGACCGGGTTCTTGGCCTCGCCCTTGGTGTACTCGTTGCGCGCCACCACCTCGAACTGCTTGCGCACCGCGGCCGCGTCCGAGAGCCACATGAACATGCCGCTCTCGCGCGCGCTCTCCCACCGCAGCGACCCGTGGTTCTGCCGCGACACAAAGTCCACCAGGATGTCCTGGCTCGTCGAGTGGTGCGCCCAGTTGATCTCGCGCCACGACATGTGGATCTCGTTGGTCCTGCCCTTGCGCAGCGCGTGCTGCCGGTAGAAGAGCATGTACCGCGCCCCGTTGTCGTCCATGGAGCGGCGCTGTGTCTCGACGAGGCCCGCGCACTCGACAATGTCCACGAGCTGGATCTGCTCGTGGCCCGAGAGCTGCGGCAGCGCCACTTTCGTGAGCCTCGAGTTGATCGAGTTAGCGACCTGCTCGTTGAACTCCTCGCCGCCCGCGTCTTGCACCGACCCCGGGGCGAAAAACGTGCTCGAGTTCGGGTCTGATGTGTAGTCGTGCGTTGGGCTCTGCGCGCCATAAAAGACTTCCATGTCTAGCCCCAGATAATCATCTATCGCCTCGCCCTCGACCCAGTACTTGAGCGTCGTGTCTAGCGAGGTCAGGATGCGATGTACCAGCGTGGTCTTGCCAGCGAGCATGCACTGGCTGAGGAATTGCGGGTGGAACACGGGTAGGGGCCCGTTCAGCCGCCTCGCAACGTCAAACAAATCCAGGCTGCCATCCTTGCGGTGCGGGAGGCGCAGGCTAGTGATGAGCGAGCTGGACACGTCAAACTGCCTGTCGTGCACAAAGAGCTGGTTTCCCGCGCCGATGACCAGGTGACCGTCGCCCAGCCACGTCGAGTCGCCGATCGGGTGCGGCGTCATGTCGCGTATGTTTATCTCGCGAACCGGCGCCCAGGCGGGCCCCTTGTTCAGGTAGTCGAACCGCATCTGCGAGAGTAGGAGGATGCGGTGCGGGAAGCCCACGGCCAGCACGGACTGGAAGTCAGGCGTCGACGTCCAGTCCAGATCGTTGATGGCGTTTTGGCTCTCAAAGTCTTGCGTGTACTCCAGCCTAGCGCCACGTATGTCCCAGATCGTGACGGCCGACCTAGACGAGTTGACAAGGGCCGCCCTCTTCAGTGTGCTACCGCTAACAAGCGAGGGCTCGACGAGTCCAGTCTCCATCGAACAGGTCGTAAGCCACTCCACGCGATCCCGTTCTGGATCGACCCGGGCCGTCAAGAAATCAACCCGGCCATCGCGGGTGTATGACACGGCCACGTCCCGCGCAAACACGTCGAGAAACCCGGATATTACCGGGGAGGATCCGGCTGGGTCGACAGGCAGGACATAAGCCAGATCCTCGGTGCCTTGCAGGTTGAAACGGCAGAATTCCGCCACCGCCGGTCTTGCACGGCCGTGACCGTTAACCGGCGGCGCGTGGCCACCGTCTGCCGAGTACGGCGGGAGATTCATGACCCAGACGATGCCCTGCTTCTCCGACGTTATAGTCGCAATATGAGCTACTGAAGAGTCCCCGGGCTGCTGACGAGGTAATATCAGCAGACAAAGGGGCTTCCCGCCGGCGGTATAAGCGCATCGGCCGAGAAGACTTGGTGGGCCCGGCGGCCGGCAGTCCCACAGCGCGATGGCGTCATGGTGTAGGAAAACGACAAAGCGCCCCTTGCGCAAGACGCAGATACGGTGGATGTGACCCTGCTCGCCGCTCGGAGTGAGGGCCAGCTGGGACAGCGATGTCGACCGGGCGCCAAGCTTGTGCATCCAGACGGAACTCTCGCCGTCCCGCGTCCTCGACACGATGGCATGGCCACTATAATTCCGCACAATCTTTTGTATCGACGCCGAGTGCCCCGACCAGGAACCCTTGAGGCGCAAGCGGGGTGCCGTGGAAGCCTGATGGAGCATATCAGCCATGTTGGCTTCGTAAACGTTTATGGTACCGCGGAAGTCGTGCAGCAGGAGGTGAAGGTGTCCGCCCGTCTTGTTGCAGTAGCTGTGCACCTCGACGTGGGCGTCGGCCGAGAGCGACAGGCTGCGCGCGAAGTCAAAGTCCTTGGAGTAGATGTGCGCCGCATTGAAGATGCGGCCCGTCCTCTGCGCCGTCCTGCTGCCGACGTTCTCCAGCGCCCACGCCGACATGCCGCCCGCCGTGTCGAGGACTATGCACAGCTCAGGGTTGCGGTTCGCCACGGCCACGACATGCTGCAGCCCCATGTCGTCGTCCGCCTGGCCCTTGGTGCTCTCCTGGACCGCCGTCTCCGCGGCGGCCGATATGTCCCTGCCATGCACTATAAAGGCCCAGCGCGTTAGCGGCTCGTCGGGCCGCTGCGGGTGTCTGCCCCGGAGAGATTCCTCCAGGTCTATGTTTCCCCAGAGCTGGAGGTGCTGGCCGCCGTGGTGCGACTCGGAGCCCGACCAGATGCGGACGTTCTGGTCGGCGCAAAAGGTGTAGAGCACATTCTCGATGGTCTGGTCGACGTCGTAGGGCTGGCGCCATTGAATCCTGGTCACCGGCGCGGGGTGCCGGAGATAGACAAAGTCGAAGCAGACGTCGTCGGAGCCGAAACTGAGGCGCCGCCACACCTTGACGAGCCGGTCGCTGTAGCCGCAGCAGGCGATGTAGGCCGAGTCGTATGAGAGACTGGCACACTGCGCCGGGACTGCCAGTCGCTTGGACCACGAGCACGACGGCGTGGACGAGGTCTGGTATAGCTTGAGGGAGGCGCGCGCAACGAGCAGCTCCTCCGATGCGCCCCACGATAGCGATACGGGTGCGGTCGAGTCGTCGTCGTCGTCGTCGTCCGAGAATGGCTCCAAGAGCAATTGTAATGCCCACTTCACGTCGGCGGCGCATAGTCAGCACCGCGTAGAACATTGCCTGTCTAACCATCCCGAGGCACCTACCCGAAGAGCATCGTCTTCCAGCCCAAATGGCTTGTATATCCGGACATGGCGATCGGTGGCAGTGGCTATTTTGCCCGATGCCTCGTCGAACGCGATGGCGCGCAGCGGGGACTCGTCATCGTCGTACACTGTCTGGAGCAGCGTTTGGTGGTCCGAGAGGATCGCGAAGGCATTGCCGGTGACGTAGGCCTACAAACGGCGTATGGGTCAGGCCAGGGGCGCGGGTTACCGAAGGCGGGTAGGGCGGGCAGGTAGTGTGCTTACGATTATGCGCCGCGAAGCCCAGAAACCAGTCGAGACCGTCGAGTGAGACGAGGCGGGTTTCCCGGGCAGGACTACCTTCATACTTCTTGACGAGCCGGCCGCTATGAAGACATGTCTAGGAGTGAGGCAGCGACAGGGATGCGGCGGTTGAGCACGCCGGGGTGTAGCCGTGGCGGATGCGCGTGGAGGTAGCCAGTTTTGGGTAGGCAGGTGAAGGAGAAGGCCAGTTTGTATAGGTAGGTAGGCGATAGAAAGGTCGACCGTTCAGCAGATGCGCGACCAGGAAGTGTTGGTTGGGAATCACTGCGGCCGAGAGCTCCTCCAGAGGCGTTTGTCTTGTGGTGTCGCGACACCTGTGCTCAATGTAATGCAGCGCTCAATCGGCTGTCGGATGGAGCTGGGGTAGGTAGCGTCATCTGCCAGCTGCTGCATTCAAAGTGGATCGTGGAGCTGTGGCCCCACAAGGAGGGAGGTACCTCCCGGGAGGCGGCGGCTACGTCAAACCTATCTTTTGAATCGAGACAACAAGCACAAGCACGCGCCGGCATGAGTCTAGATTGGAATTTATATATGACGGTGGTACATTCAGTCTGTGTACAACTTCCAACGCCCAAGGCTTCCTTTTGGGAGGCTCTGGTGGGACATGTGGCCGGCCAAAACCTAAGGAGAGGGCGGCATCACGAGCGTCTTTCCATTGTCGTCGTATCTCGCCTCTAGGATCTTGTCAGACCCGATCGAAAAATCCAGCCGTGAAGAAGGATAGCAAGGTAGCTAGATACTCACTGAAAAATGTGTATGACAGCGTCACCGTTTCTATCCCCTTCATGTTGAGGTCGTTCAACAGCTCCGGGTCGAGGTAGAAGAACACAGGCATTGCCACCTCTTCGCCCGCCTGGAGCCGCTGCTCGTCAAAACAGAAGCTTTGATCGGACCCCAAAGTTAGTGCCGAGCGTCAAAGGGACAAATCAGAAAAAAAGAAAGGAGGGGAAAGACGTACCACTGAATCTTGGAGAAATACGGCGCAATCTGGGCAGGCGTGACGGAATACGTCGCGACCCCGATAATGTCCTGGTCGCTCTTGTTGATGGCGGTATAGAACGCCAGCGCCGTCTCGCCGGGGAGCACGCGCACCTCGCGCTGCTGCGGCACGAACTTCCAGGGCAGCTGGTCCGATGTCGAGGCGTGGAACGTGACACGTATCCGCTTGGCGCCCGTCACCGGTTGCAGGCGCGACGAGATATCCTCGTCGCCGCCGCCGCCGCCGTGCGCGGGGCTCTTGATCGGCTGCCCGCCCCACCCGGTGGTTTGGCATATCTAGAGTAGGAAACATTGCGGAGCTCGGTCAGCGCCTCAGGATCGCTGGGGGGGAAACGGCTCGAGGAGGGAAGGAGTATGGAGGTGCATCTAAATCAGGAGCGGGGGTGAGCGGGCGCACCATTTTGTACATCGGGACGGAGCCGTACGAGAAGGCGACGGTGCTCAGGATGATGCTGAGCGTGTAGTACCTAGAGATCCAACAACACCGGCCGGCTTAGCTCAGGTTCCAGAACGCCGCCGCCGCCGCCGCGGGGGAAAAAATGCCGCCGGCTCAAAAGCCAAAAAAAAACGGCCAATGTGGCACATACCTACATGGTCGTCCTATTCCTCATCTTGTAGACGGCGCGCATCTGCTCCATGCTCGGGACGTCCTCCGCCCGCGCCTTCCTGGCCGGCCCGATGGACAGCCCGCGGCTGCTGCCGGTCCTGCGTCCCAGGAGCTGCCGGCGGATCTGCGCCGTCTGCCAGCAGCGCGAGCATGACTGCCCCGCTGGCGCCCGGCCCAGCGCTACCCGTGCGAATGCGTTCATTTCGTTGCCAGTGCCTGCTGTGCGAGAGTGACTGGCGCGGTCATCACGAGACCGAATCGATCGTGAACCGAAGATCTGGTGTGCCTAGAGTATCTCAGCACGCCCGGGTCGGCGAGCAAGGATTTCGACAGGACGGGAGCTGGTGGAGTCTGACGATCGGCGAGTGGGTAGGTGGTTGGTCGGTGGTCTAACGCAAAAGCACAGTTCAATTTTGGTTCAGTCGGCTGCAGTTACCAGCAAAAAGCTCTGGTCGCTTCAGGGGCTCCATTTCAGTGGGGCAACGTCAAGTCATACCCACGCCGTGCAGTTTCTATCATGCTATCTTAGTATCATATGCTATCATATACGTCCTTCTCATGCTTCCAATTTGGGTGTTAAAACATAGGGGAATTCGTCAAACGAATGTCGGGGGTATAAAAAAAACTCGCGACCAAAAACGGTGAGGGAAACCAAGAAGAAAAGAACAAGAAACCCAGATTCCGGTACAACCTGACGCCAAGATCATGCCTGCAAACTCCACAACCAACCCCCTTTCCGCTCTTCACCGCCTCCTTTTTTCTTAGATAACCTTGCAAGTCTTGACCACATTCCTCCTCCTGGCCGACGCGCCGCCGTTGGAACGGCGACCGCCTGCAGGCCTCCTGCTCCACATGCGCGAGATGCCGCGGAGCGTGTCAATGACCACGACCTGCACGGCCAGGACCGAGACCCTGACGACCAGGTCGCTCATGCCGAGCTTGGGCTGCTGGCCGCGCGAGTAGGTCGAGTCCTTGAAGTTGATCGGCAGCTTGGCGCCAAGGTGCTCGACGGCCACCTTCAGACCGCTGCTGAAGCCGTCCTCGTGGAAGCCGTACTTGGTCCACGCGCCCGCGTAGCTGACGTTGCGCCTGTTCTGGATGTGGTGGAGCAGTTCCTGCGCCCGCACGGCTGATGGCGTGAAAAGCGGGTGCGCGTACTCGAACCGGCCCTGCACCGTGGCCGGGTCGGGCTCGTGCAGCGGGTTGAGCGTGACGAGCACGTTGCCGAAGTGCTCGCGTGGGATGTGCTGAAGCGAGTTCATGTTGTAGGTGAGCGAGACCTTGTCGATGTTGCGCTTGCCCATCTCGGGAGCCGACACGGTCATGTAGTTCCAGGCCGACCACGCCTTGCGGTTCGCCGGCATGAGCGACTGGTCCGAGTGGAGCACCGCCACGTTCTTGGACGTCTGGAAGCTCGACATGATTTCATGTTCCTCGTCCGTGGCCGACCCCTTTATTATCGAGTAGGCCTGGTCGCCGTGCGTCGCCAGCACCACGTGGTCGTACACGTGCGACTTGCCGCCGTTGAGGTGCAGGCGCACCCTGCCGTCCGCGTCGTTGGTCAGCGACTGGACCGGGGTGTTGAGGAAGAGGTGGTTGCTCGGGAATCCCTTCATCACGGCGTCGATGTACGACTTTGAGCCGTCAGGGATCGTGAGCCAGTCGGGCCTCTTGGCGACGGTGGAGAGGAGGTGGTGGTTCCAGAGAAACCTGACGAGAGTGACGGCAGGGAACTCCAGCGCGCACTTGTCCGGGCTGGTGCTCCAGACGGCGGCCGTCATGGGGATGAGGTAGTCGTCGCGGAACGCGTCCGAGTAGCCCTCCCGTTCAAGGTACTGGCCGATGGTCTCCTCGGGGCCGAAGGTGCCCACCAGGAACTCGGACGAGGTGCTAGCCCTCCCATTGGCCTTGCCCTTGGCTGACCCGTTGGCTGAGCCATTGGACTTGGTCTTGACGGCAGCGGCATTGGCCTCTCGCAGGAGGTCAAGCGCGAATTGGTTGAAGCGGACAACGTCGAAGATCATACGCCACATGCGCCATGAGAAGAGGTTCTTCGGCTGGCAGAAGATAGTGGCAAGGCTCGACCCAGCCCACTCGAAGAGCCCGTGGTCACGCGACAGGCCGAAGGTCATCAGCGTGGGCGCAGTGGCCACGCCGACCTTGTTGAGAAACGCGAGAAAGTTTGCTGGACGATGAAACTCGCCATGTTAGCAAGGACAAATTCGCAAGGCACAATGGTGATAGGTGTAGACCAAGCGAACAAATCGCCGACGGCCGCTGGGACAAACGTACGATATGTCTCCGAGTTCATGACAATGAAGCCGGTGTCCACCTGTGTGGTGTATTTGCCGTTCTTGAAGCTGACGGTGTTGGTGTGGCCTCCCAGGCGGGCGGCAGCCTCGTAGAGGTAGACATCGTGGTGGGTGCGGTTCAACGCCCACAGCGTTGCAATGCCCGCCGAGCCGCTGCCGACAATGGCCACCTTCTTCCTAGGAATCGTGGGATCGTTGGCCGACATGGTGGCAGAGGGGCGCGCGACGCGCAGAGTTTGACAGAGAGGGTTGATTGGGAGAAGCAATGGCTAAAGTCAACCACGTTCGCGATGGCCTGCCTGTCACACTTGGGACTGGCTAGGTTCGTCTCAAGGCCGGGGAGCGCCGTTGGATAAAATAGGCGGTGCGGAGCAAGGCCGGCTTCGTCAGGCGGGTGACGTCGTCCCTGGATCCAATAGCTGCAGAGGTACCTCGTTTCCTGCCTGACACATGTCAAGCAGCAAGCGTGTGCGTGTATGCGGAGAGAGATTTGCTGCTCGACCAACGAGGGCCACCTGGACTAGACGGTTGCTGGCATTGCAGATACTATATGTGGGCAGGGCCGGTCTGGGCAAGGGTTGGGCGGTGGAAGGCATTGGCTGTTTGGGCGTCTCCATATCCAGCCCTGTCTTGTCAGAAGCAGATTACTACAAGTGAAGTGGCTGGAGAAGACGGCAGGGCTTCCGTGGCCGGCAAAGAGGTCGCGTGCTGGGGAACCCAAGGGGAAAGCGGAAACCCAAAGGGGAGTCCAAGGCAGCCCAAAAGTTGGCTGCCTCCTGCTCCCCGCATCCATAGGCAATCGGATGAGCACGTCTCGCCAGGCAGGGCGGCCAGCTGGCAATTGGGGAGCGATAGCCCACAGGCCCAATGGAAGACAAAGCCCGAGTCGACGAGCTTTGTTGCTTGCTTCGCTGCCACGACATGGAATCGCCCGGGCGCTACCCGCGAAGGCGGCTTGGGCGGTGCGATGCGACATGGGAGTGGCATGCCCGACTCGACGGATCGGGCATGCTCCCGACAATCCAAAAACCTGATTGGCGCCGCCTCCCCATTTGCTGCCTGTCGGAATGCTTGTGTTGGGGCCCCGGCTGGCTGCCCAGAAAGGCCTGCCTCCCTGCGCGCACACCGCCCGCCATGCATGAGCTGTATTAGCGGCTGCGGTCTCAGGTGCTCGGGCCAGCGCGCATCGAAACGGAGCAACCAGATAGGCTGACACCAGGCTGGCGCCCCAGACGCGAAACCATTCCACTCCAGCTGCAGGTCGAGCCACCACAGAGTGGAATCAAGGCATCCATTTGATTCGCGTGCACGGTTTTTCGCAAAAGGGGCGAAATGGCCGCGTTGGCAGGTCCACGGAGACAGCCTGTTAGGCCGGTTGGGCTGGGCTAGCAGCAGAAAAAAAACACACCCAAGTCCATCACCTGCCTGAAATCCCCCAGCCAGGTCAGAGGCAGCGCCCTGTTTTGATCCGATGGCTGTCGAATGGCGATGGGATGGCCCCGGGATCTTCTAGCATCAATACCCGACCACCTAGTGTCGAGTGTCGACAGTCATCTGCCAAAACACACTGGTGATCCGGACAATGCCACCACCCGTCAACTTGGTGCCGAGGCAAGCTCACAAGAAGCTCGAGGTACACCGGCAACGGGCTGTTCACTCCTCGGCTCGTTCGGCCAAAATATAGTCGACCCATCGCACCCGAGATCGGAAGCATTGAGGCCCGGCCCCGTAACAAGACCCCTGAATTGGGATGGATGCATTCTGCATTCACCGCATTCTCCAAGAACCCCCCGCTCATTATTGCAAATCAGAAGGATCCAGATGCGTGTAGGGTATCCAGATTGCCAGGGTGTGCGTGAGGTGTCAAAAAATACATTACCCATCAGATATCAATTGGCCGAGTTGTCCCATGTGGCGCTGACAGGACTGGCCAACTGGCTCGCCAAGCCTCCTCCTTTTTCCACGTCAGTGACTCCGCCCGGCCTCGAGAACCACTGGTTGTGGTGGAGAAACAGTGCGTACAAGCAGAGACGGCGATTCGCCATGTCGCGTCCGTCTGTCCGTCTGTTCGAGCTTGGTTGTCGACGGTCTTGAGAGCTGTCACGGGCCGAGCCGAGCTCGGAGCTTTCTTGACATCGCGACCTCCTGCCAGCGCGTTGGGCGACCTCCATGGCCATACCGGGCGTTTGCCGCCCCAGAAGCCCGCTCCCAAGGGCCTGTCCGAATCTCCTCGAATCTGCGGTCCCCCAGGCAGCCTAGACGTAATTCCAGCCGTCGAAAAGGCTGCTTCATCATCTTGATGGAAGAAGTGTCCTCCCGACGTACTCTAGTGCTATCTTGAATGACTCCCGAATATGGGTTTCGAGTCGTCGGTCTTTTTTCCTGCGCATCCAGATCAGAATCAGGATCAGGAGCAACAGGTCGGCCGCGACGTGCTTAGTCACAAGCCATAACGCCCAGCCCACCCAGGCACCGAAGCTTCTTTCCCTGCGAGACCTCCACTCGCGCCCAGTCGTGATGTGTTCCCTGAGAGCCGCTATCTCCGTAGAGAGCCGGACGATGGCGCGCTCCATCTTCTTGGACCACCGGTCGCCTCGCTTAACGTATTGGCCGCCATCCTCTTCCTCTTCTCCCTCCTCGCCGTCAGCCTCGGCAGCCATCCGTCGTTGGTAGTCCTGCTCGGCCTCGTCCTCCTCGCTCATAGGGCTCAAGACCTTCATGGGTCCATCGGTTCCGCTCGCGGGCTCCTGGAAGCGACGAGCAGCCCCGCCTTCGTCTCCTGATCCTTTGGGTGATGGCTCGGACGAAGTCGACGTGTTTCCCTTGATCTGATTCCATACGAACTCAAGCTCTGCAACTAGCTCCATCGCATCGCTGTTACGGGTGCGCCCATCATTGCAAGTCAGCCTCGGCCGCCTGACGTTTTCTTTGACCGCGCAGACTCTCGGCGCAGGGCAAACTCACCCTGTAGTCGCGTATTTGTGCATCGTTTCTATTAGGGCCTCGATGTACCGACGTTTGGCCTCGGTGCGGCTCAGTCCCTTCTGCAGGTGCCACGCGTCAAACTTGTCCCTTTCCCGCTGGAGGTCCTCGGCCGGGATTCCCGAGGCGGCGGTAGGGCGCTCCATTACGCCGTCGACATCGCCCTCCATCGCCTGTTTGTACAGCCCGTAGAGGCGCATGCGGTCAGCAGGCGGGGGCCGGGTAGCCCCCGTCTTGGGGATCTTTTTGATGGTGTTGAGTGCATGGACAAACACCCGGTCTGGGCCGAGGTGCAATAAGGGTAGTCAGTGGTGTGTCCAGCATTGAACGAGATAACAAATCCCTGGACAATCGCGCGACCTACCGACCGAGTCGGCCATCTCGAAGATCAAAGGCTCGTAAAGAAGTCCGAAGTGCAGATTGTCAGGTGAGGGCTGCGGCCTGGTGATGCGTGCAACAACAACACGGGTTGGGTCGGTCGGTCGAGCAGTCTCTAGGAGGACAGAAAGGAAGTTCGAGCGCTGATTATTAAAATAAACTGGAAAGGCTCGAGACGCCCAGCTTGTCTATCTCGAGTCAACACGTAGCCGCGGAATAGTCGAGCGTGGGCGGTCCATCATTCTATGAAATGGCGGCCGGCGAGGGAGGCTTGGATGTGTTTGTCGCGTCCCAACCCGACGGGACCTGGGCGCACGGTAGGTGTCGCTCGTGTTCACGGTTCCTGGGGACAATCTATGCCTCGGCGATTTGATTGATGCCCGTGGAAGGGCCCGCTTCTCCCCGGCAGGGGTGGGGCTCCCCACCCCCCAGCCGCTCGTGGCGCCAAAGCCTGGCAGCGCAGATACAGACATGAATGTTGGCTCACCAGACCACCTCTCCCCAAAACTGAGTCCTGACGCATCCCACAGCGTCTCCCAAGGTGTATTCCTTGTGACGATGCTTGCTATTCGCACATCCTTAAATCGCTTGCAATCGGCCGCTGTATGTGAAAGCAGCAGCTCAAAGAGAGAAACCAGAAGAACAAGGTCGAGGTTCGTCGAATAGACGACTGCACCTCAATCCCTTATCGGCTCCCTTCTTAGCATGGCCTCTGGCATCCCTCTCTGCTGGAGCCAAGCCTTCTTCATATCGAGATACTTCTTTAGGAGCTTCTTGTTCTCAAGGGCCATCTGTGCGGCCTTGTCTCCTGCCTCTTTCTTCGACAACGCAACCCCCCTCCCGAGCAAGAGATCATTCTCGCCCCAACCATCCAATTTGACACCGACGCTCCAAAGGGGAAGGTTGTTGTCCTTATCTTTTTTCTTCGGCGCTGGGAGGTCCACGTATCGGATTTTGACGCCTGGGACGACCAGCAAGCGCGACAGGAGCACCTTCGGCGGCTCCGCTATCAATTCTGCAGGGTTTGCTGGGGAATACCAGCTGATCGTGACCTTTCCAGTTCGCTGCGATTGCTGTCTTTCTTCCTCCTCCCGAATCTTGTGAGCGATTGTCATCGCCCAGACGCCCTTCAGCCAGCTCGCTGCTCGAGCCACGCCGCAGCCAGGATCAGAGACGATTATGGCACCAACGTAGGACTCGAAAATGTCACCAAGAAACTTGATTTTCCTGTGCACTGCGAGACTGTTGAACTCCGGGGGGAGCTGAGCCCGTTTGTCGAGACCGTACGCGCGAGTCCACTCGGCAAGGCTCTCGTTGCGGATGAGCATCTCGCGGATCTGTGTGCATCTGCCGTGTGCCAGCTCCGGGAAGGTCTCGTAGATGAAGCACGTGGCAAACAGCTCCAGATACGCGTCGCCCAGCCACTCGAGGCGATCGCTGTTCTCCTGGACAGACATTCCCTTTCCTCCCACGGCTTCTGGGTGTCTGAGAGCAGCTTGCTCCACGCAGACATCCTTGACATCCGGAAGTGGCGGTAGCGATTGGGGGATGTCTGCCGATGTCCACTTTGTGTAGGCGACATGAGCAGAGACTGCGACTGTGCCAGACCTTTCCCCTGCGGTGTTGTTCTTGGCCACTTGGGATGCCAACAGCTGGATGCCAGGAACCAGCCGTTCGCACGCGGCGGCAACCGACCCCCGAGTAGCTTCGCAACGCTGTGCTTGCAAGGGTTGCTCTGACCACTGCTTGAGGGTCGAGATGCAGTAAACCAGGTCGTCCGAGTGTTTAACGAGAAAATCAATCGCATCACCTAGGTCGGGTTCGGGGCGGCGGCTGGGATTCATCAGGCTTGCTGCGCCCTCATGTTCGTTCAGCCTGAGTCGCTTAGCGGGTGCAATGACTTGAGCCACCTCTTCGTCAGGCTCCGCGCGAGCGTGTTTAGACATCCTGAGACTTCGTTGCTCTCTTATTCCGTACTTCAAAAAATGGCATTGATAGAATGGCCTTGAATGAGAGGCGACCGTAGGTTGGCGGTGGGAAGTTGGACTGCCGGGCTTGGAGGCTTGAGACCTGTGGAAAGTCTCAGGCTGATGGATGGTAAGGTTTGGGGCGGGCAGCTTGAACGCGACTTTGCAGCGGGGCACAGTCGCACATCCAATGGATTTGATGCGCATGCCTAGGATCCACCAAAAACCGCCAGCTTGCCAGGGACGACCCACCTGGCGGCTTCCGACGACCGGGGTTGACGCAACGACAGGTCTTCAATTTGTGCATCGCGGGCCGTCGAACCGCGATCAACCCATCCCACCACAGCGCGCTCCTGCCATGCGATCAAGATGAGTGTGCCCCGCGCTCGTCTGCTAGAGCTTCTCAAGGTAAGGCTATCAATCTCATACCCTGATAGACTGCGACCCGGCTGACCAGGAGGAAGGCTCGATGCCAAATTTTTGCGACGACGTTTAACCCTGAGGGGGTTCGCACCGGCAACAAGGTCTTGCGGCAAAGACTACGGGGCCCGGCGCTGGTAGCGTACTACCCACGACGTCTCGTAACATTCAACGACATCAGGAAAGAGTTTGGAAACGAGTTTGTTATGGAGAACGAGCCGGAGAAGGACCGTCTGCGCAAGGTCGAGGCGTAAGGACCCCCTTCTCGATCTGTCGCAAGCCCCCTGGACCATCCCCAAACGTACCAGACTAATAACCCTCGCTCTGCAACAGCCTGAAAACTCGTGGTAAAGGTGCCCCCAAGAAAAAGAAGGGACCACCCGGTATGTCCACCACATCCTTCAGCCGTTCCCCGGTTCCCAGACAGCTGACGTTTACGTGCTATAGACCCGAAAGCGAAGAAGCGATAAGTCGGGGCCGGTCCTGTATGATACCAACGCTGTACACTGCTACAACTCACGTCACAATATACCCCTTGCGACCCAACTTTGAGAGTCCAAACTGTGACCCTGCCAGAGCCGAGCGTCAGATCGCACTATGCCGTGACCTTAGACCCCTGGGAAAGGGTGGTTGGGCTGCCGGGGACGCGACAATGGCAATCCATCCTTCATACTCAGGCATCCACTCCAATAAGCACAATGGCAGCTTTCTGCAGAAAGAACTGGTAGCTACGTCTTCCAGCCCGCTTGCTTGAGAGTCAGTGACAGGCAAAGCAGCGGCAGCGGCATCTAGCTTTACCTACCTACTTGTCAGCTCCAATAGGAGTCTTCTTATTTAGCTCCCTATCGGTAGCTACCATACTTCTTCCCTGACTACCTACACGGCCTAGGTACCTTGGTGTGCATGCCCTTGTTGCCGATCGTGGCTCAAGCAAGCATGGTCTGCGGTGATATATTCTTCACTTTCTTTCCCATCAATCTCCTTAAAAGTCCTCGCGCTTCACCATGGGAGGCTTAAGCAGACAGAAGTGGAAAGCAGGCAACACCGGCGACCGTGGCTGTGGCGTTAGTCTTAGGTGATGCCTTCGGGAGGTGACTTGATATGGCTTGTGCTTTGGGGTTGGCGGCGATGCATTAGAACAAGTGCCCATCAATGACCTTTGGGCGCAACCCCCAGGGTAGTTGTGTATCTGGGCAGTTATCACTGTAGGTATGCCGCGTGCCTTGGATATGTGATGGACGGAGCCACTCCTCGGCGCTAGGGACAGTGGTGTACCTGGGGCAGAGCAGCTCCCAAAATACATCTGCTTTTGCCCGCCCAAAACTGTGTACCTAAGTCGAGCCGAGGTGCAATGAACTTCTTTACGCTTGAGTGGGCTGTCTGGTGGTCTAGTGGAAGTCTCATCTGCCGGCCAGGCAGGTGCAGCCAATGCCTGGCAGGCATCAGGTAAACGATTTGGTCAAGCTCGTGTGCAGTGAGAAGTCGATGGAGAAAAGGCTTGGGTTTCGGCCGTTTAGTTCTCGCCACCCCAGCTTCTTCAGACAGATCAGACGACAGGAACGGGGCTTCCCTCACTCTCCATCTTGGGCCCCGGTAGGCGGTGCATCCATCTCTTCTCGGCTGGACAGGCGGATCTGGAGTAGTTGGAATCAAACGAGAACCGACCTGGCGCGGAAGGCAGCCGAGCTTGGAATCTCTGTTGGACGGGGTCCGTTGGCACCTAACGGCGGGCAAGTTTTCCCAAATAGCAGGCGCAGCCGTCCCGTTCCTGGGCTTCCGTTCCACACCACCACCTACCGCCCGCCCTCTCCAACTCGAGGCAAGAAGCTCTTTCTCTGCCCCCACATCACCACTGCCGCGGAAGGCCCAAATTGCAGTCTTTCTTTTTCCTTCCGTCCTCTTTCTGTTTACCTCACCTCCCAGTAAAAAACAACAACCTCGCCGCGTCTGCTCTCTTGATCTTCCCACCCGCATCAGAACCACAGACCGAGCCAGCAGACACGGTCTCCCACCCACTCCCACCACAAGGAAACCCTCCACTTTCCTTTGTCTTGATCTGTGAGGCATCTTTGCCATATCGTCCGAGATTTACGATTATCCTGCACTTAATGCTCCTGGCCTTCAACTAGTTGGAGCTCCGCAGACCGCCATCGCCCACAAGCAACATGTCCGTCACGACCGCCGCGGCGAGGCCCAGTCCTCCGTCCCAACGCCAGTCCTCGGTGACCAAGAGCTCCTCTAACGACGAGAACCACAAGCTCTCCGATGACTCCACTGGCATCCAGCAGCTCTTCCAGGTACACTTCCTGTTCTCTCAGCTTTTTTTTTTTTTTTTGCTGGACTCCCTTGACTCCGCTTTCAACGCCATCCGTCCTGCCTCGAACTGTCGACCATCCCACCCAGACTCAAGTCCGATTCACTGTGCCCTCACCTTGATCTGCGCATTCACCCTTTCTGCGTCTCATCCTCACCAAAGCAGCCGGGTAGACGCGGACTGCCTTTCACAAATATCCAAGGGAAACTAACAGTGGTGTTTCTGTAGGGCCCCAGCAGCCATGCCACGCTGAAGAAATCCGTCAGCGCCCTGACTACATCCAAACTCTTGAACCAGGGTCTGCCCAAGGTAGTCCTCCACCCTGCTCATGCTCATACCCCGCCTCCCACACAAGCGCCAAGCTGATGGTGGCAGAGAACCAAGATCAACCACGAGGCCTCCTCCGCGTCCGAGCCGTCCCCGATGGACAAGCTGCTTTCGAGGCTATCTGAGCAGCAATCGCCTGACAGTGACCAGAGCGAATCCATCAAGACGCTCACCGACGACGAGCACGTTCACCCGCACAGTCTGGACCTCCAGTCTTCCTGCAGCTCGTTGCCGATCACGTCGGCGACTGACAACTTCACGGCTACTACCCCAGCGACTCGTCCTGCCAGCACCACACCCGATAGCCACGCCGCGAACAGCGAGGAGGTTCTCCGACTCAAGCTCGAGCTTGCCAGGGCTAAAAACGAGATCTCGCGCCTGGACCAGGAGCTTTCCCAGCAGCGCTCTCTGGTTCCCGAGACCATCGACGACACACTAGGTCAGGGGGAAGGGGCTACCGCCAAGTCCGCTGTTCTGGGCATGTCTGGTAACAAAGCCGCCAAGGTCACCTACCTGCACGAGAGTGCCTGGCCGGCCCAAGACGATTCTCCCTCCGATACCAGCGACACCATGTCCAACGGAGGGGGCTTTGGTCGGACCCGAGGCATTTGGGCATCCACCAAACCCGCCTTCCAGAACGGCTTCCTCCAGCCGCAGCCGCCTTCGCTGCCAGACACCACCCAGTCCGCCCCTTGGACGGGAGGTAGAGGCTTCACTGCCGATGCATGTGCCGCACCTTACGGCCCACCCGCTATGGATGGCTTCCATGGAGACCGCTTTGTCTCCGATGGCGACATAGGAATGCGTCCTGCGTCTGGTCGCCGCATCCATCGCTACGACAATCGGTTTGGCTCTCCCCAATCTTTCGGTCCCGGTTTTGGAGGCGGATATAATGTGAACTTCAACCGTTACGAGCCCACTGCCAACTTCCACGGTGGACAGCCGGGAGTTATGCCCAACTCGGGACCAGGCGGTATGCACCAGCCTTATCAGCAGCAGCCCGTCGGCACGCCCCTGTCCCCCCACGCCACCGAGTTCACATCCGGCGCCGGCGCGGCCTGGAAGCCAGACGTAAGTAGCAATCCACCAACAAACCTCCACAACCCATTTCCTTTGAATGAGAGAGAGAGCTGACTTTCTGATTTTCCCCAGCCCGCGGCAACCGAAGGTCAGACTTACTTGCCTACTACCGAGCCGCTGAACTACCGTCGTCTCCTCGATCGCAATGTCAACTGCAACTGGAAGTACATTGTCGACAAAATTGTTTGCAACAATGACCAGCAGGCGTCCATCTTCCTGCAACAGAAGCTCAAGGTCGGCACGCCCGAGCAAAAGTATGAGATCGTCGAGGCCATCGTGGCCCAGGCCTACCCACTCATGGTCAACCGATTCGGCAACTTCCTCGTGCAGCGCTGCTTCGAGCACGGGACTCCAGAGCAGGTCATTAAAATCGCTGAAGCCATCCGTGGAAACACATTGAACCTCTCCATGGACCCTTTCGGCTGCCATGTTGTCCAGAAGGCATTCGACTCGGTTCCCGAGGACTACAAGGCTATCATGGTCGGTGAACTGCTTCGGCGCATCCCGGAGACCGTCATCCATCGCTATGCTTGTCACGTCTGGCAGAAGCTCTTTGAGCTGCGCTGGACCGAGTCGCCGCCGCAGATCATGAAGTATGTCAACGAGGCTCTACGGGGCATGTGGCATGAGGTTGCCCTGGGCGAGACGGGAAGCTTGGTTGTCCAGAACATCTTTGAGAACTGTCTCGAGGAAGACAAGGTATGTGAATCCTATCCCTACTTCACTACTCCCCGCAAGCCTCATATCCAGACTAACCTTCGACTCTCGCAGCGGCCCTGCATCGAGGAGGTCCTTGCCAACATCGACATTGTTGCCCATGGTCAGTTCGGGAACTGGTGCATCCAGCACATCTGCGAGCATGGCGCTCCTGCGGACCGGAGCCGCGCCGTCGACCATGTCATCCGCTACGCCGCCGAGTACAGCATGGATCAGTTCGCCTCCAAGGTCGTGGAGAAGTGTCTGAAGATTGGTGGCCCTGAGTTCTTGACCAAATATCTCGACCGAGTGTGCGAGGGACGTGTCGGCCGCCCCCGAATCCCCCTCATCGACATTGCTAGCGACCAGTACGGCAACTATCTGATACAATACATCCTCACCCACGCGAACCCGCAGCACCGCGAGACCGTGGCAGCTCACATCCGCAAGCACATGGTCTCGCTCCGTGGCTCCAAGTTCGGGTCCAGGGTTGGCATGCTCTGCACCAACCCAGCCGTGGCCACCAGACCCGGCCCGGGCGTTGGACCGTCGATGGGGCGCATGCCTCCCAGCGCCCGTTACGGCAGCGTTTACCGCTAAGCTGCCAAGCTTGCATACCGCCCCGGCATCATCTGAGTGTATTTGCATCGCCCGACTAATTTTGCCTGATTACCCGCCCTGGTTTCCCAGCCAGCCTCCCGGCTGTTGACATGACAGCAGGCGGCGCTTGTACTACCAACAGCTAGGGGTCCTCGAGACTCCGGTTTGCCCTGTTTTTCTTTTTTTTCTTCGAGTCACCATCACACACCGCCAAATTTCCATCGATCGTCTGAGTCATCAAGTTCCCCGAGAGCATATGAGAATTGCGTTTTACGAACATCTTCCCAGCAACTAAGTTTACAAATCACCCGAAATCCTACGCTCGGGAGGCTACTGCCCATTCGAGTGCTTTGGACACATCATGGTTATGGATTTTGCGATATGGGAGGACTGTCAAAAGCTCGCTGGTTTTATTCCCAGCTGAGGGCCATTGGGCGGAGTATTGCTTTGCGGTGTCTAACATATATCCCACCCGTGGGAAGACCACCTGTCGTCCTAGTAATTGGTGTTATCCCTGAAGCAGTTCAATATAATTGCGAGACCAGCTCCGATCTAGTGGTCACGCCCACTCAAGGAGCATCAGATCGGTGACGGGAGAGTCATGGAATAGATTGGTGGGATAGATTGGAGGAATGAGTTCAGAGGGAAAGGTTTCTAGAAGTCTTTTTTTTTTTTTTTTTGTTCTACCCGAAAGAGCAGCCCGGCTCAATGCAGCCTTGTATGATTATTATGCCTAGACTAGTGAAGTTTGCGTCGGATCGCTCGCTATTGACCTAGAATCTTTTCTCATAGCCAAGTCCATGCCTTGAAGCGGGTGATGCGGCCTTGGTCGCTATGAGTGTTCCCGCCTTGGAACTTAGCGATGCCAGCTCGACTAATAGGTACTTACCGAAAGACGCAGGTGTCGAGTTCAAGTTTGATGATATCCAGTCCTAAACACCCGTGACACAATTCACTTGACTGACTGTCCGCCATAAGAGTCAATACTTTTGACCCATAGTTCTGGTGTGGATATAATGGCAGTCTCTGTCTCAAATTTTCATCCAATCAACAACCAGCCGCGATGGTCTAGTGGTATGATTCTCGCTTAGGGCTCACCCTGAGTTGTAACAGTTGGTTCGTCCAACGTGTTCAATAATTGCGAGAGGTCCCGGGTTCAATCCCCGGTTGCGGCCAAACAATCTTTTTTTTTTCTTTTTCCCCAAGTGTAATTCTTTTCTAATATTTTTTTGTCCCTTTGCTTTGGTATGGACGACACTGATCATCGGCTTTATTTATTATTCAAATGGCCATTGCTAGTTATTTCAACAATCGGGTTGTTCTTCTTTTCTTTTTGATTGATACACCATCGAGAATTTCAAACCGTCGTGGACCGAAACATTTCATAGCAAAGGACGAAAGCAGAGGGCATCGTCAATAATCGAGAGTAGTGGAGCGAAAAAATTCATCCATGTCTCGCTGGCCGAATACCGAGGCACGTTGGTTCCTGGCTTCAAGAATACTGGGGCTGGATACGACGTAACAGACTCTGACGTCATGATCTTACATGGCCTCCTCCTGACCACGACTGCTGTTCGCAATAGACGGGGCAGACGTTGTTCACCTGCTGAACCAAGCTTGAAGGCGTGGAGAGGATGATCTGGTTTATTCCATGCAGTTTAGGCACCGCCGAGACATTCAGTGTCTTTTCTAGAATTTCTCTTGCGAACCGTTTCTTCTTTTTCGCCCTCGCCCAGGCGTTCCTCATTCCTCGCGGAGGCGTGAGGCCGAAAAAGGAAGCCAAGATCGGATGGCAGGGGGGGATCAGCATGAAAATTTCCCCGCGCCCATTTGACAACACAACGACGGTATCCACCCAGCGCATCCATCCGTCGCCAATTGGCGGACGGGGAACTGTTCCAGCGCCCTAGTGCGCCCCAAACCCCTCGACAAGCCCGGACTGGCACGCAGATGCCACTTGGCGAGCTCAATCTGCCTGCCCCTAGCCTTCCCCCATCGGTTTCTTCCGGCCGGACCTGAGATCTCGATGCTAGGCAGCTGAAATCCCATGGCTCCAGCCGCACAGTATATTGCACAGTCGCGTCTCGCTGGGTGCTTTTTTGGTGCTTCTCCCCTTCTCATCTTTTTTTCGTCATTCCCTTGCATCCCCCTACATTAATCAGCTGCGTCTCACACGCCGTCGCTCTGAACCTTCCATCCGCCTGGCTGACCACTGCGCATTTCCTTTTTTTATCTGCTATATTGGGATGTGACGCCTGTCAAGAAAGGCAGGTCTTGACTGTAGCTGGCTTTCCCCCTTCGTTTTACGGGCGTAGTGGAGAGGCCGGTCCCTAGGAGAAGGCCTCATTCCTGAGCGTCGAGGCGCGCTCGCCCTTTTTTTTTTTTTTTTTTTTTTTTTTTTCTTCCCCTGCCAGGTGCTGCCATCCCGGCCGATTCTCTCGATTCCCTCCTGCCCCTGGTCCCTGGACATCTGGGCTACCCGCTCTGCCATGGGCTCCTCAGCCGACCTCGACTAGCGAGACTTTATCTGAATCGCACTTGGCGAATAGCAACTTGACCAACCTCGAATCTGAGCGAGGATATATTGTTTTCTGGCCTTGGAAAAAACCCTGCTGTTGGCCCTGTACACACGGGAGTGGAAAGCGTCGCCAACTCGTGCGCTCACACACTCACTCGCTTGCCGCTCCCGTCACTCCCGCAGCCTTAGCGGCTCCCTTGCTCGGCTCAAGTCATTGCTTGGCGGCCTGTTTAGCTTTCGCCTAGAGCGCGGTCAAGCTATTTCGATCCTCGCCAGCCGGGCCAGCACGCGCCCCATCATCACCGAAAGCTCCCCGTTTTTGTGGTCGCCGCACGGAAAACCCCAGCCCACGCGCCTCAAGGGGCCTGTCCGAGGGGATCCCGCCCTTCCTTTCCGCCCATGTCATCAGCCACTGAAATTCTCCCAGTTCTGCTTGCTCGGTCGGCTTTCTCGGGGCTAGGCGCCTCTGTTTCGTGAGGGCCAAGCCTTGTCGGACTTGGGAACAATGGGGGAACACAGCCAGCTCGCGGAAATCGATGTCATTGAGTTGCTGGAGGCGGACCCGAGGCCCTCATTCGTTTTCGACCTGGACCAGTCCGGCCTGCCACCCCTCGGCCTTCAGTCTCACCAACAAGCATGTATCCCGTATCGTAATGGTGCTCTGCTCGACGATGCCTCCCTCACGTCCGTCTTGTCCGGCTCGCCGTCTGAGGCCCGCGACGAGTTTTGGAAATGGATCCAGGCACCAACCCCTGGGAGTTCCTCATCCCTTCGCTTCCGAGGCGTTTACTGGACTCGCTATGTCTTGGGGAAACGATGGGCTGTCGTCAGCGGTAACGCGCAACTCCAACACTCGCCAAGACCGCCGTTTCAGGAGCCCAAGGAGTTTGCGCCCACCAGCTTCACGCAGGGTGCAAGGACCCCTTTCTCCCCGACGCAGGGCCGCACCTCGTTGGTGGAGCAATCAGACGCGCACTTTCGAAGGTTCAATTCGGAACCTGCCGCTGGGCCCAACGATCTCAGCGGCGGCAAGACGAGAACCCAGAGCGACGCCTTTGACCGCGGCTGGATGGTACCCATGTTTGTCGCAAACCAGGAACCGTTTCTTGACATCATCAACAACGTTGACTGGGCGTCGACGCCCCTTGGCGGTATGTCAGCCTGGCCTCCGCGCCTGCACCAAACCTTTAGCCAGATCCTCGTCGACTCCCGCTCCATCGCCATTAGCTGGGGCCCCGAACACACAACAATATATAATGAGGCATTCAGCAGGCTGTGTGGCTGTCGTCACCCCCAGGTCCTGGGCAAGTCCACCTATGACATCTGGCCGGACAAGCGCGAGTGGCTCCGCGGTAGCATGCGCGAAAGTGCTCTAAAGCAGCGGGCCATCACCGACGACGAAGACCTTAGCTGCTTCGTCGAAAACGCAGATGGGACGCTGCGCGAGACCTACCTCAAGTGGTCCATAATACCCATCACCGAGAACAATGAGGTTCTAGGATTTATGCATTCAGTGATCGAAACCACGTCCATGCGGCTGTGGGAGAGGCGCATGAAGATGTTGATCAACTTGGGAGAGGTTCTGGTGACCGCTAGGGACGTCAAGGCCTACTGGAGGAAGACGCTGGAGGACCTCGAGGCTGTCGAGCCCCGATTCGACATACCGCTCGCCATCCTGTATTCTGTTTACGAGGGAACCGACGCTGAGGTCAAGTCTGTCCCTAATCGCTATGATTCGACCAAGATGTGTCATTTGGAAGGTTCTCTCGGTGTCCCCGACAGCCACCCGCTCATCCCACCCTTGCTCAACCTTCGGACCAGCGACGGGGGGTTGTCTGCCGCATTCAGACGCGCGATGAATGAATTTACACCAATATCCATCCGCACGGCGGACGGCAGCTTCCCCTTGCATCTTCAGAATGGGCTAAACTGGCGCGGGTTTGGTGACCCATGCGAGGAGGCGCTGGTGGTTCCCATCAGGCCAACCAAGGAGGAGGTGAGTGCATTACTGTGACATTTGGCAAACGTTTTGAAGTGGAATGCAAAGTGCTGACTTCAAGTGAAACCTCACCAGGACGTTATGGGGCTCCTAGTCCTGGGCTTGAACCCACGACGTCCATACGACAACGGGTACCGTCAGTACATCTCTCTACTCAACCAGAAGCTGACAACGTCTCTGGCCTCGACTGTCCTGCTCCAAGAGGAAGAGCGGCGTGGCAGGAATGCCGCCGAACAAGCGGCGTACGACAAAGCAATGCTCAAGGAAAAGCTTGATGCGCGTACCAAGGAGGCGACCGAGTTCATTAGGCGGTTCGAGGCCGTGGCACAGTTCACCCCTGTGGGTATGTGCTTTGGGGATGCCCAGGGGAACGTGACGTTTGCAAACGACGCGTGGTTTCGCATCACGAGCGTTCAAAAGCAAGAGTCGCCCGCCTTGGAATCAAGTGGCGGCTACGTGACCACGGAAGACTTCCTCGCTCGCGTCGTGGATGAGGACCGGATGAATATAATACGGGCATACGAAGAGGTTCGCGGCGGGAAGAACGCAACCTTTGAGTTCCGGGTCAAGAAACGGGAGGACGACACATCTGAGGACGAGCCGGCGGCGCCATCTTCATCATCGCCGAGCTTTGAGAAGGCTGGCTTGAACCTGGTCGGACTTGAGGGCGTCCCGGTGGATGAGCGTCATGTACTCGCTTCGGCCAAGGCGGAGCGGTCGCTGGACGGGGCCGTGATTCGGATATTGACCTGCCTGACCGACGTCACGGCCCAAAAGAAGGTCGCGGACGAGGCTGTGAGACGTGCACAGCAGGCCGAGAACCTCAAGCGCATGGCTGAGTTCGCGACGGTGGGCATGTATGACATGAGCCTGGAAGGTCGGTTGATCGGTGCCAATCGCGTTTTCTACGAGATGTGCGGTGTGGACAGGGCGGCCATGGTGGATGACGCCTCCGACGACGCCCCTGTCGTCAGGCCTCTCCACGAATGCGTTCTTGCCGAAGACTTCCCCCTACTTGAGCGGACACTCTCACTCCTCAGCGAGGGCAAGCAGCAGACAGCCGAGCTGCGGTTCAAGAAACCGTGGACGGCAGAGGATGAGGCGATGCGAGTCGTGGCCCCTCGCTGGGTCTCGGCGACTTTCTTACCAGTCCGGAGCTCAGATGGGCTCGTGCGGTCTTTTACTGGCTGTATCTCTGATATCAGCATGCAGAAATGGCAGCTCGAGCGAGAGCGAAAGCGCAAAGAAGATGCCATTGAGTCCAAGCGTCAGCAAGAGAGCTTCATAGGTCAGTCCTGCACCCGCTCTTCTTTTTCTGCTCGGTCATCTCTTTCAGTTATTATTCCTCTCGCTCGTGTACAGCTCGCTTGCCGTCTCATGCCTTTTAATTCCCCCCCTTTGCCGTTGATACGTTCCTGGTTGCTGACTTTCAGAATAAAAGATATAACATCCCATGAGATGCGAAATCCACTGTCGGCCATAATACACTGCGCCGATGCGGTGATCGCGTCGCTAGCCAAAGTCCAGCAGCTGGAGCGGGCCTCGACTCCGCCCCCAGCCCTCCACGCGCCAGTCTCGACCGTGGAGTCCGTCTCGTCGAGCGACAAGACTGTAGAGAGTCCTGTAGCCGACGCAGCCGAACTTATAAACAACGGAATCGAGAACGCCGAAACAATCATTTTGTGCGCCCAACATCAGAAACGGATCGTGGACGACATTCTGACAATGTCGAAGCTGGACTCTAGGCTTCTAGTTGTGACGCCCATCACAGCGAACCCAGTCCAGATTGTGCAGGAGGCCCTAAAGATGTTTGAGGTTGAAGCCCGACGTGTGGATATCAACCTTAGTATGGTTGTCGACAAGTCATACCAGAGCCTGGGCATTGACTATCTCAATTTTGACCCCTCCAGAGTCAAACAAGTGCTCATCAACCTGCTCACCAACGCACTCAAGTTCACGGGCTCCGGGCCCACGAGCAACGTCACGGTGGGCATAAGCGCATCGAGAAGCCCGCCAGACGAGGCTACCTCATCGGTGCAGTTCATTCCACGCGTAGTAGAAGAACCGCCAGAAGCAGAGACGGCAACCGAGGTACAGTCTGAGGCACAAGAAACGAAAAGGATACGGGGAAATGGCGAGCCCATATTCATCATGTTCGAGGTGAAAGACACTGGCGAGGGGCTGAACGACGAGGAGAAGAAGATACTGTTTCAACGGTTCGTGCAGGCGTCGTCGCGGACGCACGTCAAGTACGGCGGCTCTGGGCTGGGACTTTTCATCTCACGGCGACTCACCGAGATGCAGAATGGCGCGATCGGGGTCGCATCTCAACCGGGAGTTGGGTCCACGTTTGCTTTCTATATAAAGACCTTCCGGCCCGACGCGACGGCGTTGAGCGATGCGCGTCGAGCCGCGCGGGAGTTGGCGCCGTTCTCACTGGAGCCCCTGAGCTTGGATACAGCCGTCACAGGCCTCCCGAGCGACAGCTCTAATTTGGGGGTTGGCACGGTCCGGAACCTTGCTGGGCTCTCGCCGTTGTCCCCGATCATCGAAGAACCCAAGATCACGGGCATTCTTGTCGTCGAGGACAACTTGATCAACCAGCAGATCACTCGGCGGGGACTGCTCGACCGGGGCTACAAAGTCGAGGTGGCAAACCACGGGCTGGAGGCGCTAGAGACCCTCAGGCTGTCTGACCGTTTCGACCCTCAGGACGACGGGGCCGCTAACAACGTCTCGACATCGTCATCCTCATCGTCGAAGAAGAAGTTCGAGCTGAGTGTGATCCTTATGGACATGGAAATGCCCATCATGGACGGGCTGACGTGCACACGCGAGATACGGGAACTGGAGGGACGCGGGAGGATCCTGGGCGGGCGAATACCTATTATCGCGGTCAGCGCCAACGCGCGAATGGAGCAGGTACTCGAGGCCAAAGCTGCCGGGTGCGACGATGTGCTCGTCAAGCCGTACCGCATGCCAGAGCTCATTGAGAAGATGAAGATTGTGGTCAGCGCTTTGACCAGTGCAAGGCGGCGGCAGGAGCAGCTACAACAGCAACAACAGCGGCAACGGGAGCAACCTGATGACCGCCCTCGGGGCACCTTGCCCCCAACGCCACCACCCACAGGATAAACCGTCTTGGCCGACCCTTTGCATACACGCAGGAGCTATGGGGAGCATAGGGTTTCGAGCAAGCCAGATACCCGGCCCATGTCGGCTCTTTCCTCTTTCACTTAACTTTGGTAATCTTTTTTCTGTCCCTTCTAGATATATACCCACGCGTTTGGTGTTATCTTTTCACGGCCTCTTCTTGGTTATGGTAGCGGCATGGGTGGAGGGTATGGGGTCTGCTAATAGGGAGTAGTGGATGTGGCGCGCTGGGTCCTGGAAGCGACATGCATTTTATTACATTTACGGGGCGGGTGGGTTGGGCCCTTGGTTTCTTTATAACGACATGCTAGATAGAGTTCCGTTCCGTTCCCTCCTCTTCTTTTTCGTATCCTATGATTGGCGTCTCTAGGATGATTGAACCTGGTGCCCATCTCTCCCTTCGTGGGGCAGAGGTAGAGGACTACCTAGTGAAAAAAAAAAAAAAAAAAAAAAAAAAAAAAGGACATTTGGATAGTTTCTTTAGGATCGATATTTCCCGTGGTGACGCACACGTGCTATGACAGCACATCGGAGCAACGACGCCAACGTGCACACACATGGGCTGAACACATTGATCTTATTGGCGCCCTTGGCGTTTGGGAGGTCATGCTGTGGGGCTTGGGGGCGCACGGCGAGGCTATTCTCGGCGCCAAACAGCATTGATCAGCCCGTCTTTTAGCGTTATCGCCGGTTTCAAGGCCGCATCGGGGCTCCGGGTGGGGGAGCCGGGCGGCGCAGGCCGAGGGTGGACAGGGGCCTCGTCGGGCGTCGGGAGAGAAGTCAGCCACACACCCACGCTCGAAAATATTGGATAGGTACGTGGCTTCGGTCCGCCTTTGCATATGTGCTGTGCCGCCCACTCGCTCTGGTTTTGGCATGGCACCCATGTACTGTACTTCATTGGGGACCAACCAACCAGCTTGCATGGAGGTATCTTTGGAAAGCAAGGGCGTAGGGGGAGGATCGGCAAGGGAGGAGGCGGGAGCAGGGAAGATGATGGGAAGCAGACTGTCCAGCCTTCTCACTGCGGAGAACGCGCGTTTTACTGACGCAGCGAGCGGCGCCTCTCGGCGCATGTTGGCCACACTCCCCCGCCCAGCTATCGCGCATCAGGGTCCGGGCTTTGCGTGATGCGCAGGGTAGGAGGGAGTGACGATATCCATGGGGGAAGCAGGTAAGAAGGGGCCCAGCGTAGCAGGGCGTGCGGTGTGGGCTTTCCTTGTTGAAAAGGGGTGCCTCGGGACGCTCGGCAGAGGCTTTTGTGGGCGTGCTTGGTGTTCTTGGTATTCTTGGTAAACGTTGAATCTTCCGAGCCAAGCTCAGTCCAACAAGGAGTCGATTACATACTTTTATTGTTAAACTATCTCGATATTTCTTGTGAGTATATCGCAGTGAACAAAAGCCATCTATGAGCTCCAGTGCTGTATACCAGCAGATGGTAGCATTCTTATCAGCATCTTCACCATGCCACCTCGGCTTCACTAACAGAGAGAGACTTGGGGTATAAGTCTCTCCCAGGGCAAGACATTAGAACACGCGTACTCAAAATGGCCACCCCACGAATCCACCGCGTGACGCTGTTCAAGCTGCCAGACCCTGAAGCGCAGCAGAGGCTCCTGGACGCCTACGAGATGCTGGGGAGGGACCAGTCCAAGGTATGTACGGCTCTTGCGATTCGACATATCCGGCTTTCCTTGATCACGGCCCATATGTAATCTAACCTCACCCACACCCGGTGCAAAACAAATAGAACGGCAAGCCGTATCTGCTTTACCTCTGCGCCGGGGCGGCGACCAACCCGGACATGCGGGCGCAGGGCTTCACGGTGGCGGCCAAGACCGAGTTCGCGAGCGAGGAGGACGTCCTGTTCTACGACGAGCAGTGCGCGGCGCACGGGGCGCTCAAGAAGATGTCGATGACGCTGGGCCTGGCCGAGAAGCCGGTGACCATGTCTTTTAGCGGCGCTCCTTTGATATCGTGAGCTGGGAGAAGCCATTTTTGGCAGTCGACAGAAAAAAGCGTATCCCCATAGCGACGCGAGTGTCAATGTCAATTACCCACACAGGCAGGCACATTGGAGTCGTATGTAGATTGGACGTAGGCAGGAACCAACAGACACTGCGCGCATTGCTGCCTGGGACCGCCCCACTCTGAGTCTTGCGATGCTGTCGTGGAAGAAGCGGGAAGACCTGAACAGCTCGCACTTTTGAGCGTACCGAACGCATCCCATATAAATCGTACCATTCTGTTGTTTTCAAAGCGTCCGCCCGGTCAATCTCTTCTTTTGCTGAGCCAGTACCTGTCCGCCCCCCTACTCCCACAATGTATGTCACGGCAACCCTCACCGACGGCTACGAGGACGTCCTCGACCCCAAGCATCGCAACATCTACTTTGAAGGAATGCAGAGCCTAGTCGTCTATTTCCTTCGCCAGGGATGGACCAGCAAGGTCTCGGACGAGAAGCTGCGGGCCGTCGGCGTGGAGCAGGCCTACGAGGGCTGGGTGAAAAACGACTTCCAAAACTCGGGCGTCGTGACGGAGAGGGTCTCGCCCAACGCCGACGTCGCCGGGCTGGAGCGCAACCCGGACAAGGACGATGTCGATACCGAGTGGAGGAAACACTTGATCAAACAGTGTAAGTGGATGCGGCACGGGCTGTTGGGCCTTGTTTATTTCGCTCGCTGACCACGCCGTCGCCCTAGACATGCACCTCTACTACGACATTGGCAACATGATACATGAGGTCAACTGCCGCATGGGCCACTACCACCCGCCCGCCCACGACTCGTGGGTCCTGAACTACCCGCCCGCCGGGAGCCCCACCCGGAGCGTCGTCAAGCGCTGGGACCAGAACGTGCTCATCCTGCCGGCCTTCCTGGACAAGGGCGCCGCCATCACGGCGTCCAGGGTCGTCGACACAGAGACGGAGCCCGCTGCCGCTCCCAGCGAGGAGGGCCTGCAGGAGGTGGTCAGCGTCGAGATGGGTCGCTTTACCGAAAATTTAGACGCGGCCTGGTTCGTCAAGGCCGGGATGGATGTCAAGTTCGAGATTGACGTGGAGGACGGAGACGGCGAGACATCACAGAGGGTCGGCGTCGCGGCCGTCTTTGCCGTCGGGCCTCTCTGTGTCGATTCCCACGGCGAGCAGTCTTGTTGCAACCACGAGGTTTTGGGGGCTGAGTAGGCGGACGGTCACTGAGGGGGCATGCTGCTGTGCTACCTTGTCAGGGGTTAAAACACCAATAGCCTAGCCCCCCTTCCCCTCCCCACACCACCACTGCCACCCACACAGACTCCCAAACTCCGGGGCAAAAAGGAGTCATAAGGTTACTCCGGAGCTACATCTTGCAACCAAGTCCAGGCGATAACCATCCGATATGGTGTAGTGGCTAACATCCGACGCTCTCATGTGAGGCCTCCCTCCTGAGTCTCCGTCGAGCCCGGGGTTCGATTCCCCGTATCGGAGCCATCGCCCGGTTAGCTCAATCGGTAGAGCGTGAGACTCTTAATCTCAAGGTTGCGGGTTCGACCCCCGCATCGGGCTCAATTCCCGATGCGCCTGTGATACACGGGTACATCAACCTCTCATATATATTTTTTTCCTCGCTTTAATTTTCAATGTTCGTCGGCGGCATCTGGAATAGTGATTGCGCTATAAAGGAGAATTTACTTTATTCTTTTCGTGGTTAATACGAAGCTATTCACACCTGCCGCTGAGATAGAGGATGGATTGCCATGGCGATGTGATGATGTATGTACGGTATGTACGCTGCTAGATGCTGTTTGGGCGCTGGTATAAACAGCTCAATACCAGGCCTCTATTCATGCCCCTTGTCCCCGTTCCCGATGCGCTTGTGGACACAAGCAAGTCGACCATCCCTGTTGCGTTTTTCTTTGTCAGTTTTGCTAGTTTCATGACGACCGGCGAAACATGTTGCATACCCTTCCTTCCTTTTTACCTCGAAATGACTTGCTAATGGCCGTGAATACCCGATGGCGGGGTTATTACCCGCGGGAACGTGTTTTAGACTCGCTGACATCATTAGCGTGTAAAAGCAGCTGAGCCCGCCGGGTAGTGAATTGAAGACGGGCAACTCTGCGGCTATCTCGATCGAGTATTGCAGTGCCACGAGAGTCCCAGTAATATCGCTATAAAAATGACCTCCACCCTAGAGATCCAGGGCAACCCCGCCCACCTCCTCCCGCCGTCGTGGAAGATGCAGATCACGGCGTGGCTGGCCGAGGACACGCCCTCGTTCGACATTGGCGGGTTCGTGGTGGGCGAGAAGGACAGCACGGCGACGCTGCTGTGCAAGGCCGAGGGCTTCCTGGCGGGCGCGCCGTTTGTCGACGAGGTCTTCAAGCAGTGCGGATGCACCATCAAGTGGCGCTTCATCGAGGGCGCCCACCTCGACCCGCGCGGGCCGGGAGGCGACGGCGACGGGCGGCTCGAGGTGGCGACGGTGTCGGGCCCCGTGCGTGGCATCCTGCTGGGCGAGCGCGTGGCCCTCAACATCCTGGCGCGCTGCTCCGGGATAGCCACGGCGTCGCGGCGGCTCGTCGAGGCGATGCGGCGCGCCGGGTTCCGGGGCCGCGTGGCGGGGACGCGCAAGACCACGCCCGGGTTCCGGCTGGTGGAGAAGTACGGCATGCTGGTGGGCGGGGCCGACATGCACCGCGTGGACCTGAGCAGCATGGTCATGCTCAAGGACAACCACGTCTGGAGCCGGGGGTCGATCCGGGACGCGGTGGGCGCCGCGCGGGCCGCGGCGGGGTTCAGCCTCAAGGTCGAGGTCGAGGTGCAGAGCGAGGCCGAGGCCGACGAGGCCATCGGGGCCGGCGCCGACGTAGTCATGCTCGACAACTTCTCGCCCGACGGCGTCAAGGTTGCCGCGCAGAGCATCAGGGAGCGTTGGAAGGGGAAGAGGGAGTTCCTGCTCGAGGTGTCGGGCGGCCTGACGCCGGCGAATGCTGCTGCGTACTCGTGCGAGCGTGAGTGTCTTTTTGGTGTCTGTCTCTTTGATGGCATGGCCGATTACTTACCCTCATCTGCACAGATATCGACATCATGTCGACGAGCTCGATCCACCAGGGAGTCCCCCACATCGACTTTTCCCTCAAAATAGATCATTGATAGGGGTTGGTGTATCAAATTCTGTCACTAGTGCGTTGTAGTGTAGAACGTGACGCAAGGCTCCCTTGTGTCTCTGTGAGACTCGACGGTCTCACCTGGACGGAGGCGGAGAAGGCAAGAAAAGAAAGGTCATGTATGTATATGTACGTCTAGGTAGCTCTTGGCTCTCGCCGAAGAAAACAAAGCAGAAGTGGTAAACGCCAACCATCAGCCCTATCCTCTCATGCCATTCCAACACATGTTTCGTAATCGCGTCCAAGTAGGTCCGGCTGTCTAGTATCTCTGAAGCGGGAGTAATCTATCCACCCTCTCGACAACCCAACAAATCCTCCCATTAATGACCCGCGGCAAACATGCTCACGTAAACGCCCCAGCCCACGCCCGCCAGGCCGCCGACGAGGTTCCTCGTCGCCACCGTCTTGACAAAGGCAAAGTTGACCAGGCTAACAAGCGGCCACAGGCGCCAGCTCGCAATCAGCAGCGGCATGAACTCGGCCGCCGCCTTGGCCCAGACGTCGTCCCAGCGCACGGCCGAGTAGTCGATCGCCTTGCTCGGGCCCCCGGCCAGGAAGGCGAAGCTGTCGGCGGCGGACCGCGGGCGGTGCGCCATGGCGGCCTGGACCGAGTGCAGGAACACGCTGAACATGACCGTGTTGAGCGCCGCGCCCACCGTCTGGTCCAGCACGAGCTTGGCGACCGTGTTGCCGACGTTGAGCTTGGCGGGCGGCGCAGACGGTGCAACAGGCTCGACGAGCTTGCCCTTGCGCGGCTTGCGGTCGAGCGGCTTGTCGTCGCCCGCGGCCGCCGAGGCGATGGCATCCCGGGTCGGCACCACTTTTGTAGGCGCTTCCGGGGACGATGACGTGCTGCTGCTCGGGAAGCTCTGCTCGAGCAGCTCCTGCCACAAGAAGTTTGGCGGCGTACTGACGACGGCGTAGAGGGCGAACTGGAACAGCGGCACCCAGTCTAGCACGAGCGGTTCCTAGATGTTCAGGGGTCTTAGTATCATGTGCACATTCAAGAGGGTACTAGATAGAAGGAGGGTCTGGTACGTTGTTTTTGTAGGCCCCGAGCGCCTGCGCGATCAGGTTGGATGTGGCGGCCAGCACGGTGGACTGGATGGTTGCTATTACTATAGGGGAGGGCATCTTGGCTGTATAAAATGGGCATAAAAGTTTGCACGGTGCTGTGTGCTGGATTGAATCCACAGAGACTGAGATGAATTCTGAGCGTGATTTAATCCTAGGAACTGGAAAAGCAAGGGTTTAAAATGGCACGGTACGGTGTAGGATGCGACAAGGGACAGAGAAATAAAGGTGATGAAGACACCTGGACGGAAAAAAATGATGCTAGCGAGGTTGGCGCTTTCCTGCTGCGTTAACTAGATTCAGCGTTAGGCATGGAGATAAGTTGGGCAGTCGCATTGGATACTTGGCAGGCTGGCTAAGGCGAGGGGGAGACGGCACAGCGGACAGCCTGTGTGCGCTGGCCGAGTGGAAAAATAATAATGATAATATATATATTAAAAAAAAAAAAAAATAACGATTAAACTGCTCGCTGGGTTAAACAAGAGACTCATTAGGGTGCGGCGGGCCGCGATGTCGGAGGCCGACGGACCTGGGGCGGTCGGCAGCGGGCACCTCCCTATGGCACCAGCGGCCCTTGGCCCCACCAGCGCAAGCCGGAGCGAATGGAAGCAGCACGGTGCTCTAATTGCATCTTCTAACACTTCAGTTCCAAGAAAAAGCTATTGTATAACAAGGCGCCGCCCAGTCTCGCTCCCAGCCCATTACAGCAAATAAGAGACCAAAAAAGAAGAAGAAGAAGAAAAGACGGCGGTTTGGGCAGCAGTCGTCTCTTGTCTGAATGCCCCGTGTAATGTTACTTCTAGCCACAACCCCCTCGGCCATGAATAGGGGTAGACTGGCCAGAAACATGTCCACGCATCATACAAGCGATCCCAAAGCACGAGCTGATATCTTCCTCCACCGCCGTCACCTCACCACTCCCGTATCCTCGGATTCAGGACCGCGACTTGATCCCGGTCGAGCCGTCCGAATGCCCTCATTCATGACTGTCCAAGACAGATTTCCTTTCACCATAGCGCCTTCATCCGTGCGCCTCTCAAGGTCTTGACAGAATCCACATGAAGATGAACTGGACAACGTACGAGTAGAAGAACAGGAACTGCGTGCGCTGGTTCCTCTTGGCCCGCGTATCCGTCTGCATCCTGCTGTCACCTGAGTTTTCGGGAAGGAGAACGTACTTGAGTGACCTCATCTGCTGCGTGTCAGTGCTTGTCAAGAAGATGGGAGCCCCGGCCTTTTCTTTCCCACATGTACTAACCAAGAAGAGCGAGTTGGCCAGGAACGCATAGATAAAGACACCCCATCCGGTCCAGCCGCCGGTGCCCTTGCCAGCATTCACAATCTCGGCGACCGCGACGGTGACGATGACGCCGACAAACTTGTAGCCCGAGTAGGCGACCAGGTCCAGGAGCTGTGAGTTGTTGGAGATGTTCATGATGTAGCAGCCCAGCTTGAGGATCAGGATCTCGACAGCCACCACGATCAGCGCCGTCCCCGCCGTGGCGCCCAGCAGCTCGGGCTGGAACTGGCCGCGGAGCCCTGCGAGGGCGGTCGAGAGGAGGATGTAGGTGACGAGCGACATGACGGGGATGTACATGTCCGGGCTGTTGACGTCGTCGCGCGGCGGCAGGTACCAGCCCTCCTGGCCGCTGGGGCCCATGGCCTGCTTGCGTGACCACGGCTTGTGCCTCCAGGGGAAGAGGACGAGGTACAGCTTGTTTATTACGTACGAGTTGGTGACGTTGAAGTAGTGCTTGAGCGCGAGGACGTTGAAGTATCGGTTTATCTGTGGTTGCAGGATTGTTTGCGCACTTTAGTATCCGCTTCGCTCCAAGTTTGCTTCTCGCTCAGGCCGCTCCTCAACTCAAGTCACCTACATTTTGATCAATCAGCTCCTGGCCCTGCTTGAAAGCTGTCTGGCCAAAGTGCGCCGCCACCTGCGCGGCCGGGTCGTTCATGAACTGGCCGTACTGGCCAAACATGTTCTGGGGGCCGGCGCCCCCGCCCTGCTGCTGCTGCTGTTGGGGATAGGGGCTGCTGCCGTAGCTGCCGTGTTGCGACGCCGACGAGCCTGCGGGCGGCGGCGGTGACCTGAGCTGCGGCACCGTTGAGACATGCTGGGGCACCGGGTGGTGTAAAGGGGGCGACTGCCCGTAGGATTGTGGCCGCTGCATCGTTGGCTGTGCGCGTGTGTTTGGATTGCGTGGTCTGGGAGCGTTCGGCTGCTCGATCGGGATTCTGGGAGACGGTCGGGAGGAGAAGGACGAGGGGAAATATCAGCTGGGAATCGGCAGATGTAGCTGCTGCCTCGTCGCTCCAGATGAATCGCAAATGCCTTGTGTATGCTGGCCTTTGGTGGCGGGCGCAAGCTGTTCCTTCAAGAGCTTACAAGGTGTCGGATTGGACTGGCTGGGCGCCGTCTGCGCTGAGGCTGCTGGAGTGTGGCCCCTGCCTGGCCGTCTGTGCCACTTTCATTGCGCCAGCGCCAGCCACGTCGGCCTATCACATGTGGCCACAGTGACATCCTCACGCATTGTGGGGCAAGGTGTGCTCGATAAGCCTTTATCGAGGCCGCCTGTCCCAGGAACCAGGTCAGGTCACATCAGAGTCCAGAGAGTCGCAATGGGAGCATGCATCAGCAGGTGGACACCCGTCCTGTAGCCGACGACGACCACAACCACATCTAGTCTACCACGATGCTGGACACGTTCGAGATCCTGACCACGTCCGGGGTCGTGCTCTGGTCGCGGACCCTGACCCCGGTCAGCCCCGCCGTCATCAACGGCTTCATCAGCGACGTCTTCATCGAGGAGAAGGCGTCGCACGCCGCCGCCGCCCGCGAGAGCAGCCTGGCCGCGGCCAACGCCCCCTACCGCACCGACAGCCACACCCTGCGCTGGGCCTTCGCCAAGGACCTGGGCCTCATCTTCGTCGCCGTCTACCGCTCGCTGCTGAACCTGCCCTGGGTCACCCGCCTCGTCGACAACATCCGCGCCATCTTCGTCAACCTGTATGGCGACCAGCTGACGAGGCCCCACACCACCCTCGTCGAGTGCCACGGCTTCGACGAGTACTTTGACCAGCAGATCAAGGAGCTCGAGGGCGCCTCCAACGACGCCAGGGCCGCCCCCGCCGACGCCGCCCCGCGCCCGCTCGATACATCGTTCGTGTCCGGGAACCTCGGCGATGACCCGCCACTCGCCCCGCCCGGCCTGACATTCAGGGGCAACCGCACCGCCAGCGGCGGTCCCGCCATCCGCAATGACAAGTCGGCCGACTCCAGTCCGGCCGTGACACCCATCACCTCGCGCCCCTCGACCCCCGGCGGCGGGGCTGGCCACCTCCTGGTGGCCAAGCCCGGCGGCCCGCTGGGCAAGATGTCGCGGCGCGCGCGCAAGGCGCAGGTCGCGGGCGCGGGCGGGGCGCCCGCCTCGTCGGGCGACGAGTCGTCGCCCGGCGGCATGAGGAGGGGTGGCGCCAAGGCCAAGACGGCCAAGAAGGGCCGCAAGTGGGACGCCGACGGGCTCGCCGACGAGGACGACGGCGTCCAGCTCGACTACTCGGCCGCCAACGTCGCCAGCGACTCGGACTTTGAGCCCCGGTCCGCCGGCGTCGAGGAGGTGGACGCTTCTACCTGGGGCTCCACCACCAAGGGCAGGTTCATCCTCAAGGACCTGGGCGACGAGGTGCACTCGATCCTGGAGGCAGAAAAGTCAAAGTCGGCCGCTGCCGCCGCCGCTCAGTCAGATGCCCCGAGCGGGCTTCTGGGGTCTGGACTGAGCACGATCGGTGGCCTGTTCAGGAATGTCATCGGAGGCAAGGTCTTGACCAAGGAGGACCTGGACAAGGCCATGAAGGGGATGGAGGACCATCTGCTACGGAAAAACGTCGCCCGAGAAGCCGCCGTCAGGCTGTGTGAGGGCGTCGAGAAGGAGCTGGTGGGGGTTAAGACGGGCAGCTTTGAGAGTGAGTCCTCGTTTGCATTGCCCCTTTTATCTTTGTTTGGCTATCCTAACGCTTGTCATCATCTTTAGGTATAAGTACCCGCGTTCAGGTCGCCATGGAGGTGTCCCTGACCAAGATGCTGACGCCGACGTCGTCTCTCGACCTCCTGCGCGAGATCGACTCAGTGACGGCGCCGCCGGCCACGTCGCTCCGGCGGGCGCGCCCCTACGTCATGTCCATCGTCGGCGTTAACGGCGTGGGCAAGTCGACCAACCTGTCAAAGATCTGCTTCTTCCTGCTGCAGAACAAGTACAAGGTCCTGATCGCGGCCGGCGACACGTTCCGGTCAGGCGCCGTCGAGCAGCTCGCCGTGCACGTGCGAAACCTCAAGGAGCTCACGGCCCGCGAGGGCGGCAGGGTCGAGCTGTACCAGAAGGGCTACGGCAAGGACGCCGCCGCCGTCGCAAAGGACGCCGTCTCGTTCGCGGCCCAGGAAGGGTTCGACGTCGTGCTCATCGACACGGCCGGCCGGAGGCACAACGACCAGAGGCTCATGTCCTCGCTCGAGAAGTTTGCCAAGTTTGCCCAGCCCGACAAGATCCTCATGGTTGGCGAGGCAAGTCAATCTCGACCCCCCCTGCCCTTTCTGCCTGTCTCGACATGTTGTGGCTAACTGACCTGATTCAAATACAGGCTCTCGTCGGCACGGATTCCGTCGCCCAGGCGCGCAACTTCAACGCCGCCTTCGGGTCCGGACGGTCCCTGGACGGCTTCATCATCTCAAAGTGCGATACTGTTGGCAGCATGGTCGGCACCCTTGTGAGCATCGTGCACGCCACCAACGTGCCGGTCCTCTTTGTCGGCGTTGGGCAGCACTACTCGGACCTAAGGAACTTCTCGGTCAAGTGGGCGGTCGAGAAGCTCCTCAGCAGCGACTGAGCTGCCTCCTTGTGTTTAATAAACGGGATGGATACCCCCGTCATACATGCAATATAGAGCAAAGGGAGCGATGCCAATACCCGCACACTCACAGGACTTTTAGGTTATGACGTGACCATGTTCCCCCCATTATCAGTGAACCAGTGCCAGATCAGGGCATGATTAGTTGCAGCTTTTACAACGAGTTGGCCCGATTCGATTCGCCTATCTACAATGCTAGAGTACACAAAGGGAAGAAGAGCGGGGTCGGGTTGCTTATAGCACCGACAGGTCGCCGAATTTCTCCTGCGGTGGAGGTCAGTATGAGGGCAAAGGTGAGTAGAAGCAAAAGGGTGAGGGGGTGTAACTTGCCTTGTATCCAGGAACAGTCCAGCGGCCCTTGGAGACCAGCTTGGAGGTCTTCTCGTCGATCGAGGGCTCGGCGGTGGCAACCTCCTCCTATAATTGTGGCAGTAGACATCAGCAATCATAATTCTCGCCACCGTCGTGATTTCCTCTTCCTTCTTTCCCCACTTTCGAGGCAAGCTCTCCAAAGCAACACAGCAGCGGCACGGCGTGGACGTACGACAGTGAGCTCGTCAAACGGCCTGGCCTCCTCGATGTTTTTGAGCGTGGCCTGCAGGTCCTTGAGCTCAAGGTCGACCTGGCTCTTGGTCGCCTCTGCGTTCTTGACGGCCTCGACCTCGAAGGCGTCGATGGCCTTGATCTGGCGCGAGACGTCGTAGGTGGCCGGCTTGAAGGCCGTGAAGCGCTTCTCGATCTCGTCGACGACGGCCCGGTTCTTGAGGACCGAGCGGTAGTGGGCAAAGTCGACGGTCGTCGGCTGCTCCGACAGCTGCTGCACCTTGCGCCGCACGTCGTCGTTGCGCTTCTTGAAGGCGTGCAGCGACGCCACCGTCTGGCCGCGCAGGCCGAGCGAGGCCGTGACCTGGGCCCAGTCGATCTTGAGGGCTGCGCTTCGCTGTTTGTCGATGAAGAGGGAGAGGGTCAGTCATTCATGTGTTCGAAAATTGGCTCAGCGGGTCCGAGGTTGCTCCGGAGAGGGCATTGAGGGCTGTTCGAGTGTTCGTCTCGAGCGGGCAACGGATTGCCATTGACGATCCGGACCAGCCGGGAAGACCATCAATCGGCACGGGGGGCTTACTGCGGCCATTTTAGCGGTTGGGTGTTTTTGCGAGTTTGAAGGAGGGGAGAATTGAGAGGTTGAGGTCGCTCGCTGGCGGTCGCGATGTATGCCGGACTCCTCCCTGCAAAGTTGGAAACCCCCAACCAGCCTAGCCCGGATCCATCCGCCCAGATCACGTGGCAGTGGTCATGACGCCTGCACGTGATTCGACACCGCCAGAAGCATCCTCAAGCCACATGCAAACAGGCCGTATTTTAGCCATGATGTCTCTATCCATCCGGGATTGGGTGTGCATTTATGTGCCTGCCGTATTCTATTCAAGACCAAATCGTAAAAGATGGGCGTGGCATAGCATCCCAGTGTCTCCTAGAGGTTTGCAATCACAGTTACGAGAATCACGAGAATACACTTTCAAAAGACGTCCCGGACAGATATTCCATTTTCTGTTCCTGTTGTGCTCTTTACTTTTTGTTGTCATAACCCCTTGCACTAGGCACCCAAAGCTGAGCACTGCCATGCCCTGTCCTTTTTGTCACCGCTAAGTTATGATCCCTGTCTTTCAAATAGACATGGCATCCGCAGAGGTTGCGACCGTGTCATTCATGGCCACGTCCTTCTACTTTGTCCGCACAAAAAAAAAAGAGACGGTCCGACAGCGCCCTTCCGCCCCTTCATCAGACACTTAAGGCCATGATGGAGTTGACTATGTCATTGTCGTTCTCCTTGAGGGCTTTGATGGCTTTGGTGCGCGAGACGCCGGCCTGGGTCATGACAAGCTCAATGTCCTTGTCCTCGATGCCGCCCGCGTCGACCTCTTCGTCATCGTCGTCGTCCTCCTCCTCCTTCTTGGCGTCGGCCTCGACGGCCTTGCTGGACTCGCCATGGCTGTGACCGCCGGCGTGGTCGTGGTCGTGGCCGTGCTGGGCGAGCTGCTGGGCGGCAGCAGCCTGGGCCGAGGCGTTCAGGTCCTCAATCTTGGCCTCGCCGAAGACGCTGTCGGGGGAAGCCAGGCATGTCAGTGTCGTGGCACACCATGGTGCATGGTATCAACAGCCAAAAGTCCACAAGGACTTACATGTAAGTGCCGCTGTTGGGAGACTTGTACACCTCGGGGTTGTTGATGACGAAGAGAATCTGCATAGAATTGTCAGGGGCCGCCCGAACGCATGCGTAGTTTTACGTATTGTCGAACGAGGGAGGGGAGATGGGCTGGTGGGTAGCCTGTCGCGTATCGCCAGGCTTCCCAATTTGGGTATAGGACAATTGACCCCAGCCCGCATCGTCACCCATCCCTCCACCTCGCACTCATCGGGGCGCTCTCCCACTCACGTTCTTGGGCCGCCGCAGGGTGACGCGGGTGATGCCGTCGACGCGGATCAGGTGCAGCTTCTCCATGGCCTTGCGGGCCTTCTTCTCGTTGCGGGAGTGGATGACGGCGGTCGAGCCGGCGGGCAGGCTGGTCTCGCCCTCGTCGCCGTCCGAGTCGGAGCTGCTGTCATCATCGTGCTCCTCGACCGTGGTTTTTTTGGGCTCCTCGTCGGGGAGCTCCTCGACTCGTGGGTTGGCCATTTTGAGCAAAGCTGCTGGTTCGGGAGAAAAAAAAAACGACGGACGACGGTCAGCTCTGGAAATTGAATGGTGTAGAGGGGAAAAAAGCTGCAGACGAGGGGCGCACACTTGCGCGACTCAGAAGCTCAGTCCACAAACGCTTCGCCAAAAGCAGAAAACTGCCAAAATCCGAAAAACGACAAGAGGGCGCGGGAGGGGTGCAAGAAGAGTCCCCAAGGGATATCAACTCACAGGGAGTTTACTGAATTACCCGTTGTATGTTGCTTTGCTTTGCGACGTCGAGTCTCTCAAATGCGGGCGGGCTTCTGGTGTTGCACACACTTCAAATGGGGGGCAATTCGGGCCCCAGTGAAAAAACCGCCCGCCTCGCCTTGGTAGGGCTTGTGGTCAATGCGCTAAACCTAAAACGGAAACTCGAGCACTGCACAGGACCTGGAGACGACTCCCGATGACGGCGAGGCTGCACCACAGCCCCGTCTGTCCGGTTCGAGGGGCCATCAATGCGCAGGTACGGGAATAGGGAAGTAATGTTATGCCCAAGTGACGATTTGATTTTTGAGTGCCGAGGGTGCTAGAGACTACCGAGGCCAGTCCTCCATCCAGGTTTCCTCTCCATGCCCAATTCGCCTGTCCCGTCCCCGCCATGCGAGGTATCGCGGCGGCGGCCATGATTCCATCCAGCTAGCTAGGTCGGTAGGTGATTAGATCTGAGATAGACATCCGGTCGGTAGACACCTCGGCCTGTAGCCATCACACCCCCGGCCTCATCATCGCCGTCTTCTTGGTTGCCCGTGTATGCCTTTGGATTTCCGTTTCATTTTTACGCCGCGCCACGCCCACGTTTTTGAAATTCGTGGCTTTACATGGTCTTCCCGAAAAAAGCAAAGGAATCGCAGTAGCCCTGATGCCGTTGGAAAATGATCATGCAATCCATTGCAGAGAAAGCCGATGTCCGCAACCGAAAAAACCGCCCGGATGCCACATTCGTCTTCTCTCGCTTGCCCCTTTATCATCCACTGCTCGCCCCCTTCTTGAGTCCGCAACTAAGCCGCCGGAAAATAAAAAATCAAAGTCGATCGTGGTAAAAGCGCCCCAAACTGTTGGTTGTTGTTGGCGTGCCTTTACGCAGTAGCCTTGATCTTGGCCAGCGACTTGCGCTCCTCGAAGCGGGCACGCTTCTGCAGGCGCATGACCTTGAAGCGGTCGAAGTCGGTCAGGTTGCTCCTCAGCTCGTTTCGCTCCCGCTTCTTGGCCCAGTTGGTGGCCTTCCACTTCGAGTCGATCTCGGCCTTCTCCCACGCAGCCTTGACGGCTCCTGTCCGGGCGCCGCGGGGCAGGTTCTCGATCACGTGCTGTGACAGGAGGACGTGGCTCAGCGAAACCGCTTGTCTCGGCACGGCGAGCCTAGAGTCTGAGGAGGGGCCGTCGACCAGAACCTGTGTTCGAGATAACCGTCGCTTGTTAATTCACCGCCCTGTTGTGTCTTTGTGTGTGCGGCTTGCCATGCTCCCCAAATTCGGTGGCCGGTCTGGCGGTTCATTGTGGCTGCTGTCTTCTCCTTCTGCCGTCTCTGCCTCTGCCAATTCCAGTTCCGCCTCTTGCTTTCCATCTAAGTACAGCCCAACACAATGCCACCTCCACGCCATGGCTGTCTGGGGGAGTGTGTATATCGCGACGGAAAGATTCCGGGGAAGGGGGGTACAGTGGCACGTACGCGCTTGTGGTCGATGATCTCGACGATGGTGGCTAGCTTGCCGGCGTTGGGGCCCTCGTTCAGGAGGACGACGCGGCCGACCTCGACCAGGCGCCACTTGGAGGCGACGACGGAGGCTTCACCCATTTTGGCGGTGATCTGGGAAAGGAGTGGAAAGTGAGCGGACGGGGTCTGTGGAAGGCCGCGGCGAGGGCTGCTGGCGCGATCCGGGTCGTTGGGCGAGTGTTGCTGGAGGTGTCGTAGTGTATCAAGGGAAAACTCACATTCGTAATTGCTCGGCTGGGAATTTGGTGAGTGGGTTGACTTGATTGTTCGGGTCACTTTTCGTCGCAACGGCATGGACTGGCTGGAGGCCCAGTCGTTTTGGTGCGAGGGCGAAATTTGTTTAGGGCAATCGAATTTGGCGGCTGCCCTGCTCGGCTGGCCTCCAGCCCCGCTTTGCGAGGCGAGCTGCGGGTGTGGCTGGGCTGGGGTGGTCAAGCCACATGGAAGGTCGGCCATTTGGGGGGGTAATTCGTTTCTGGGCGCCTCGGTTGCATTTTTCAATTGCTCCAATTCAGTCCAGGCAGAGAGCAGAAAACAGAAACCAGAGTCCCGATGAACAAAACGATTCTATCGGGTCGACTGCCTGCCTCATCGTTTTATCCTACATCTCTTCATCGTCTCCAGTATCACAGCCAGGAATACAATCCAATTCTCCCTCCCTGGCTTCACCTCTGGTCGCGGGTGATGGATGGGTCGTGACAATGCTGTGCGGTCATCCTAGCGGGCCTTGGATCCCCCCCAATTGGCAAGGCCTCTCCCACTTGGTGCGCCATCTCGCAGACGATATCGCTCGCAAGGTCCAGCCGACTCTCTCACATCCATCCCCACCTAGCCAACCAACCACCACGCCGCTACGGACAATGGATAGGGGTTCGTGGATATCTGCACAACCTTAGCATCACTAAGGCTGTCACGTAATGCCGGGTGGGCGAGTATGTGGGCATGTATGGGAATGAGGCGGCGCTAGCGGGGAGCATAGCATGTGCTGTTGTTGCTGCTGCTACTGATACCAGACTGCGGCTGACCCCCACGGAGGAAGGAATCGAGGTGACGGGCATTCGATGGCTGCCGCACGTCTGCGAATCCCAGGCCGGAGTCAACGCACGCCTCCTGCCTGCACCCCTCCCTCCACCGTCCGCCCTTTTTGACGGGAGACGGGCTCAGCAGTTGTGCGTGCCGGAGGGGTCGTCTGCCAACCGCCTTTGCCTCGTCGAGACAAAGCCATCCTCATCTCTGCATTGCCAAGACTCACTCACCTTGGCATTGTCCTGAGTCCCATCAAGCTTCGTGGCTTGCTCACCTATTCGCTGGAACCCGTATTCGCGACGGCCCAAGGTAAGCATCATCGCTCTTTTATGCCCTGCTGCTCGTCATGTGTCTCAATTTGTATTACATGTCACCCTTGTCGCATATCTTGTGAGGGAGGCCGATTTCTGGAGCTGTTTTCTTTGTTGTGCCGGCCCGTATGTCATCTGGTCTTAGTCCCTCGTTGGGCTTGCATGCATGACGCCCCGAGCCATGCCGCGAGAGCGAGATCTGGGGCGGTCCACATGCAAGACCCCTCCTCCCATAGCGCCGTCCTTTCGTTTTCCCCTAAGATATCTCACCGTCCGACCGCATATCCCTCTCCGGAATCTGCGTCGAGGCAGACCCATCCATTGGCGGACGCTTGGCTTGGGGAGACTGGAACACACTATCTGCCGCGTGATTTGTATCCCTTTTCGCATTACGGAGAATCCGAGACTGTCCGTCCGCTTCCGCCTTCGGCGACCCTCTCATGAATCGACGCTCACCGCTCTCCTAGCCAAACCATAATAACACCTCTCGGATCCCTCTCGATTCCCGGGAGAAGAAGCAACCCAAATCCATCGCTTGCTTAGCCGCCCACCAACTCCCAAGCCGACATGGGTGATAACGCGCCGTCGACCCCGACGGAGATATCTGCCTCGGATATGATCTTCGCCGAGGCAACCCCCGAACAGAGAGCAGTTTCTTGGCACCTCAGCAGCGACACCTGGGCCAAGCCGCTGACGGAGGAGCAGTACCTGGAGGCCAATGAGGTCCTGTCCCGCATCGAGATGGCAAGAGACGGTGGGTGCAGGTTCTGGGCTCTGTACTTCAGAGGGAAGCCGCTCGAGGTTGTGGCCAGCTGCGAAAGCTTCCGGAAAACGCTCTTCGTGCGCGAACCAGGAAACCCCGTGAACGGGAGCGCCGTGAACGGCAGTGCGGAGACCAAGGACGATGACGAGGTAGCCGAGCATCTCGCGTACGGCATAGCCAGCGTCTACACCAACCCCAAGTATCGCCGGCTCGGCATGGCCAGCTTCATGTTGCAGAAGCTTCAGGAAGTGATGGACAGCGAGGGAGCGACAGGCTCGGCGCTGTACAGCGACATTGGGAAATCGTACTATTCCATGCTCGGCTGGGCCGTCTTCCCCCACAGCGAGGCCCGGCTGAACCTGCTGAGCCGGAGCAAGAAGCTCAAGTCGAACACGTGCTGCGACGTCAAGACGCGGTGGATCGAGCGCCGTGACGAGGTCGAGCAGCTGTGCAAGCTTGACGTCGACGACCTCAAGGCCCGGATGCGCCGGCAGCGGCCGGATGGCAAGGCCCATTTCGCCTTCGCTCCTACGTACGCGCAGATCGACTCGCAGCTCGCGCGGGAGGATTTTTTTGCGCGCACCCTCCTCGACCGCGCGATCCAGCGCCGGGGAGCCGCGACGGCGGACGGCAAGAGCTGGATCGTCTGGGAGCGGGACTGGAAAAAGGAACAACTCACAGTTCTCCGCATCGTCACGACGCAGCCCGAGTCGGAGGCTCGGCGGGTCGACCACATTTGGGCCCTGCTGGGCGCCGCCGTCGCCGAGGCGTCTGAGTGGGGGCTCGGGGCCGTGGCTGTGTGGAACCCGGATGAGACAACGACATCTGGCATCAAGGCGACGAGCAACGCCTATGCCAATGACGTCAAGGTGGTCTTCAAGCAGAGGGACGGCTCGCTCCCCAGCTTCAGGTGGCGTGGGGGGCTGAGCGCGGCCAAGATGGTCTGGGAGGATAATTACTACTATTGCTGGTGTTGAGGAGGAAGAAGGAGCATAGCGAGGTTTGGTATGTCGGAGGCCCTTTTTTCGGTTACTGTTGTTACTGGTGAAGGAATCTTGTCGATTTGTTATGATCCAGTTTGGTTCCTATCGAGATAGTAATACCCGTCGGGTGATTCAGACGTTGGGTGTTTTCTCTGCTGCACTTGTCGTCCCATACTATACATCAAGGGGTCTGAAGCGAGGACGGCCAGGGAACAATATAGCCGTCCGATCCGGATCGGTGAGCCGGGTTCCCCTCCCAGGGGCAAAATGCACTGCAACGTGCCGTCCGTGAGGGGCATGGCGAGCGGGGAAGCAGCGAATAACCGGCCTCCTGGCGGCGGTCCGGTTAGAGTTGGACGACGGGGAACAGGGTCATCCGACCATCGAAACCAGCCTAGCCTTGCTGTGCCCAGCGCAGATGGACGCCGCGAAAGATGCTTCAATCTGGTAGTATTTGCGGGCAGGGCAGGGCGCTGGATGGAGCCTGAACACGTCGGCCACTGCTTCTTGGGGCCCTGGTGGCTCGGCCGGCACCCGTTGCTATGATACAAAAGATGCGCCCCAATCAGACGGATGCTTCTGTTTTTGCCCACCGTGCCGGCTAAAACGTCGTGGGCAATGAACGACATTGCGGGGAGAGTCAAGATTGCGAACAAGGCGCCCTCGCGAGCAAGTCCCATCTATAGTCTGTTAGTATAAAGCCCAAAGAGCCGAGGGGATAAAAGAAGAAAAAAGATGTATGAAAAACGGGTGTACCCTCGAAAGAGAGTGGCTGCTTCTCCTCCGCCTTACCCTCCTCCTCCTCGAGGCCATCTGCGTGATCGCCTCCTGACCGGACGCCGCTCGAAGCAAGCACTCGTCATCTGTCTGGTGCTGCTCTCGCTCGCACTGAGCTGGCCTGCCATGAGAGGAAAGGACATCTGGATCACGGCGGCGGCGCTGGGCGGCAGCGCCGTCGCCCAGTCGCACACGTCGGCGCCGTTCGAGCCGTTCCCGGACTGCGTCGGCGGGCTGCTAGCCTCAAACAAGGTGTGCGACCAGAGCCTGTCGCCCCCTGAGCGCGCCGCGGCCCTTGTGGCTGCGCTGAACGTGACCGAGAAGATGCAGAACCTGATCAGGTACGTCTTGTCCCGTCTGCCTACCTTCCTGTGTGCCTGGCATATACAAAAAGGGGTACTGAAAGCAGTGGAACAGCAAGTCCAACGGGTCCACCCGCATCGGCCTGCCCAAGTACAACTGGTGGAGCGAGGCGCTGCACGGCGTGGCCTACGCGCCCGGGACGCAGTTCCGCAGCGGGCCGGGCGACTTCAACTCGTCGACCTCGTTCCCGATGCCGGTGCTGCTGGCCGCGTCCTTCGACGACGAGCTTATCCAAAAGATTGGCGACGTCATCGGGACCGAGTCGCGCGCCTTCGGCAACGCGCGCTGGTCCGGCCTCGACTACTGGACGCCCAACGTGAACCCGTTCAAGGACCCGCGCTGGGGCCGGGGGTCCGAGACGCCGGGCGAGGACATCCTGCGCATCAAGCGGTACGCCGCCTCCATGATCAAGGGGCTCGAGGGGCCTACACCGGACAAGGAACGCATGATCGTGTCGACGTGCAAGCACTACGCGGCCAACGACTTCGAGGACTGGAACGGCACGTCGCGGCATGACTTTGACGCGCGCATCTCGGCGCAGGACCTGGCCGAGTACTACCTGATGCCGTTCCAGCAGTGCGCGCGCGACTCGAGGGTCGGGTCCATCATGTGCGCCTACAACGCCGTCAACGGGGTTCCCAGCTGCGCGAACGACTACCTGCTCAACACGGTCCTGCGCGAGCACTGGGGGTGGACCGAGCATAACAATTACGTCACGAGCGACTGCGAGGCCGTGCTCGACGTGTCCACGGGGCACAAGTACGCCAAGACAAACGCAGAGGGCACAGCCTTGTGCTTCGAGGCGGGCATGGACACGAGCTGCGAGTACACGGGGTCGTCCGACATCCCCGGCGCCTACGCCCAGGGCCTGCTAAAGGAGAGCACCGTAGACCGCGCGCTGCTGCGCCTGTACGAGGCGCTCGTGCGCGTCGGCTACTTTGACGGCAACTCGTCGTCGTTCGCCGGCGTCGGGTGGGGAGACGTCAACGTGCCCGAGGCCCAGAGCCTGTCGCTGCAGTCTGCCGTGGAAGGCATCGTGATGCTCAAGAACGACGGGACCCTGCCCCTGCCCCTGAGCGGCGGCGGCGGCGGCGGCAAGTGCAAGAAGAAGAGATCTGAAACCTCGTCGCCCAAGGTAGCCATGATCGGCTTCTGGGCTGACGCGCCCGACAAGCTCAGGGGCGGCTACAGCGGCACAGCCGCGTACCTGCACACGCCGGCCTACGCGGCGCGGCAGATGGGGCTCGAGGTCGCAACTGCGGGCGGGCCGGTGCTACAGCACACAGGGGGCAGCAGTAACGACAACTGGACGGCCCCCGCGCTCGCCGCGACCGAGGGCGCCGACTACGTCGTCTACTTTGGCGGGCTGGACGAGTCGGCCGCGGGTGAGAACAAGGACCGCATGGACCTCAAGTGGCCGGCGGCGCAGCTGGCCCTGATCGAGAAGCTCGCGGGGCTGGGCAAGCCGCTGGTCGTGGTGCAGATGGGCGACCAGCTCGACGACACGCCGCTGCTGGCCAACAAGGGCGTTGGCGCCATCCTGTGGGCCAGCTGGCCGGGCCAGGACGGCGGCACCGCCGTCATGCAGCTGCTGTCGGGCGCCGCGGCCCCCGCCGGCCGCCTGCCCGTGACGCAGTACCCGGCCAACTACACGGACCTGGTGGCCATGACGGACATGACGCTGCGTCCGTCGGCGTCGAGCCCGGGCCGCACGTACCGCTGGTACCCGACGCCCATCCAGCCCTTCGGCTTCGGCCTGCACTACACAAACTTCACGCCCGAGGTCGCCGTGCCCCCGGCGCTGGGGGGCGGCTCCGCGAGCACCTCGTCGCTGCTCGAGGCGTGCAGGGACCCGCACCCTGAGCGGTGCGCGCTGCCGCCGCTGCGCGTGAAGGTGGCCAACGTCGGGAGGCGCAAGAGCGACTACGTGGCCCTGGCCTTTGTTTCCGGCGACTACGGCCCGCAGCCGCGGCCCATCAAGACCCTGGCGGCGTACGCGCGCCTGAGGGCCATCCCCGCGGGCGGCGACGCCGAGGCCGACCTGGCCTGGACGCTCGGCGACATTGCGCGCCACGACGAGAGCGGCAACACCGCCCTGTACCCTGGCACGTACAAGGTCCAGATCGACGAGCCGGTGCTTGCCACGGCCGAGTTTACCATTACAGGCGAGCCTGTTGTGCTGGACAAGTGGCCCGCCCTGCCGGCGCCGCCAAACTAAGGCACTGAAGGTTGTAACAACTGGAAGGAAGTGATAATGACTTGATGGGGGGTTGGATATGGTGAACGCGGCTTCTCGGCTTCACACATCTTGTGGCGGTAGTCGGGAACGACCATGAAAATCAATTAAAAAAAATAAAAATAAAAATAAAAGGTACATAGTAGAAAAACGAGCATGTGTAAAAGAAAAGGCAGCACGCGAACCATAAGGGGAAAAGCCTAGTGAGTGAAAAACAGTATACAAACATACACCTGAGCGAATTAATCACCCGGGCCCCATTTTTTCTTGTTCAATTACTTTTTATTTTTTTCTTTTTTTTTCTTCGCTCGTGGCTAACCTAGATTGCGGCAGCGAAACAGACTGGCCAAGCTTTTCTGTATGCCCTAGCATCAAAACGAAAATGACCAGTGCAAATAGCCCCGACTCAAAATGAGCTACCATTATATGACGACGTGCGTAGAAAAACCAGATAGGGCTGGCGCTGCAGACGCGTGCTCTCCCAACACTCTTTAGTCCTCAGTCAGGTCGCCGTACTCCCACATGCCAAGCCGGTCCTGCTTGGCCTGGGTCTCGGCCTCACGGAGGCTCTTGAGCGTCGACTCAAACACCTTGCTGCGCTCCCAGCCCCTGAGCTTGCGGGGCACCATGGCGTGCCCGTTGAGCACCACGTCGCGGTTGACCGAATCGGCCACGCCAGGGAGCTTGCCCTTGCCGGCCTCGGGGTCGAAGATGGTGATGTAGCTGACGTTCTCCTTGGAGTCCACAAAGTCAAAGCTGCCCACCAGCCGTTTGCCCTCGGTTGCCCGCGCGATAAAGTCCACCGCGTCGAGCGCGTAGTCGGGCGAGTTGACGGGGATCTCGACGAAAGACAGCATGGCGTCTGTGGCCTGCGGCTTCAGCTTCTGCGTGCTGAACTGCGGCTGGTCCAGGGCCCGCAGCTTGGCCCACGGCTGCTTCTCGCTATTGCCATAGTCGATGTACATCACCTCGGCAACCTTGGCCGCCCGGTCGTTGGATCGGATGCGTGCCCGGTACCACTGCCCGTCTGCCGAGAACCTGGCCGCCACCAGCTCGCCCATCTTGGGGTTCTCCTTGCCGCCCGTGTTGTTCTTGGGGTCGTTGTGGAACTTCTTGAACTCGGTCATCATGGTCTCGAGGGCCGCCGTGCCCTTGCCCACCTCCTGGATCTTGAGCCTGCCGTTAGACTCAATGTTGGTGACGACAATGTCGCGATAGTCCTCGGGCTTTCTGTCGATTGTTGTCGATTCGAGCGCAGAGGTAACCTCGGCAACACCGTCGTCGTGCTCCTCATCCTGCGAGGGCTCCCAGTCGTGCCACATGCCCTTCTTGGCCTCCTTGGCCCGCTTCTCAGCAGCGTTGAGCTCTGCGGCGTTGCCCGACTTCTCGGCGGAGTACTGGTGCACCGACGCGAGGCCCTCCTCGACTAGTGTCTTGGCAAAGCTTTCCCGGTTGATGTACAGGTCGCCGATGAAGCCGCCGACCTTGTCCATATCGTGGATGTCCACCTCGCAGTCACGCTGGTTGCAGCGCTTGTTGGCGAGGTCAAGCGCCTCCTGCCCAAAGGGCTCACCCTTGTCCTGTGCCGGGTTCCGGCCTGGGGCGCGCGGCGCGCGGATGCCGCCCAGCACGAGCGTCAACTTGACTCCCTCCCGGGGAATCAGAATCGTGAAGCGCGAGCCCGACTTGCAGAAGTCAACGATGGCCGGGACCTTCTTCTGCCGCTGGAGGACCGAGAGCTGGATCCTCGCCCTCTGAACCGACTCAGACGCATCGGTGTATTGCCTGGCCTTAGGCGCCTTGCCGGACCACATGCCCTTACCCTCAGTCTTGGCCGTCTCCTGGGCGACCAGAAGCTCGTCATAGTTGGGCGCCCGGTCGGTGTCGTCCTTGCGGTGCCGAATCACGGAAGCGTAGCCCTCTTGCACGAGCTGCAGGCCAACGTTCTTGCCACCCTGAACAACAGTCGCGACATCGCGGGCCTCGAAGTCTCCCTCTGCGGGCCTTGACCCGTCGATCGTCAGCTGAACGTGCTTGCCGATGAGGCGCTTACGCAGGAACTCCTTGGCCTCGTCACGGAACGGCGCCTCGGCCGACTCGGCCGCCCGCGGCCCGCGCACGCTGCTGATGTTGACCCGGCTCTCGTCGCCGTTCTTTTTTCGGACAATAATGGCGTCGGCACCGATGATCTTGGCCACTGTCACGTCTTGGCTACCAGCCTCAGCAGCCTTGGCAACGTGGTGCTTGTGCAGCCGCAGCTTGGCCGCCTGCGCCTTCTTTTCGGCGGCCCGGAGAGCAGCCATGCGTTCGCCAAGCATAGTCGAGTGGAAGTCGTTGCAGCGTGCGAGGCCCTCCGCCAGCAGGAACTCGGCGATGTTGCCCCGCGGGTGGATGATGGAGGCAACCAGGCTGCCCTGCGGGCTTGCTCCCACCATGTCGATCTTGACCTTGCGCTGCAGCAGACGCGTCTCCACGAAGGCCTTAGCTTCGTTGCCGTGCTCCTCGGCGGCCTGGGTGACGCCGTTAGGGCCTGTCCTCTCGGTCGCCGGGGTGCGGATGCCGGCCAAGAGCGTCATGACCTGGCAGTGCTTCTTCTCCGAGAGCAGCAGACGGACGAGAATGCGGTCGCCGCTAAAGATACGCTCGATGACGCCGTCGACCGTCTTACCCTTCCACTCGTTCATGAAGTCGGGGCCGCCCAGGTCGTTCTGGACCTCGATGTGGCCGCCAGAGCCGACCCACAGGCCATTGCTCTCGGTCCTGGCCTGGGACTCGAGGGAGCGCAGGGCCTCAAGCCTCTGCAGGGCCTCCTCGTCCTCCTCCTTCTTGCCAGCATCCTCGCGGACCCTGACCCAGCCGGCCTTGACAAGAGCGTCGGGCAGCTCCGGGCCGGCCTTGACGATGGCGGTGCCGTACTCGCGGCCGGAGCTCGGGATGGTGTACAAGACCTTGCATTGCACGGGCTTTCCGATGGCAGCCTCCCTGAGGAACTCACGCGACTGGAAGGCAAAGGCCTCGTCGCCGTCCTTGCTGAGCCGAGGGGCGCTGACAAAGGCGAGCGAAAAGGTGCGCTCCAGGTTCGGGTTGTTGGGGCTCGAGAGCACAAGGGTGTCGCCGCTTAAGACGGACTTGACGTTGGCCACGAAAGTCTTGGACATGGTGGGCGAGTAGCAATACCGGGAAGCAGGCCCCAAGGGACGAAAGCGAGGAAGAGTGTGGAGCAAGGGGGATCTGTGTCTTGTGGTCAGTCTGTGTTGGCCTGACAAAATCGTAATATCGACGAAATGACGGTGCTAGGCTAAAGGCAGTCGGGCTCGTCTCCCAAGTGAAAAGGGGAGGGAAGAGAATGCAGCTCCTGGCTCGGTGGGAGAGTTGCATGGTGCGACGCTGGCCGCCGAGAGCAGAGATACCTCTAGCTACCCAACCACCGGCTTTCAGGGGCTCTGGGTCGCCGGACGGGTAGGCACGGGGCGCAGAGCTGAGTGCGGGCCGGGGCCGGACATGTATTTCCCGCCAGCCAAAGTGTCTCCCATGCGGGGCGCCGATTTGGAGAGGCCCGGTTGGCTGGCTGTGAAGACGAGGCCACAGTACATGGACACCTGGCAACTAACTGGGCCCAGCCTGCAGACTCCCGCAAGCTACGGAGGTGGTGATATGATGCATCATGTGCGTACGTGCGTGCGGGTGGTATGATGGTATGGTGGTATAGATAAGTGAGCGGGACGCAGCAACCTCAGCCTCCAGCGGCTGTTGCAGTGCGGCGTGCTCCCAAGAACGAAACAGCCGACAGACGGCTAGGCGCTGCTGCCGCTAGGCAGAGGGGTTATGTATGCCGATGGGTTGGCGTTTTGGGCTGGAGGATAGGAGTCACGCACGAGATGCGCTTGTCTGGGGCAGGACAAGGAGGCGTGGTACTTGGCTGGTGTAACAAGGCGACTGAACAGGCGACGGGCAGTTGACGGGTAGCAGACAGGTAGACTGCCTAGCTTAGGTCCGGCGTGTATGTCCACGTGCAGAGAGACACGGCAGCTGCAACTAAGGGAGAGAAACAAAGGGGCAGGGAGCTCGACCGAGAAAGCAGAAGGACAAAGCAGACCAAGGAAAGCGGGAAACAAGAGGTGTCGTGTGTCACGTACCAGTGGCCAGAAGCGTGCATCGAGCAGTCGTGAAATTCAAGCAGCCGCAAAGCGCGTGTTTTTTGGGCACCTGCAATGGGGAAATCGAGGCAGGTTAGGTGGTTGGGGGTGGAGAGGCGAACAAGGAAACAGAGGAGCTCGTTCTTTTTTGCGTTTTGTGTTTGGTGCGTGCCGAGGGTTCGATAGAGAGTTGTGGGAGCTGGGCTGAGATCAGAGTGCGTACGGTGTAGCTTGACCGCCGTAACCTCAAAGCGTCTGCTCACTTTCAGCGCGGGCAGTCTCAAACAGAACAGCTGTTCACCCGCCCCAGCTCTGCGGCAGCGGAATGTGGGGGAGGAAGCTCTGCTGTCACTTTCAGGGGCCAACCCGACAGGGGGGGTGGAGCTCGAGGGGAAATGATTGGAGGGCCCCGCCTCCTTGCTGGTCCAACGGCTCGAGCTGTTTCCCACCAACCACCACGTCACTTCATTTGCTCAGAGCTCGATCATTCCTTGCCTTGATTGTCCCCATACATCACCCGAGTCCAAGTCCATATAGAATAAATTAAAGGTGGCTGTTGTGACCATCCAGTACTGAACAAAACGTATTTGCGCGGGGCACTAGTAGCACTGTTACTGACTGACGTCAGGGATGGAGCGCAGGGAGAGGTAGGCACCAAGCCAAGCTGGAAACGAGTTGTACTGAATGCTTCTCCAGGCATGTATGTATGGAGTTTTGTTCAGACTACAGCTGTCTGTAGACTATCACCGATCTAGACCTGCTAGGGCCATAAGTACACGACACCAGTCCTCGGCTCGCGTCCTGGCGAACTCAGCCAACTATTGCGTGTCCGAGCCCGCACCATATTCCAGTCTTGATCCATTGCATCTCCTATCCCTTTTAGGCGCAGATACCAATGACGCCGCAAGCCGGGCGGCCACCGGCGTTGCCAGTCTTCTTGCTCTCGGCATGGCCGCCCTGGCCGAGGTCGTCGGTGCCGGCGTGAACGACGACGGTACGGCCGATGACGCTCTCCGGGCCGATCAGCTTGATGAGCTTGTCCTCGACGGAGCCGCTGGAGTTGCCCTGCGCGTCCGTCTCGAAGTTGCCGAGGTCACCAACGTGGCGGTTCTCGTCGCCAGGGGCGCCGTGCTCCTTGTTGTGGGGGTTGACTATAGCGAACCATCAGATCCCAGAGTCCAGGCGTATTTGGTAGAGACGGAGGAACCAAGGATAGGGAGAGAAAGGCGACTATGACATACAGTGGGGGCCGGCAGAGGTGCAGCCGTTGGTGTTGTCGCCGAAGGTGTGGATGTGGAAGGCACGCTTGGCGTTAGGGTCGTTGCCGCTGAAGTTCCAGGTCACCTTGGTGGGGCCAGACTCGGACTCCTGCTCGAACGTGACGCTGCCGCTCACCTGGACGGTGGCGTTGGGGTCGGGGCGGAGGACGGCGACTGCTCGAGGGGGGTTCGTTAGTTAAAAGGCCCATGGCGTGAACCCAACCGGCCGGGGTCTGGGAGCCACCATCCCCCGGGTTCCAGGAGGGCGGGTGTAGCCGCTAATCCCCGGGCCGGCACGAATGAGGATGGCGAGGATGACGGGCGGCCATCAAGGTTACGCGTGGGTGTGTGCAGCCATGAAAATATGCTCAATCAAGCGCATCGGAACGGCACGAGCACCTGGATGGTAGCCCCGATGTGGATGTTCATTGGATGGATGGCGGGGTAATTCGTGGAAATGACAAGGCGATGGATGGAGGTGTAGTGAGATATAAAATGCGTCCTGGGCTTGCTTCCTACGTACCGGCCTTGACCATTTTGACGATTTGAGTTGGGTTGGGTTGGTTGGTTTTGGTGATTTGCTCGTGGATTTTTAAAGTGAGGGTTTCAAGAAGGGAGTAGATAGGAGGGGTGAGAGGAGTGGGAGCAAAGGAGCAAGAAAAGGGCTCCAGCTCGTCACCCGAACCAGCCGAGCAGAGGGGACCACCTACTCAGGCCAACCAAGGTCGGAGATCCGAGCCCGAGTAAAACCTTCGATCCGGGCCAGACCCAGAGGTGGGGGAGGGGGTCGGGTCGCTGTTCCAGCATGGAAGGCCGTCACTGAGAGCACGGCTTGCGGCGCTTTGGCGCTCCTGTCTGGTCTGCCCCGCTCTCGCCGTTTGCTGCTTCCATCCGACTCTGCCGCCTTGGACCCAATTGCGGAGCTGGGAGCTCTGCTGTTGCACCAGCCTCCCGTCATCCAGTGCATGAGAAGCTGCGGGCGAGGGGTGAGGGGTGCTGACAAATGGAATGGCGATTCCGTCATAAGCACTACCATACCCACCAAGAGGAGAGGAGAGACGAGCCAGTGCCGATGTTCGGCATCCGACATGCATAACCCGCGTGGGAAGAAAGCAAGCCACCGAACGGATCGAGGGAAGCAATGTCAAACATCTGAACATGCGTGCGCGAGGTTGGTGGCAGGTAACTGTCGAAACCAAATCCCGATTGGTCTTATACTTGGGCCTCTGATATAAACGAGACTTTGCTTGGCTTGTCAGATGAGGGCCACCTGGACCACCGCCGTAGGGCTCTTTCCCTTTCTCTGTGGCTGCACCCTGCTGTGCATAGAAAGTACCGTGGGACACTTACGCGGCAGCTTGGTCAGGTATGTGGAGGGTTAAGGGGCTTTCTTTCACCTTTTATCCCTCTCTATTTTGTCGGTCCCTCGTCCCGAGCGGAGCGCGACCCGGCGGCGGCTGGCTGGATCCACAAACGGCCCGGACGTTTCCCTAAACCAATAGCTGGGGCGCTCGCTTTAGGGTTCACGTGCTGCTGCCGCGAGGGAAGAGGATGAGGGCCGGCATGCCGTAGCACAAATCCTTCCTCGGAGGTCGACTATGCCAGCCCCCCAAGGGGCCACCAATCTGCAGGGTGACTTATTCTACCTAGCTGGGACTTACGACCACCGCCCATGTAATGTTACAGAACACCAGCCCAATCTCAACTAAGCTCAACATCTGTGGAGAAGACGCGTGTCACACTATAAAAAGCAGCCGCAAGTAGAGGGGCATCAGCGAGTCCGGTCAGGCCCGACTAGTTGGCAGAAGCAGACTTGGATTTGACATGTGTCACACCGTTGGGCTGTCGAGGCAGACGCAGCGTGTGCAGCGACTATCACGCATCCTCGAGGTCAAAAACTGCAGACAATCCGACAGGCTGCGTGTGTCTGTGGCTTGAACTCGATGGCGGCAACGAGCACCCCGGCAACTGAGGGAACCTCCCAGGGCCCCCCAAGAAGAAAATGGGGATCTTGGCACAGCCTGAGCACCTGCGGTTGGCTTGTCTGTTCGCCTGGCGTCACTGCCCCACAACTTCACTGTCGATCAAATCGCCTCTGCCCCGGGTCGACTGAGGCATGTTGGCTCGCTGGCATGTTTCTGGATACACGGGATCTGCCATGTATGTAGTCTTTGGTGGCAGACAGTGACGGGACCTGAATCTCATGAGGCAGGCCCTTGTGTTTCTCTGCAGCCTTTTCCCCTCGAGTCGTTGTCAAAGGAATGGGTGAGTGCTTCGAAAAACCGGAACGAAGGAGTCAAGACAGACCAACCAGACCCTGCATCAAATGCACGACAGGGATCGATACATCAAAAAGAAGGAGAGAAAAAAAAAGATATAAAAAACACGAGTTTAAATAGCGGCCAGCCAGATGCGGTAAAGAAACGTCGAGGAACAGGACACACGCCTACGCCCAGTGCCAGTTCGCCGTCACAAGCCCGTACAAGATTAAGCTGCGACCGGCTACAACGTCGTGAGGGGAAGGTTTGCACCGAGTGTGTGAGGATTGAGAAGCAGACAGGAAGAATAAGGTCAAGTGGAGGCCAAGCGTGTGCGTCGCAGCGGTTTTCTAGCAACGGCCGGCCGAGCAGCCGAAATGGAGCTGTCGTCGCACTGTAATCAACTTGGCACGCACGGCCCTGGGCTGGTGGGCTGGTTGCTGCCGGGCGCTTGCAAGTATGGATGAATGACATCCACCATCTGACCTCGACACGGTGTGAGGGTCGCTCCTACACGCACTGGCTAGCGCTCACCCGGACTGGGCATTTGTTTCGCGATGATAATGCTGTCCTGGGATGGTAGGGCGCAGAGGCGGCACGCAGAGCATTCAGCCTGACAGAATTCTCCGAGAATGTGATCAGTCCTGTCCTGGCCTTTTTCTCTCACACCGACACCAGAACCTGTGGATTATTGTCGGTGGCAGAATCAGGAAAACGCCGACGACGACGCCGCGCAACGAGCGAGCCACCCTGTGGCCATCCTTTCGCAGTGTTTTGCGACCCCTGTGGAGACAGCGGAGATCCACCTGCAGTTGCGACGCTGGTTCGATTGGGAGGTCTCCAGCCCACCACCTGCCACACCAAAAACGCCGTAGGGCCAGAGTCGACATTTGGGCGTCTCAACGCCTGAAAGCGACAACCTTCCCGAGTCCTATTCGCAGCCAGATAGTCCTCCAACGCCATTGTCGCAAGGGCCCATCCAGGAAGGCTAGGTGCGCGCCCATCGCTTTTAATTGCGCAGAATACCCCGGCCTGCGTGACTTGGCCGGCCTTTGCTCTCCCCTCTTTTAGGTTTCCTGCGCCTCCCTGCATGGTTGGAGTTGGACAACCGACCCCGTGAGCCAGATAGACTCGAGGCCCCTCCCGACCACAGGACCCGACAAGCAGCAACACACCACCGTCATCAGCCCGGTTGCTCGCGATTCGCGCCATCGCCCGCTCTCCCTCGGGCCGGCAATCAATCCGTCGCGCAGCCGATTTTGTTTTTACCCCTCGCCCCGACGGCCTCAGCCAGGCCGCAATCCTACGGCCCGCCTCGACCCGACTCGACTCGACTTCCTCGGACATGTCTTTCAACAGCGACGGCCGTCGGTATGGCCATGTGCCACCGGCGCAGTATCCTGTTCCCAGCCAGCAGCCTCAGGCCCCCTACGGCCGCCGATCAAGCTTCAACCGCGGCGATGATGCCGCCCACTTCGACGCCCAGGGCAACGGCGGCGCAAATCGCGGCGAGGACGAGCTCTTCCTGACGAGCCCCACCGCCGAACCCTCGTCGTCCGCCTCGTCCACGAGACCAGGCAGCTACGGCTCCATCAATGTCGGCATGGCCGGATACCAGCACCAGTACCAGACCCCGCCAACCCCGACGACCTACAATCCCGCGCAGTTTGCCTCGCAGCCCGTGTCCAACTTTGGTCGCTCCCAGAGCACCTCGCAGATCCCCAGCTCGGGCAGGTACGGCAACACACCGACCACGCCCACATGCTTACCGCAGTCGCCTACCAACTACACTCCCCAGACATACAACCCCGCCGCCTACGCCAGCACCACTGCGACGAATGCCGGCGTGCCCCAGCGGCATCCCACTTACGCCGGCTACAGCAACTACACCCCCTCCTACAATCCCGCCGCCCCTATACAGCCCTCCCCTGTGACCTCAACGCCGGCATACGGTCAACAGAGTCTCCCGTCCTCTCAGTCGGTCCAATCCGGATATGCGCCCGCGCTCCCCAGTCCCCAGTACGGGACCTCGACGAGCTCTTCAGCCGTATCGTCCCAGGCGGTCACCCCCTATGACATGTCGTCTTCGTACTCAAACAACAACTATTCGGCAGCAAGCAACAACTACTTCAACTCGTACACCAACGGTTCTGTGTCGTCTGCTTCAGCATACCATGGCGGCGCATCGCAGCAGACTCCATATCCCGCCCAGAATGTTATGCCTGCCGAACCGAGCTACACGAGCGACGCGATCTATGGCCATGCCAGGTCCAACTCCCACAGCTCCCCCTTGCCCTCGCCGCCCGGGCATGTTGCCCAGCTATCCCCCTCGGCCCTTCAAAGGCACCCAACCAATGCCCCGCTCCCGAGCCGTCCGGCCATGGAGAACGTGCCTGAGGAGCAGCAGGATTGGGACCCCAGCGGCATGGGCATGCAGAGTGACGGCTCGATAGCCCAAGATAGCCTCATGGAGGAAATAGACAGAGACTTGGCCGAGTTGGCAAGCTCCGAATCGACGACCCGTTCGCACTCGCGCCGCCCGCAGCCCATCAACGGAAACCTGTCGGATGACGACCGAAACCGGCTGCGCCGCTACGATACCGACAGCGACCCCGAGGGTGCCTTTGGCGTCTACGAAATGCAGCAGGCGCTCATGGACGACCGTAGGTTTAGTGGCGGAAATTCGGTCCCGCACGACCCTGTCACGCCGCCACCGCCGCTGCCTGCCCCGCCTGAGGATCACGGTATAAGTGACGGCGAGTTCGTCATGGACCTTGGCCTCGCCAGCGGCGGATACGCCGGCACGCTATCCTATGACAACAACATAGGATCTCCACCGCAAAGCGCCTCGCTGCCTCCAGAGGGCGGCCGGCCCCTGCCAACGCCAGGCGCGCCTCAGTATAGCAATGCCCACATGGACTACGGCGGGACTGGCGGGCTCCAGGCCCCGACGCGGTCACGAAGCTTCGACCACGGGGACGAGCATGTGTCTCTCCGCTCAGGTAGGAGCGGGAGCGAGTCTCCCCCCAAGGATGACGACTACCCAGACATGTTCTATCACCCTGGCCTCAGCAGTCGGCCACTTCCCTCGCTCCCCCCCGGATCTGACAGCAGCTCGATGGTGTCGGCCCGCCCTTCGACGCGATCAAACTACCAGCACGGGTACTCGCAGAGTATCGACTCGAGGTCGGACGCATCCCTCTTGCCCAGCGCTCAGCTCCAGCAGCAACAACAGCAGCAGGTTGAAAGGTCAATATCGCTATCTAGCCACAGCACGACCCCTCACGTCCAGGTGCCAGGGCGTTCGCGCACCGATGCGGCCGACGAGAGGAGGAAAGCCCACCGGAACATGGCCCAGCAGGCCGCTCATGGAGCCGGACTCCCGTACGATGGGTATGACACGGGGACACCGTCATCGTCCATGGCATACGACGCCATCACGCTGCCAGCGGGTGGCCGGCGTAAGAAGTTCATCCCGTCCAAGCTGAGCTCGAGCGACATCCGGCGGTGTGCGGAGCCGTGGGCACTCAGCGGCATCGCGGCTTGGATCCGCGAGATGGCCGAGGGCGAGCCAGACCTGAAGCAAAAGACGATCGAAGAGGGCTTGGTGAAGCTGTTCAGCACCAAGGTGCCGACGATGAATGTGGCAGACGCCGAGACGCTGGCAACTGACGCCTTCAACTCGATGCTAGGGGCTGGCATCCTGGTGCGCGAGGAGGAATGGGTCAAGTTTGGTCCGGGTTCCATCTCTGGCGTGCTGTGGCAGCTGACTGGCAGCGGGTGCTACTCGCCCAAGCTGCACGAGGATGAGATCCAGGGCCGGTGCTACTCGCACCACTGCACCAGGACGCTCAAGAAGGCGAACCTGGACGACCTCATGTCGGAGGAGTCGACAAAGAAGCTGGGCTGGGCCGAGATGTTCCACGTGACGGCGGAGCAGGTAGCGCAGCGGCCTAAGAAGGAGACGGAGCGGCAGAACATCCTGCACGAAATCGTGCAGAGTGAGGAGGAGTACATGAACCAGCTCGAGGTGCTGCGGGTGCTGTACAAGGAACAGCTCAGGGCATGGGAGCCACCCATTATCACACCCAGCCGACGCGACAAATTCATCAACAGCGTTTTCGGACACGCAGATGCGGTGCAGCAGACCAACAAGGAGAACCTACTGGCGCAGCTCAAATACCGGCAGAACGAGCAGGGCCCCTGGATCACTGGCTTCAGTGACATCTTCCGCGAGTGGATCCGCAAGGCCAAGGAGCCCTACATCGCCTTCTCGGCCGCGTACCCCTTCGCGGTTCACATGGTGCGGCGCGAGGCAGAGCGCAACCTACTGTTCCGACAGTTCCTCGACCATGTCCGGAGTCACAAGCGGTCGGAGCGCCTGGGCTGGGACACTTTCCTCAAGGCGCCCATCACGCGGCTGCAGCGGTACGGCCTGCTGCTGTCGACTGTGCTCAAGAACTCGACCAAGGACGACGACGAGAAGGCCAATCTGGGCAAGGCCATTGAGGAAATCCACCTGGTCACGCTCGAGTGCGACAAGCTGGTCGATGAGATGACCAAGAAGGTCAACCTAGTCGAGCTCCAGTCGGCGCTTGTGCTCCGCCCGGGCTTCCAGTCCAACCTACAGCTGGACGCCGCCGGTGCCATGGCCCACGAGCTGCAGATGTCCGGAGACCTGCAGAGGATGGGCTCCAAGGGTGTGCGTTGGGTCGACACGCACGCGTTCTTGTTTGACCACTACTTCATCCTGGCCAAGGTGATCCAGTCGGGCAGGGATGGGAGGACGGAGAAGAAATACGACGTATCCAAGGAGGTTAGTTGCATTTTCAGCCTGATTCCATTCATACACACACGCACGCATATAGTCTCGATATGCTAACAACAGCCAACCGTTGTCATTATTAACAGCCAATCCCCATGCCTCTGCTGTTCCTCGAGAGCATGAATGACGACCCTGTTTCCAAGCAAAAAGGCATCACGGCGCCCCTCGCCAGGACGACCGCGGCGACATCCGGGACACAACTGAGCAAGGTAGCATCCAACGGAGGCGATCGGCCAATGCTGGAGCACACAGCTACGACGTCTTCGGTGGGGTCGCTCGGCGTAACCTCGCGGCTGGGAACACCGGGCGCGGGTGAGGAAGGAAAGATCCTGTACCCATTCAAGGTCAAGCATCTGGGCCACGAGGTATACACGCTGTACGCGACGTCGGCACAGAATCGGCAGGAGTGGTGCAGCAAGATCATTGAGGCCAAGACCAAGAGCGCACGGGGTCTGCACGAGCAGAACGCGGAGCCATTCCGGTTGCGGGTGCTGGCGGACAGCGCGTTTGCTTACGACTCGCTCTCGGCCATGGGCAAGACGGCCGGGGTTCCGATCCGGGGCACGCCGCTAGACCGGGCGATCCGCGAGATGGAGAACGAGTACGGGCCCGGGCGGGGGCCGGCGGCGGTGTGTCGGGCGCAGGTCAACTGCGCGACGTCGTTCACGGCGTTCGGCAAGTCGGTGACGGCCATCGGAACGGACTTTGGCGTGTACATCTCGGAGGCCAACAGCCCGCGCGGATGGACGCGGACGGTGCAGGTCAACCGGGTGACACAGATCGCGGTCCTCGAGGAGTTCTCGGTGTGCCTGTTGATCGCGGACAAGTCGCTCGTGTCGTACCCGCTGGACGTGGTGGCGCCCGTGTCCAACTTCCCGGCGCCAGCGCATGACAACCCGCGGCGGGCACCGGTGCGGCTGGCCAAGGACGTGTCCTTCTTCGCAACGGCCCGCATGAAGGACCGCATGCTAGTCTTCTTCAAGCGCAAGGAGGGCATGCACAACACCTTTAAGGTGCTCGAGCCCGTGTTCCAGAAGTCGACCGAGAAGAAGACACGGCTGTTTGGCGGCCGGCGCGGGGGCTCGGGCAGCACCGAGTACTTCAGGGATTTTGACGAGTTTTACCTGCCGACCGAGTGTTTCTCGCTCAACCTGCTGCAGACCTACATCGCCGTGGCGACGGCCAAGGGCTTTGAGCTGCTGACGCTGGACAAGAAGCAGACCATGTCGGTGCCGCGCGACCTGACGACGCCGGCCATCGCGGGCATCGCACACCGCATCCGCGACCAGCGGCCCCTGGGCATGTTCAAGCTCAACGATCAGGAGTTCCTGCTAGCCTACGAGGACTGCGCCGTCTACATGGACAAGCACGGCGAGGTGTCGCGTACACTGGTCATGGAGTACTCGGGCAAGCAGAAGAAGGCGCACTCGGCCACCATGTTTGGCCAGTACCTGCTACTGTTCAACGAGGACTATGTCGAGGCGCGCAACGCCGAGAACGGTCGCCTACGCCAGATCATCGCCGGCCGCGACGTGCGATGCCTAGACTATGGCTACCGCGGTCCCACGGGCATGAACGCGGGCGGACCTGGCGCCGGCGGCGTGGGACCCGCCGGGCTCAACGGCGCCCCGCACCAACAGCAGCCTCCCCCTTACGGGCCGGGGGCCGGTGCCGTCGGGCAGGGCTCCAAGGGCACGGTCAAGATCTGCATGTCGCACCCCGAGGTGCCCGGGCAGCAGATCGTGCTCGAACTGTTGCTTAACGACGGTCACGTTGAGAGGTAGTCCGAGCTGGGCCGTGGCTTTGACGATGTGTGTGGAAAGGGGAAAGAGCAGAAAGAGAAAAGGTTTCAAACACTACGCGACAATGACTGGCCAAGAACTTGTGACGGTTCAGGATAAGGGGCCTGACTGGGCGCGGAATTTTACTCATCATGGTACAGGAGGTATATAGGTGCATGTTTTCTGTGGATAAGCCGATTGGGATGGCTGCGATTCAGGATGACGATGGTTTTTGGGTTGGTTCCGTTTCTGGTTTCCGTCATCTCTCGAGCGATCTGTTTTTTTCCCCCTTGTTTCATTATTCTTACTACTATATCTTTCTTCCCCTTGCCCGGTTGGCTGGTTGACTGGATAAGGGGCTGGCGCGCGGATGAGCGACATGTTTGTTCCCTCCTTTATTATACCTCGATTTTCTCTCTATCACAGTCCTACTGTTATCATGATGTTTCTTTCCTGGGGGGCGGCTCGTCACCAAGTCTAGTTGCGGCAGTGCGCGACGGTTCATACAGCATTCGTTCTTTTATTAGGCATCGTTCTTTTGTTCAGGCGTTTTTTTTTTTCAGCAAGGCGTGCCTGACAATGTTGGTTCTCACACTGAATTTGACCAAATAGAGACCAGGTAGATGATGCCATATTTTCTTCTTCAACCTCATCACACTTAACTGTTTTTGTTGAAGAATCGCATTTTTTGTTGTTTTGTGCTGGATCTTGCCAACCATCTACGATGCAAAAGGAAAGATGTCAGGGCTGGCTGACACCGAAGCGGATTGACAAGAGCAACCACACGCCTTCATTGCCCGACAAGTGAAACCAGCAACCAAGCCAACGCCCAACTACCATCCATCCATGCCGACAAACATGAGAGAAAAGGGAAATGTGAAGGAAGAGCATGAGAGAGGAGAACGTACATCCAAAAAGAAAGAAAAGAAAATGAAAACGGAAAACGACAGAGGGTTACATGATTTTGGCCTCTTGTATGTCCTCTATCAGCCACATCCAATCTCCTTGATCCACCATCACAAGCCCCTGAATCACTCCGCATGGCCAACGCTCTACGCAACCACGATAGATGTCCGCGTACCTTTCGAACCCTCCCTCTGACTCTGGCTATTGGGGGATACCTTAACTCGGATACTTGCTCGGAGGATCAGTCACCCTAGACGTGGCTGCTCCTACGGCGACCGTTTTGGCTCTGGCCGTTGGACGAGTGCCCGTTGCTGCCGCCGCGGCCATTGGTCGTGACGACGGCGTCCCTCTCCAGATCGATGAGGTTGTCGTGCTGCTTGCGGCCGCTCACGACCTCGCCGCCGCTGTCCCTCCCGCCGGCGCCACGGTTGAGGTCGTCGTCGAAGCTGTCGGCGTCGTCGTCGCCCTCGAAGCCGTCAAACTCGTCGTCGTCCTCGGGCTTGCCCTCGCGGCAGGCCCAGGCGTCGACGTAGCGCAGCGTCTCGCGGCTCCAGAAGCGGCCGAACCAGGCCAGGCGGATGGGCACGAAGGCGATGATGATGAGCGGGAAGCTCGGGGCGGCCACGGTGAGCGTCACGCCGAAGATGAGCAGGGTGACGACGACCTGGGTCAGGGTGTACATGTGCACGCCGAGCCAGCTGACGCCCGCGGGCAGGGTCTTGATGGAGTCGAGCTCCGAGGGCGGGGCGAGGAGGTACGACAGGCGCGGGAGGATGGGGTTGACGGACAGGGACTCGTAGCCCATGAAGAGGAAGAGTCCCGCCAGGACCGACGTCGGGGTCAGGCCGAGCAGGCGCTGGAGGGGCGGCGACACGAAGCACAGAATCAGGGCGGCCTGGAGGAAGTGCGAGTAGCGCTGCTCGTGCACGCGCGGCACCAGGCGCGTCCTCTTGCGGACGGCCACGGGCGCCGGGAACGGGATGGGGCCGGGCGCTGGCGGCAGGGGCGGCGAGGAGGAGGCCCAGACGCCGGAAGCGGTGCGGCGGCGCTCGGCGGCGGCGGCCAGGTGGTCGTCGTCGTCGGACGAGCCGACGCCGCCATCCTGTTCCTCTTCTTCGTACTTCTCCTCGGTCAGGTAGCGCAGCGACTCGGAGTGCAGCGGGGCCTGGGGCAGCAGGCCGTTTGCGGGCGGGATGCCCATGATGCCGCAGGCGGCCGTGGTGATGCCCAGCAGGGCGACGTCCCAGGCGTAGCCGCCGTGCTTCTTGACGCCGTAGCGCGGCATGGTGCAGATGATGGAGCTGATCTCGTGGTCGAAGTAGTAGAGCACCGTGATGATGGCCCCCGGGATGATGGCGACGACGACCCACTGGATCGGCAGCTTCCAGAACTCGACGAAGAAGTAGTCGCGGTCCGGGTTGGTGGGGCGGAACGAGGTCGACTGCACGGGCAGGCGGTGGTGCTCGAGCTTGCTGAGCTCGCCCATGTAGGGCACCGCGATCCACAGCATGATGGACAGCGCGGCGGCGTACTCGGTCAGGCCCATGCGCACGAAGCGGCCGAACAGGGGCGCCCAGTTGACGGCGGTGGCGAGGAAGACGGCGGTGAAGCAGGTGCCGAAGGCGCCCAGGACCGAGTACAGGAAGCTGGCAAAGGGCACGGCGTCGTGGATGCGGCTGAGCTGCTTGTAGGCCTTGTGGAAGTAGATGACGCTGTTGAGGAGCGAGAAAACGTCGGAGCTGAACTCGGTCACGTACTGCATGGTCCAGTCGTGCGCGTTGAAGACGGCCAGCAGGAGGTGCATCCAGCCCGCGTGGATCAGCGACCACGCCATGAGCGGCAGGAACGGCACGTGAAAGTACTTGACCGACAGCTCGTACAGGTTCTCGGCCAGGACCGAGAAGGGGCCGGTCACGCCCAGGATGGTCAGGGGCTGGGCCGAGAAGAGCGAGAAGACGAGGCCGCAGAGCCCCGTGCTGAAGACGACCTCGACCGTGCCCCACGACTGGCCCGTGAGCGCGTACAGGTCGCTGGCGAAGGTGATGCCCGGCAGGATGTTGGTGAAGAAGACGTAGACGGCGCTGGCGAGCACCAGCTGGTTGAAGAAGTTCCAGTCGGACCAGTAGCGCCCGCGCAGGTTGCGCATGTCCTGCTTGAGCAGCCGGAACGGCTCCAGCTTGCCGCCCTTGGCGAGCCACCGCCGCATCTTCTCGCGGAAGCTGAGCGTCTCGGCGAACCCGACCGCCCGACGCCGGCGGCGCCCGTCGTCGTTGTCGTTGTTGCGGTTGTCCGTCGTGGCCCCGTACCCTCCTCCTCCGCCTTGTGCCCCGCCCACTAGGGGGTTCCGCTCGGTCCCCCGGCCGCGGGGCATGGATGATCCGTCGGTTGCCGGCATCCTTCTTCTTTCTTGCCTGTTCTTCTTGGGCTTAAGCTAGGCCTGGATCTTGGGGACAAGGCGGCTCTTATGTACAGCGCTCGGAGGAAGTCGCCAGGGGTCAGTCGCCAAGTACTTGTCGGTGACGCCGTTTATGCTGGCGCTGCTGCAGTTCTTCTCGCTTTTCACTCGGTCGATGATGAAGCAAACCCCTTAACAGGCACTCGGCATGGTGGACGGCAAGACGCTAAGTGGCGAGGCTTGGCTGCTGGATGAAGAAGAGGAAGACTCAAGACCAAGACAAGTCAGGTGTATAAGACGGACGGGCAAAGTACAAGGGGAAGAGTCTGGAAGGGGAAGACCAGTTAGCTGATCTACCGCCCTCCACGTCACCACCGTCATGACGGCCGTTCTTTATATACTCGGCCATTAATGGACCAAGCATCGGGTCGACTCGAGCCAGGTGGACCAAGTCGCCGGGGCCGTCGAGCAAAATTACCTCGGTAGCTGAAATCTATCTTGCTGCTACCGCAATACAAGACGTTTTCGATTCATTGTAGCCAGCTAGACGTCTCACCCAGTCGTCGGGATACCCGGCTGTGTCTCCCATGTTGACTCGCAGGCTGAAGAGAGAGGGCCCCGGGTGTGTGTTAGTGTTAGTGGCTTGTGTTATCCAGCTAGTTAGTATGCGCGTGTATGTGCGCTTCTTTTTGCTTAGACTTGTAATGTCCGGCCCAAGGAAAGGCTTGGCACGCAAAGCCACGCATCCCCTCCCTCGAAGTCGAAAAGGAAGTTAGAGAGAAGAGGTTGCTGTCCGCGGGCCCGGCAAAACCCCGTAGATCCTCAACAGATAGACTTGGCAAGATCTAGAACCCGGTAGCATTTAGAGACATTACCACCCACATGGCATTAACATATGTGGACACGTCGGTCTCGGCAGAAGAATGAAAAAAGCCAAGAAGGGAGAAAGAACAGACGGAATTGGTAACGAAAAAGGTGGGGGATTACCTTGGAGGGGCGGTGCCATGATCCGCCATCGACATCCATGAGAGCAGGCTGAGCACGATGGCGAGGACGGGATGGTGAGGTCAGAGCCGGTAGGGAAGTTCCTGAAACGCAGCGACGGCGTACGTGTAGGTTAAATTGGGGCGTACAAGAAAACAAAACGAAAGCGGTGTTATATCTAGGCAAGGCCGCCTTAGTCAGTAGTCCGAACACAGTACGTGCGGCCCGTTACGGCGCTGGCCCAATATCAAATCCCCGTGGCCCACGCCTTGGCTCTTGATTCGCTTCGCGGCTGAGGTGGCGGGCACAACGTCAGCCCCGAGCCATCGCCGTAGGGTCTTGGCCTGGAGCGATGCTACGGCGGGAGGAACCGTCAACGACCTCGCGGGGCGGGGACTGACTGCGAGGAAGGGGAAACCGAAACGGCCATACCATACCGTACACAAGTAGCTTAGGGCGAGAGAGGAAGAGAGCCCCGCCTCACCTGACCTGCCCGGTGAGATGCATGGATCTCCTCCGCATCTCGGCTATCTCTCCCCACAGGCCGGGCCTTGCCGTTCGCTGCGAGAAATCATATAACCGGCGCTTGAGCTTGTTTGACGCAGCACTCAGGCACCATGAGACGGAACCTACTCTGTTTCGGACGGCAGACTGGCCTCGTCTGCGTCATGAACAAGAATCCCATTCATTTAAGCTTTCCCGACTTCAGCGGACTCGCGGAGGGCCGACTGGCCGGTTCTGTGGACACGTGTAGGCTCTATTCTGAGGATCCCGGCGTAGAGGCTGGGCGTGTGGGTGACTAAAACATGGCAAAGCTTGACAATATACTCGCGCAGCGCTGAGAGCCTTGGCAGCGTGGCGAAAACGCCGGCTCGACAAAACTCTACATATTTGGCACCACCTCCAAGGACCAGCGGCCGGCTGGGCGTCGGTTTGTGAATATGGAATGTGGGCAGATTTGTGTCTGTTGGGTGCGTGTGTACGCGTCTGGTTATGCGGGCAGTGTAAAGGTGATAGACAGGGGTAAGACGGGGACAAAGTTGTTGAGGACGGTGTGTGGGTATGAGCCGGGTTGCTCGGGGCTGAGGCAAAAACAAAGATCGAAAAAAGAACAGGAATCTGCTGCTATTGAACATTGAACAGGTAACGGCAGCGATTCGCAGCCAACCCCACACGTATTCCTTTCCTGATCCTAGCGAAAGTTCAGTCTAACAGATGACTCTCACTTTCACGTCTTTATGCAGACTATGGTGGTACAGGTCCGTCGGTTATAAGAGTGGTGATGTTTACGGAGACTTTGTGGGTTGAAATGCAGATCGGGGAGTTATAAAGAGAGGCAGAGAGTGTGCTGGCAAGCTGTCGTCGACTGAGGTCGAGCCCGGGCTGAGCCCGGTCACGGCATCAGAGCAGAGGTGCAGGCCGGCGCCCTCGTTGCCCACCCTCTATGCTGCGGCTCTAGTCTTGTCTGCGCCGAGTCTGGCGAGACTTTCGAGGAGCAAAAGAAGATAAGAGGCGGCTTGTTTGTAGGCGGAGCATGCGGTTGTGACGACGCGCTTTGACAACGTGGAAGCGTGTCCTTCCGGTTGATTTGCGGCAAGTTCCGCAAGGCTGGACAGAGAAATAGGGCTGGGCAAGTAAATGCCTCTTGCGGCAATATTTTGGCGTAGCAAACCGAACCCATCGCTCGGCCCGTGACCGTCAAGCTGTCACCCACTCGTCCTCGCGGGCTGACGTACGGCATGGTACGCGGTCGGCCATCACATCCCCGGGTAGATCCCTGGGGTAACCAGCGATCGCATGCCCTTGACGGCCTCGGCCTTCGCATTAGACTTTGACAGGCCGCCCAACCATGCTAGGGCCGCCGCCGCCATTGGTGCTCGCCACCCTGCCGGCTCTCGTCCCAAACCTCCCGCCTGTCGAAGTGTCCGGGGGTTTTGCTTCGCCAAGTCCGTCACCGGTCACTTCGTCGCCCCCAAACTCTCCAATCACGTCATCGCTGCTCTTGTTGTCCTGGCTCTCGCCGTCGTCGTCCGGAACAGGCGCCGTATACTGGTCCTGGTAGTCTTGATCGTGGCCCTGCGAATGCTCGTGCCCGTGAGCCCCCCCATGCCCATGGTCCTGTTGGTCGTGCCCATGACCGCGATCCTGGCCGGCCCCGGGAGTCCTGGCAGGTGCCTTTGCCCCCTTTTTGCCCTTGCGGCCCCTGGCTTTGGCCTTCTCGAGGAGGCGTCGGCGTTCCTCCTCTTCCTTCCGCTTCTTGCGATCCTTGATCTCATACTGGCGGATCAGGGCCTCGGGCCTCTCGCCGAATATGTACTCATACTCGCAAAAGTGACATATCCACATCTCCTCTTCCTTCGGCGGATGGTGCAAGTTCTGGACTTGGGTCGACCGCTTCCGCTCCGCGGCCGCCTTGGCGTACTCGTCCACTCTTGAGCGGCGCCGGGTCTTCTTCTGTGTGGCGGCCGGAGGTGCTGCCCCTCCCGCTCTGGAGCCGCTCGATGGGCCAGAGGGCCCTCCGTGCTCCGCCCCGCCAGGCCATGCAGGCTTCGTCGACTTGGACGTCCCGTGGCCGCTAGCCGAGGCCGTGTGTGAGGCCATGGCCGGTGCCTTGGCTAAAGAGCCCGGCCAGCTCACAGTGCCCGGCACTTGCGTCTCGCAGGTGAAGGTGAACTGGCCAGATACCGGGCTCGATCTGGGGTCCTGCTGCATCTGCAACAAGCTGACGTTTTCCTGACCTTGTTGCGAGGGTACTTTCTCGACTTTGGCAATGGCGTTAGAAATGATGCCCGGGCTCGACACTGCGGCTGAAACAAGACACGTTACTTTGTTGCCGTCGAGAGGAATCTCCTCGCGTCGAGACAGAAAATCGCGGTGCAGGCAACGGCAAGCGGCCCCCGCAGGCAACAAAGCCGCGGCAGCTCGCATGCAAGGTGGAGGAGAACATGTAGATGCATCGGGAAACGGAAAGTACGGGAAAATCAAATAATCATTGACAGTAATGGTAAAAGGCTGCGCATGAACTTACCAGAAAGCGGCCAGCGAACCGGCCGGACCTTGCTGTTTCTGCTGCCCTCAGAAAGCGGACTTCTCCCACTTCTGTTGCGTCCGAACCTGCCCCTGCCCGGGCCAGATAGCCCCGGGCTGCCGGAACCCATACCGTGGAAGGAGCCGCAGTTGGCGCCACAGGCTTCGCCATGGACGGCGCGGGACGGCGTCGAGGGCGACATCTGGCCGGAGCCGACACTCAGGTCGTTCAGCGAATGCCCGCCGAGTGCCGTGTCCGGAACCTTGCGCTTCTTCTTATTGTTGGTGTTCTCAAAGGTATCGTAGCCGTCGACAGACGAGGCTGTCGACGGCGGGGCCTGGGCGTGGCCTTGCCTCGGCTGGTCTGCCTTTGGCGGGGCCCGGACGGGACGGCCGAGTATGCTCGGCGCTGACCGAGGCACGAGGCTCCTCCGCACTCTGGATGGATCTTCCTCCTCGCTTTCCAGGCCGCGGGCCGGCTCACCATTCGCCGCCCCCCTGACGCGGCTGCTGCCCTTGTGGGCGTCCGAGTCGTCGTCCTTGGAGGAGTTGTACGGGTAGTAGAAAACGGTGGCTGGCGGGGTAGGCGGGTACTCGATGGATTCGGCGGCCTCGGGGGACAGGCGCTCACGCAACCGTCGCTTTGGAAGAGGGTGGATGGGCCGGTCAGGGAACATGGATGATATGGTTTCTGGTGACATGCTTTCGCTATATCGTGCTAGGCGCGCGGGTGATGGCGGAGTCAGCACGAGAAACGCGGCGTATGAAAGCAGGGCGACTAGGGCCAGGGTGCAGAGGACGACTTCGCCGCTCCGGTCTGGCGCGAGTCCCTTCGCCACTCTGCTGCAAGCCAGGTTCTCGGTCCACAGTGAGCCCGACATCCTCCATGGCTCAATCTGGAGGCGATCGGGTGCTCGAAACGCCTGTTCTTTATCGTGGACGCCAGGCGGCGGCGGCGGCGAGCGGGAAGGCACGAGACGACGGGCTAGCAGGTAAGCGGGCTCTCAGCCAAGGGAGGGCGAAAGGAGAAGGCCAGGCGGAGGTGGGGGCAAGGCAAAAAGATGCTCGCGGAAGCAAGCAGGTCTGGGAGAGTGGGAAGTGCTGGCTGGAGAAGGGACGGCTGTGGCATACCCATCGTACATCCCGATTCCTCAAGCTTCCCAACGAAGATGACAAAACCGACAGGACCAGGCAATGAGCAACAGCAACCGGTGGGCAGGAGGGGCGGATTTCAGAAGCTCGGCCGTGAAAGTTGTCGACACAAGACGCGGGGCCGCTATGAGGGCTCGACGTTAAATCGAACGAAAAGTAGAAGCTCGAGATGTCCGGACTGTGTGAGGCAGGTGTGCTCTAGGAAGTCGGCGGAACGGCGAGCACGAGGAAAGAGCAGCAACCGGGGTTCGGCGTGCGACCGATAGGGGTGGCTGCAGAGGGCTCAGGGCGCCCCGTGTGCTGGAGCCAACTCGTATTCTGGCTGGGAAAGAGAAAACCACAGCGTTAGCCACAATTTCGAAGCCCAACGTCACCGATTTGCTTGGGAAGGCGGCCGGCTGACTAGGCGGCAGGCGAAGGAAGCCAGCGGGGGCAGCAGGAGATTCCGAGCTTTCTCATGTGGCAGGCATATGGCCTATTCCGTTGCTTTCCCTGCTCTTGCTGCTGCTTTCTGCTCCTGCTCCCCAGTCGCTGTTGCTCATGCCCACGTGGGGTTTGCGGGTTCCAGTCACAGGTCCCAGCCCGGATCCACGCCACCACAGGCCGAGTAGAAGATATGCTTGCTGGCTCGCTTCCTTGCTTGCATGTGGCGGGTAGAGGCGGAAAACGGCTCTGGCCAAACCCGTCGCCGCTGTTGCTTCCCCCCAGGGCGCCCTCCGCCTGTACCAGCCTCGGAGTTTCGCAGGGGCCAAAACCTACAGTTGCTCCAGAAGGGCTCGGCAGGACCGCGAGCGGGGAGCCGGCAGCCGCGTATCGGCGTCGTCTGGCGGGGCAAGTCGGGGCAGCAAGAAACGCGGCAGCAATGGCAGTGCAGACAGATGTCGAAATCGAAACTGTATGGATAATGGTTGGCGGCAGAGGGGGTGTAGAAAGGTCGGGGAAGGAAAGGTGAAGGAAGGTGGTGGGTGAGGTGTTTGATTGATTGCTTGCTGATGACTGTGCGGGTGTGCCGCTTAGGCGGAGGTGATTGAACATGCACCTACCATTCAACATTCAACGAGCCAGGACTTGTGGCCCGAGACTGTGTCTGCCACGGCCACATTGAGACCAAGCACAGACGCTGGGCCTCTACTGGTGCCGACAGTGACGATGGAACCCGATCGGCCAGCTCTAAATTACATAATCTCTGCGTTACGTGCTTTCGCCCGACAGACGCTCTCGTCTCGTCTTGCAATTCCTTGCGCTTCAGCCAGGCCAGATGCGCACTCAACGAGCCCGCGTGCCTGCGTAACTCGCGTTATTTCGTTGGCTGTGCCTCGCAGGCAGGGCTCGCTGCCCGCGGATGCATGCGGACCTAAAATCAATGTGCCCCTCCGTGCCAGCCCCCGGTCCCACCGCCCACTCTCAGCACGAAAGGGCCGCGGTATGTCGTAAATATCCATGCACATATCGAATACTACTGTGCTCGCATGTCCTGCTGTCCTGCACAGTGCCCGCCTCGATGCGGTGCGAGAGCACTTTGAACGCAAGCAAGCGACCGCTCCCCGTGCGCGCCCTGGCCGAGGTGCTCTAGCTATCGCCAGCCATATTTGTTTGCTCCATCCGACGAACCGCCCCTCCATCTCGCCGACATTCCATGCGAGGGGGCCTGGGCGCCGCCTGCCCGGGCCTGGTTCGAGGCCGGGAGCTGTGCCGTACTGCCCAACCGACGGCGCATCAGTCCATGCGATGGGCAACCGTCCGGGGCCGGAAAATGGGGGGTTTTTGAGGAGCTCAACTTTGTGCTTGTTCAAACTCCCGCCGTTCCCCTCCAGGGCCGGCCTCCATACCCACTCGGACCGGACCTGTCGGTTGCTCCGCTCGCCCCCCATCGAGGCGAGGTCACAAAGCAAAACCATATGCAGCATCCAATTATGGCTGGAGCGCCCTTCAACGCCATGGAAGCCGAGCACCAGCCTAGCCCGCACAACACCACCCGCGCCCGATGCATACAGCGAACTCGGCTCACTCGTGGGTGCACTGCATTCTCCCGTTCCTGCTCTCCAGTGCCGTTTATTGCCGCCCTTCCGCTGCTGTGAACCGCGTCCATCCTCGCCGGCTGGGTCTGCCACTGGGGGAGCGGAATTGCCCAAAAGCGGACGACTGATAAGATGGGCGACCGCGCGCCCGCTTTCTGTGCCCGCGCCCGCTCAATCCCCGCTTTCCGATGCAATTCTCCAAGCAAGTGCAGGCGACTTCAAATTGCCCCGGATTCGCATACTGTGCCGTGTACTGGCTACATGGGCCAACCACACGCTGCTGCGCTCTCAGTCAGTCGCGACACGTGGACCCACTTTCGGCCAGCTCCAGTGCCTGCCCTGAGGGCCGCTGGCAGCTAAATTTCCAAACCAAAAAGAAAGGGAAAAAATACCCCTGCCCCGAATTGGCTGGCGGCTGTCGTGCTGGGCCCAGCAGGAAATCCAGCAGGCCCCGCATAGACAAGGAAAACCGGCGGCGCCATCTGCAGACTGACCAGCTCCCGCGCGCACGCTGTTTTCCCCCAAGCGAAAAGGCATGGGCTGCTGTTCTCCCCAACCCGCCGACTCCTCCTCAACCCTCCTCGGCCCGCCTCACCACCCGGCTCTGCTCTTCCTGCCGCGCACCGCAGAGGGCCGTTTATTGCCAATCGCAGCATCCCTTTTTTGCTTCCGTGCCAGTCATGGTTTCTAGTCGTCGCGCGCCCCAAATCCTCGCCAGTGCCAGTCATCCGTCCCCAGCGTCGTCGCATTAGAAACCAACCTTCTCGCCCCGTTGCCGAGCTGCTCCCTCGGCCTCACCACATTCCCAATTCCCCTCTCCGGGCCCTGCCGCGGTCGTCTCGGGTCTCTGAGTCTCGTCTCCCCGGCGCGACGGGAGTCCACCCGCGCCCTTTTCCTTTGGTCTGGAGCCTCGCTCTGCTCCAACCAGGTGGCGGCTCGGGCTACAAGCAATGGGAGAATCCGACACGAGAAGATCGTCTCGAGCGCGAACAGCCCAATCCCAACCACAAGTGCCATCCAGCTCGTCGAGCACCTCGGGACGCGCTGAACGAACCTCCAGATCCTCGACCAACAAAACCTCCTCCCCCCAGCTGACCACACCTGCCCCCTCCACCACCGCCTCGGAGCCGCCCGACGACGCGAGCGTGAACGGCACCGAGACCGTCGTGCGCACCCTGCGGAGCCGCGCCAGGGACGGTAACAACAGCGACCGAGACAGGGCTACCGCTGCCAGCGCCGACAGCGCCGACATGGCCTCGAGCGAAAACGAGATGCAGGACGACGACGAGTCCGTCCGCTGCATCTGTGGTTTCGACGAATACCCCGGGCCTCCCGTGCTCAAGGACGACCCCAAGAACCCCTCCAAGGACGCCGGCGACATCGATCCGTTCTTGGCTGCCGACGTCCCAGACGAGGTCGCCGGCTTCTTCCTTCAGTGCGATGTTTGCAAGGTCTGGCAACACGGCGGCTGCGTTGGCATCTTGAATGCCGCGTCCAGTCCCGAAGAATACTTTTGCGAGGAATGCCGAAAGGATCTACACAAGATCTCAACAGCCAGCAATGGGTACGTGGCGTCTCAACTCGTTTACCCCGGCGTCCCGTCGTCTCTTTCCCAGATTGTTCCCAGTGGCCGCTGCGATCCAGCACGGTCGCAAGGCGCGCCTGGTCTCTAGCACAAACCACACCCCACAGCCACAGATTTCGACCTCCTACGCCTGACACTCCTACGGGCAATCGTGAACGCCTGCTGACACCTCTCTACAGCCAACGATACTCCCACTACCTCCCGGTCAGTCGCCAATCCCGGTCGACCTCTAGGCAGACGGCCTCCAGGGAAAAGGAAGGCGCCAAATCGCCCAAACCGAGGGAGGGGAGAAGCGGCAAGTCGGCACCCGCGCTGGCGAGCTCGAAACGGCGGTCGACCTTAAATAGCCGAGGCGTCTATGACGAGGAGGAAGAGCTGCGACGAGCCATCGAGGCCAGTAAAGAAGATGCCCCCCCAGACGAGCAAGAGACGGCCGGGACTAGGAGACCCAAGAGAGGCCGCAGCAATAGCGAAGAGTGAGTGCCATGTCTTGTTATTCACGCCGTCTCGGCTGTGTTAGCTAACCGTGACCAATCTAGGAAACCTGAGGCCACCAAGCGCCAGCGGACGGGCTCGAGATCACCTTCACCTCCAGACGAATCGGCTATACAAGACGACTCGGACGACGCACCGGTGCGGAACGGGTCAACCAAGAACAAAGCCCGCATCGCAGTCGTGCGTAACCAACGGGAGAAGACGGAGAAGGAAGAGCGCGAGAAGCAGAAGGTCGAGGCCGCGAACAAGCGCAAGAGCCGGGCCGAGCGCCGACGGGCCGAAGGTACGGACCTCGCAGGCTTTTTGGAACCCACTTGCGCCCAGCCAGTGATTTCGAAGCTGACAGAGACTGTCTGCGCAGACTCTGATCCATCAGAAGAAACACCACTCGCAACGCGGGTTGTGGTGCGGTCCGAAATACCACCACCCCCTCCTCCCCGGAATGTCTCGCCACCGCAGCCGACGCCAGATAAGCCCGAGAAGAACGCAACATCCAAGGCGAAAAAACAAGGTTCTCGGAAGAAGGGACGGAACCAATATACCAAGGACAGAGACCGATCGCCGGGGAGGTCGCAATCGCGCGATGTTCCGGACCACGGTGCGGGCGGCGGCAACCCGAGGCCACGGAACGCCCGAAGCCACGCGAAACAGGACAAAGATAAGGAAATGTCCTGGATTGACATGGAACGACGCATTGCCTACTGGACCGACTTTGCGCAGAGGGTCGAGCAGGACATTAGCATTGACCGCGACCCCGCGCCGCGGGACAAGGGCAGCGAGAACAAGGAGACAGACAAGGAGAGCGACAAGGGCAAGGAGGCGGACAATGATAAGGATGCGTCCGTCAATGGCAACGGCGCATCTACTCTGCCCACCACCACTGCCGCAGCCCCTGTGAATGGAGGCTCTCCCCTGAAGAATGTCGTGGTCGGCCCCGGAGCGGCTGGCAACGCGCCGACAATTGCCATCACAAACGGCGAGGCGCCAGAGAAGAAAAAGAAGGAGGGCGAGATGAACATCCACGAAAGGCTCGACTTTATCAAAAACAGGATCAAGTCGTGGCACACCACATACGGCGTCGAGACGAGGTCATAACATAGGGGACACTGAACCAGCCGAGACATCGATTGGGCCATGTGAACAGCTCGGCATTCTTTCTTCTGGCGTGGGGTTTGGGATTCGTGGCTGGGGCGGTCACTTTTCAGCAAGGCGCAAAAACTTTCTTGTTCATGAGGGATGTGGGCATTACACTTTGTTTTTCTTCCAAGGTTCGATATAGGGGCATGCGGCGTTTTGGTCTTGTTTTCTCTCCTCCTTTCCAACTTACATACCTCGACGCCAACATCTCGGGCTCTCGGAAAGCGCCGAGACTGGTTTGGTTCGACCTCAGATTAAGATATGTCCTTTTGTCCTGTATGATATTAGTTATACCGCCCTATATCTGTTTCTTATTGGTACTTCTGGTCTTGGTACGGTGTTTGGGTATTCTATGTTGTTGCAACAGACTTTGTGAACTCGCACCAACGGAACTATGCTCTCATTCGCTCTCCTCTAAACTGTGGAGGGTTTGCCCGTGATATGTCGTGTGAAGCGGGTATATGTGATATCTGCCATACGCCGGAAGGCCATCATCCAGGTGAGTTCTTCTATCATTTAATTTACAGATTTTACACAGAAATAGTTAGGCGTCCTAACCCTGCCTGCTCTTGACGGCCTCGGCCCTCCGTTCCTTCCTGCGCTCCTTTTCGAGCTTCCGAGCATGGTTCAGGCTCGTTGGCGGGTTCAGGCTGGCGTCCCTGGCGTGGTTGATCGACTGGGTGGTGACATTGTCGAGGACGAAGCGGCCGAGCTGACCCCTGCGCCACAGCTGGACGACCCACTCGGCGGCGGCGGCGCGGTTGGGCATGCCGCCGGCGGCCAGCTTGCCGGAGCGGCGGGCGACGTGGTCGAGGAACTCGTACACGTCGTTGGTCGGCTCTGGGCAGAGGCGCTCGTACAGGGCGTGGCCGCGGGGCTCGGCGCGGCGGCGGGCGGGGAGGTTCATGTGGAACAGCAGATAGTCGGCCAGGGTGACCCAGTCGACCAGGCCGTCGCGCACGCAGCCGACCAGGGCGAGCTTGAGCATGGCCTCGGCGTCGCCGACGTAGGGGACGAAGACGCCCGGGGTGTCCATGACGAAGACGCCCTGACCCGGGACGTCGTCGGCGCCGGGTGCCAGCACGCGCACAGGCGTGCCCAGGCTGCGCGTCACGCCGGGCTCGGCGCCGGTGCGGGCGACCTTGCGGCGGAGGGCGCCGCCGATGCCGCTGCTGCGCAGGCGGTTGAGGAGGGTCGACTTGCCCGAGTTGGGCATGCCGACGACCATGGCGCGCATGCCGAGCAGGCTGTCCTGGCGGCGGGCGGCGGCGCCGATGGCGGCGAGGAGGGTGCGGGTGCTGGAGCTGTCGGCCTCGCCGGCGAAGAGGCAGGCGGGCGGGCGGTCCTGGTCCGACGACGACGACAGCATGCCGGCGCCGGGGCTACTGTCCCTCGCGTGGAACTTTTTCAGACGATCGACGACGGCGCGGTCGGCGGGCCACGAGGTCAGGTCGCGCTTAGTGTAGACGACGATGCGGGGCCGCGAGCGGGCCTCGAGCTCGGTCTCGAGGGTGGGGTTCCACGAGGTCAGGGGCACGCGCATGTCGCGGCACTCGATGATGAGGCCGATGTTGCCCAGCTTCTCGCGCATGCGCTGCACGGCTGCTTGGTGGTGGCCCAGGAAGTAGGAGCGCGTGATGGACTGCGACGCCTCGAAAGTGAGCCGAGGGTTGAAGCCGTTTAGCGGCCGGGGGGCGGTGCCGGCTTGTGGTGCCGGGGGTGAGGCCGAGGCCGGCTCGGCGGCGGCCGGGGCTGCGGCGGCGGGGGGTGGTGTTGCTGTTGGTGGTGGGGGTTGGGACAGGTCCGGGTCCTCGGGTATGCTTTCCAGCTTGGAGCAGGCGGGCCCCGTCGGTGCGAAAGCGTGTATGCTCCTGCGGGATGCTGCCACTGATGCCGCCAGTAGACTACTGCGCCGGCCAGCTGCCGCCGCCCTCCTTGCCAGGGGGCGCATCCCCAGCATCACGGGCCATGCGTGTGCCAGGACTGGTGGCACCTAGGCCGCTAGATCTGGACCGGGTAGCGTGTGGCTTCTCCAATGTGCTTCCTATAATAGGCAACACCCCGTCGTCTCAGACCATTGTCGAGCAAGACCAAGCCAGTCCAGTGGGCGCATAGACGCGGGCCCGAAAACTGATTTCTTTGGCCGCTTCTGAGTCGCTGGTTGCATCATGCAGCGGAGTGCAAATTTGACGGCGGGATGTCCGGTGGCCCAAGCTCCATCGTATGCCCGGCGGAGTCCACTGAGATTGACCTTTTCCTGGGGGATTTTTTTTTTTCTGGGCCGATGATCGGGCCACGCCCACTGGCCGCCTTTTCTCTTGTTGTTCGCTTCTCTCCGACCGGCGCCAGCCGGTTTCAATGCTATCTTGGTTTTTCGAAAGTTCACACACTAACCAGACGCGTCGCTAGCTGTGCAGTTGGCCTGCTCGATTCATGGGATGCTGTCATGGAATTCTGTGCCAAATTGGCCCAGGCGATCCGCTAATCTTTAGCTGGGACCTTTTGGCGACCGTGCAGCGTGTCGCAGACCAATGACATCATCGGGGCCCTCTGCGGTGGTCAAGCCAGGCGCATGCATCATTGCCGCGCAGTAGTCGGTCGGTCAGTCCTATGCCAAATCCCAATGCTAGCGGCTGCTGGCCTCTTGGATGAAGAGGCTGCATGTACGTGTGTGCCTTGAGGAAAAAAACGCGCGACGATGTGAACGCAAGCAAGCACAACCCAACACGCCTTCAGCCCTGCTTTTCAATCCATGCCTTGACAATGCGCAATTAACTTGTGCCGGTGCCTGGATTGCACACGACGGCTCTGCGCTGGCCTTTCAGGCAGGGATTGGGATTGGCAAATGCTCCCATTTGCCGGCAGGCCTGCAGCCAGCACAAATCAAATGCTCGAATGCAGGCAATCCGAAAGCATCAACCCTGGGCGCATAAGTGGGTCCGCCGGCGGTGGATGTCTTGGGGCGGAAACTGTGGGCCGCTGACACCAAGGCACCAAGGTCAAGTGGATTTGATGCTGAGGGACGGCCCAGAACGCTAGCGCCGCGCCGCAGCAGCCGCAGCAGCTCACGCCTTTCGACTGCTTCAACCGCGAATAAGACCGGGGCAGCCAGCGTGTGCCGTGCTGTTAGTCTCCCTTTTGGGGGATCGTCATCATCCATTTTTGCCCAAGCCCTTTTGTTCCTGTGCCGTTTATTATCACCCACCGCCACCAGAGTTTTCTTTAGTCGCCTAGGGGCACGCCTGAGCTCAAACATCGTCATTCATCATCATTATTCTTTTGCTTTCCTCCAACCATCGCCCCTCCAGATCCCACAGCCCGACATGTGTCGCCATCACCTGTATTTATACTGAGCAGGCGCTAAAGCAGCATTCTTTCGGAATGTAGCGGCGCCTTCTCTGCATTCTCTTCAGCTCAAATGTCTTCCCTATTCGGTTCCAAGCGCCGTCGGCCTCCCAACCAGGTATGTCGTCAGTGGCTTCTGATCCGGTGGCTTCTGATCCGGCCGCCCTGAGCAGCAACACTATCCTCGCCGTCGCACAGAGTCTCGCGTCGACCCATCAATAGAACCCAAAATGCACCACGCCCGTCCACATCGACACACACTGGAATTCCCAACAATAACCTCAGTGCACGTCGACTAATCTGCATCGATGTCTTTCTCAAAACAGCCCCTCACAACGTCGACGGCGCACTCGGACGCCGCAACCGCGGCCCTGTCCGCCTTTTCGCGCCGAGAATCGTCTCCTTCCCTCTCTGAGGCCGCCGCTGCCGCCGCCCTTAAGGCCCGACCTCACACGCCCACCGATGTCTCCAGCGTCGTGCCCAAGCGACGCAGCGTTCGAAGGAGCGCCTCCAACTCATCCCACGGCACAGCGAGCCCACGCCCACCTCTCGAACGCGCCGGTAGCGCCGGCTCCATGAGGGACCGCACATTCAGATCGCCCAGCCCGCACGGCCGCCAGCCCATGGGAGGCGCCAACGGAGCCGCCGCGCAGCCCGCCGAATACGATGCGCCCCCGGTACCATCGATCCCGCGCACCGTTCAGGCGTCGCAGCAACAGGCTCCTCAGAGAGCTGGGAGCCTGAGAATAGCTAACACGCCGGTGCGGGTAGCGTCGCAGAAGCTCAAGGATGGGGCCGCAAAAGGCGCGGGCACTTGGTTCGGCGCGCCCGCGGTTGGGGATTTTTCCAACGTTCGCACCTCCGATGCAACCTTGGCCACGACGGGCCCTGTCACGGCGCCTCCCAAGGATCCGTATCCGAGACCTGAGAGCAGGTCATCGGTCAACTTTTCCTACCCGTCTCGTCTCCGCCTCGGGTCATCGCCGCCCCCTTCGCCGATGGCGGAGGAACACGAGCCACGACAGCCAGAGTCTGCGGCGCAGTCGCGGGCAAAAGCTAAGCGATCCTCTATGACAACTTCCCAGCCTACTAGGAAGACCTCTACTAGACAACGGCCGGCCTCCATGTCGGCCACCTCAGATATGGTCTACGACCCTAACTCACGACGCATGGTCCCAAGGGCAGAGCTCATGGCTCTAGAGCAGATACTGGACGATGTGGAGCCAAGACAGTCCCCGAAGAAAAAGAAGTCTTCAAGAGCTGGAAGCCACCTTTCTAAGGGGTCTGTCTCGAGGACCCAGGTTGTTGAACCTACCCAACCACGACCAGAACCCGTTCCTGTATCGCCAGTGGCTGCGCAGGAGTATGCCCCGCCCGCCACATCGGGCTATATCGAAGTCCAGCAGCCTGTTGGGGATTCAAATCGTGCCAGACCTGAATCCGAAGGAAAGGAGCGCACAGAGCAGCCGGTCCGGAACCGCATCCACACCAATCACGACCGGGAAGTTGCGTCTCCATCCAACTATCTTCCGGAAGTCGTGGATGCAAGGCGGGCCGAGGGTTCTTCACCTATGGGGAGCGGGCCTTCTGGCTACATGCTTGGTAAGCGGCCTTCGGTTATCGAAGAACAAGTCGAGATGGAGGCTTCCGAATACGAACGTCCGCCGTCGCCACAAGCACCCACTGGCGCGCTCAAGTCAGCTCGTATGAGGCAGTACACTTACGACCAGCCAGCTCCCGCGCTTCAACATCAGCAACAACCTCAGGTGCCACTACAGATTACCCAGCTGGCCAAGGCAGCGGTATCACCCGCAGAGCTCTCGGCGGAGGCGCCGGGCGTGGCCCTTGTGAACGGGATAAAGGAGGAAAAACCTGCTTCCCCGGTCGAACCAAGACAAATGAACACGATCAGATCTGAGAGGACACACTCAAACAGCCCCGTGCGGGTGGCGCACTTTGGACTGGTGCAAAGGACCCTTTCCGTGCGGCACTCTCCGCCTCCGCGATCCATATCACCGAGGAAGTCGGCTCTGAAGCAGCATAGTCCTCCGCGGAGCACTTCTTCCGACGATGGGCCAGAGTCAGCTGTGACGTCGCCTACCCATGACGAGCCAGCACCTGCTCGCAAGAAGTCGGCTCGGGTCAGCTTCAACGACAGGGAAACGGTCGTAGGTAACGACGAGCCCGCCGGTGCATCTTCTCATCGGATGGAATCGCCGAACGAGAAGAGCCCGCCGTCCAGTGGCCGTCGTACCTGGTTTAGTAACATTGGCAGGAGCAAGAAAAAGGACATTGCATCCTTCGACGATGATGTGGCCATGAAGCCACGCCCTGCCTTGCCCTCGTTTGGCAGCGTGAGGGAGAAGAAGAAGCCAAGGGAGGAGGAAGAGCGGCCGCTTGTTCGACCTGCCGACCCGACGAATCCGGCCCCCTCGCCTGAATCCTCCATAGCTCAGCCTAGCACAGTCTCATCCGACGACAGGCACAAGAACGGGCTAGGCCAGTCTAGCGATCGAGCCATTGGCGGTGTGCTTTCCCAAGACTTTGCCTCGAGAATCCCGGCCAACACTTCGAGGTTCAGGGAGCCTCTGCCGCCGGTGGTGACATCACGAGAGGGTAGCGGTTATATCTCGAATACCGACAGCAGCTCCGACAGCGACGAGGAGCTTCTCCGAGATACCCCTACTCTCTCTTCGCAGCCGAGTGTGGCTACCACCGCCCCAGACACTGAGCCGGAGTCGAAACCAATAAATGGCCCCACGGTCGCCGTGGTCGCCGGTCCAGTGATCGCGCCAACAGTGCAGGCTGAGGCGGGCAGCAGGAGTCACAAGCCGATGTCTACTTCGGAGCTAGGCCCTATTCCAGTGCTGGAAGCAGCAGTACCCGCCATCGCTATTTCCGAACCAAGTCTAGGGCTGAATGAGGGACCGAAGCTTGAGCCAGGAAAAATCGCTGCTGTACCGGGTGGGTTTCCGGATGATGAATACGAAAACATCTCGGCGCAGCAACCCGCAGCCATGCAAACCTCTGGCCAGGCTACGAACGAGGCCGAACCTGCTTCCGCGAGAGAAATTGCGTTCAAGCCTGTTTCGCAGGCTTTGGATACCGAGGCAACAGTCCACACTCCGGCGACTGTGGTTGCGACCCAGACACCGGTGGCTGACGACTCGGATAGCGATGGGACCAGCATCTACAGCGACGCTTACGAGGATCCGGCAGACATGGATAATGATGGCTTCCAGTCGATTGACGCCATCGTCGAGAGTCCCGTTGCCAATGCGTCTCCAAACCCGTTGAGCGACAGGGCGCCGGTCAAAACGCCAGACGAGGAGCCGGTCGTCCAGCGGCCTCCTACGCCAGTGGCGTCACCTACACCCGAGGTGGTCGCGAGAGCAGTGCCATTCCAGCCTCTTGATGACTGGGAAGTGGCCAAAGCCTATTGGCGGAGTCTGACTGCCGATAAGAGGGCGCAGTTGGAGAGAGAGGCGGCCGAGGAGGCCGGTACAGAGGCCGATCTGGAACAAGAGGCCAAGGCGGAGGCGGCCAAGCCCAGGCGGAAGAAGTCGGTCGAGAAGAGACAAGCAGAGAAGAGAGCGATTCAGGAGTCGGCACAGGGTAACCCAGAGCGTGTTTACATGATCAGCCCAGGCACCAAGGCTCAGGATGATGTCGCTGGCTCTGTGCTCAGGAAGAGCATGCGACAAGAGGCACCCAAGGAAGAAGCTCCTACAGGAAGGCCCGTGCTTCGCAAGTCCATGCGAGGAAATGTCACGGCGGAGCAGCAGCGACCCGCGACAAGTTATGCTAGCCCCGAGGCTCAGTCGCAGCGCCTGACGAAACCAAGTGCAGCACCCCGGCGCCCAATGTCGTCCAATGTTTCGACGACCCAGGCAGCAGCCGGAGCAGCTCACCGGGCGCACGACAGGACGAATTCGGATGCCAGCTCGCCGCCACAGAGGAGTGGTACCATGACCAGCTTCTTCCCACCGGTGCTGAAGCGAAGGGGCTCGACTTCGAGCGAGAGCAGCTTCAGGCGGTCCACCACTAGGCGAGCCTCGGCTGCGTTTGAGAAGGGTGAGTCGGGGGGGTTTGCTATGCGCAGGACCCTACGCGGCGCAGCCTCTCCGGAACAGAAGCAGGCAGAACCCAGCCGACGCTTCTCGCTGAGGTCGTTCTCGCCCGCGGACTCGACCCGGCGAGGGCAGATGGCGCCATCGCCCCCGGTCAGCTTCAACAACCAGCAACGCATGCTTTCATCCCTTCGAGACGGCCAAAGCAAGGGCGGCAAAGCCAAAGGCGACGGCGGCGGTATCCACATGCCCTCGCTCTTCAGACCCAAACCGTCCAAGGGCAAGAAGTCAAGCCGGTTTGACGACTCGAGCGATGAGGACGGCGGCGGAGCGGGCGGAAGCGGTTTCCGGAGCCGATTTGAAGACTCGAGTGATGACGAGGCTGCCGCGCCGCCAGCGCCCCTCCCTGTACTAAGCACCAAGCCTATGCGGTCGGGTGCCAGTGCGTCGAGGCCCCAAACTGTTCAGGAGGAGGCAGAGTCGCCGGATCTCCCTGACAGTGACGACGAGAAGCCTGCGGCGCCGGTGAGAGCGACTGTCGGTAGGGCGGTTTCGTCAGGATCCGGACGGCCGTCGCGACAGGGCCTCGGTATGGCGCATCAGAATTCACGCTCGGGCCGTGGCGCTGCTTTGGGGACATCACTTATGAAGGGTGGCGCCAACAGCAGCAAGTCGGCAGTCGGCAGTGCTCCGGCCAGCCCGACGGGCCGCCGCGGAAGCTTCATGTCGACAGTGTTGAGGCGGAAAAAGACTGGCAGCAACGAGCCGGGCAAGATCCAACGTGGCGAGGTCATGGACAGCGCAGCTCGCCGCGACACGGCTCTGGAGCGAAGCGCGCAAGAGCTCTCTGCGCTACGCATGCAGAGGCGCACGGCGTCGATGCCGATGGTGCCGACGATGCAGCGCAACCACAGCGGCGATGTAGACGAGGACTGGCCGCTGGCGACGCCCGTGGACGAGGACGACGAGGAGAAGACGGCCGGCAGCTCGCGTCCCAGCTTTGCGAAGCGTAGGAGTCTTTCTCAAAGCAACGCGATTTCCGGGGTGGCCCACGATGATGATCTCGTGGTTGTCCCTGACAACATGGACGAGGTCGCGCTCGCCACTGCCGTGGGGCCACAGAAGAAGAAGCGGTTCCCGGCGCTGAGGCGGATGTTCAGGCTAGACGACTAGGGGGTCGGGTGTCTGCCGCCTCGCCCTCGCGGGGGCCATGCCGTGAGGAAGCCGCCGTCGGGTGCCTATGTTATCCGTTTGGGAGTCGGTTCCCGCCGCTTCACCTTTTTGCTGGTTCTGTCTTTCGGTTGTGGTGGTGGAGGTCACGTGGGATGAAGGGATGGATCTATGCGGGAGGAGCCTCTACGAAACACGATTCCTAAATAACCTAATGTCTGGTTTTTTTCCTTTGTAATTTTTCCTTCTTTGTTTCACTCTTCATTTCTTCTCGCTGGGTTGGCCGGCAAAAGTCGTGGAATTGACCCGGATTTGGCGTTTTCTTTCCCCTTGCGATTGCAGCGGCGTTGCTCTGGGCAGTGCCATTGTCCAGTTTTTCTCGTTGATTTTTTGGAAACGAAGGCCTTTATCAAGTAATACCCCTGAGAACATGAACGGTTTCATTTCAAGATGTTGGCACTTGATGCGCGTGGTTTTCATTCATGTCTGGTTGCTTGGATCATGTTGAGCTTCCCGCGCTAGACCCACTGAGGCCGCCCACCGGTAGAAGACAATTGCCGCCCGCGACAGCCCTAGAAATGACAGCAGTCAGGCACACGTCCATTGGTGTTTCATCACGCAACACTAGTGCTCCATTTCAGCACTGGGCCTTCAAAAGACGCAGCACGCCAAATGGAGGAACTCCCAATCCAGCCGTCTGGGCTCTTCTGGCAAAACGACGTCGTCACCCAGGAGCACGAAGCGGAACTAATAGAAATATTCCGCAAGCTGGAGTGGCCTGAGCGTGGAGGGCGTCTGTCGCTTCACTATGGCTTCACCTTCGACTACAAGACGTTCGGCGTGGACCCAGACATACCCTTCAAGCCGTTCCCAGACTGGCTCCAGCCGCTGATCCCAACCACCGAGGGCCGCCCGCCAGACCAGGTGTGCCTGCAGTACTACCCGCCCGGCGCCGGCATCCCGCCGCACGTCGACACGCACTCGGCCTACGACCAGCTGTACGCGCTGTCGCTGGGGGCGCCGGTGCTTATGCAGTTTGCGCGCGACCAAGGGGACGGCTCTGGCTCCAAGGAGCAGGTCGACGTGGACCTGGCCCCGCGCAGCATGCTGCGCATGAGCGGCGACTCGAGGCTGCACTGGACGCACGGCATCCGCAAGCGCAAGACGGACCCCTTGCCCGACGGCACCGTCCGGCCCCGCGCCGACCGCTGGAGCATCACGTACCGCTGGGTGCGCGAGCCGGCCGTGTGCGAGTGCGGTGACGCGCGGCTGTGCGACACGGCGCAGGCCCGGCTGGGGATCGAGAGGGAGCTGCGGTGGAAGAAGGAGTCTCGAGACGCTAGCAATGACGGAACGGCCCGTTGAGGAAAGGACCCGATACAGTCAGATGGGATCACTTTTCAGCTCCACCGAAACGGCAGGTGGTTGGGCCGTTAGTGGTGTGGCATGACCCCAACAGCCCGCCGATCCCCTCAGCTGCCAAGCCTAGCGGATCCCACGACATAGCACCCCAGTCACTCTTGCCTTCGGCGAAGACTGCAGAGGCTCACTCCTGTAGGCTGCCAAGGTTCAAAAACGACAGGCGTCTTCCCAATAAATACCAGGATAGCCTCCCCCAGGCAGATAGTCTATTCCGACTGACTGACTGACTGCTCTCCCTCTCTCTGCCCGGTCTTTCTCGACCAATCGACTGCCCCAGATGAGATTCTCACCGTACGTTCCCGCCTTTCTGGGTGCTGCCCAGGTCGGGGCCTTGGAGCAGCTCTCGCTGTCTGGAAAGTCGACGGACGCTGTAAGTTTCGTGCCGATCATATCGAGCCCTGCTCACCACTAACCGCCCTGCGCAGTGCGCCCAACTCTCCTCGGCGCTTCCGGGCAAGACGTCCTTCCCAGACTCGGCCCTCTACGCGCAGTCTAAGGACTATTGGTCAGCACACCAGGCTGCCGTGTCGCCGGCCTGCTTCTTCTACCCTGAGAGCACGGCCGACGTCTCAACCGCCATCAAGCTGCTAGCCTCCCTATCGGCCCCCTTCACCGTGAAAAGCGGCGGCCACACCGCTTATGCCGGCGGCTCCAACATCCAAAGCGGCGTCACTATTGACCTGATCCGCCTGAACCAGGTGACTGTGTCCGCGGACCGGCAGACGGTCTCCATCGGGCCTGGAAATCGCTGGGGCAACGTCTCAGCGGTACTAGACCCGCTCGGCCTCGGCGTCGTCGGCGGCCGCGTCGGCCAGGTCGGCGTCTCCGGGCTGATCCTCGGCGGCGGCATCTCGTACTTCTCGAACCGCCGCGGCTGGGCCTGCGACAACGTGCGCGCCTTCGAGGTCGTGCTCGCCAGCGGGGACGTGGTCGTCGCCACGCCCACTGAGCACACCGACATCTTCTGGGCCCTGCGCGGCGGCGGCGGGAGCCACTTTGGCGTCGTGACGCGCTTCGACCTCGAGGCCTTCGCCCAGGGCGACGTGTGGAGGCAGATGGCGGTCTATTCGTTGACCGAGCCATCCACCACGAAGCTGATCCAAGCTTACGTCGAGCTTGGCATGGTAGGATTGAACGAGGATGTGGACTCGCACAACTTCATGGTATGTCTATCCTGTTCCCTGTCCTGTCCACTGGCATCTTGAAGCTTTGAGTGAGGATGAAAGACTCACAAATTTGAAAGTTCCTTGGCGACACGCCCCTTTTCGGCGGCGGCATCATGGGCAGCTTCGTCTACCACGCCAAGGCGCCGGTCGACCCGCAGAGCGTTCCCGCCGTCTTTGCCGACATCACGTCCGTCCCCGGCTCGCTCCAGACCACGACCGACAACGCCAACGTCTCGGCGCGCCTGCTCGAGATCTCGGAGGCGTACGGCCTCCGCAAGGGCTGGCATGCCGTCACGATCCGGCTGACCAAGGACACGACGGCGCTGCTCCGCGACGTCGTCGTCGCCGAGTTCCAGGCCCACGTCAAGAGCCTGCGGGCTGCCATGGCCAGGCTCGGCATCGACGACGAGGCCCTGGTCCCGGGCATGTCGTGGCACGTAATCACCACGACCACGCTGCGCGCCATGGAGAGGAACGGCGGCAACGCGCTGGGCCTGCGGGCCGAGGACGGCCCGTTCATCCACATGAACACCATCCACACCTGGTCCCGGCCCGAGCTGGACGACGCCGTCGAGCAAGGTATGACCGACCTGGTTGCGCGCATCGAGAAGGGGGCGGCCGCGAGGGGCCTGTGCAGCAAGTACAAGTACATGAACTACGCGGGCCAGGCTCAGAAGGTCTACGAGGGGTACGGGGCCGAGAACCACGAGCGCCTGCGGAAGGTGGCTGGGCGCTACGATCCGGACGGGGTGCTGAAGAAGCTGTGGAAGGGCTACTTCGAGCTGTGAGATGCCGGGCAGGCAGGCAGAGAGAGGCCACTTGTCATATATAGTAACGGTAACACCAACACGAACTTCCGGAATGCTTGTTGATTGTAAGAGCCAAGCCCAAGCGGGCGGACGTCAGATACTTGACATCAAACGAAGACTCGCGGGGACTGACGCCGCCGGAGCCACCAAGAGCGCACGTTCCATCGCACCTCTGCGGGCGCCCACAAAACATAAACCACCAGCCGCGCCTGCCCTTGGTGGGCCGGAGCACGCACCTCTGGCCGGAGGTGCGTGCTCCGGCTCCCCAAGGGTCGTAGAGGCGGCTACTGGCCGTGGACGATCCCTTGCCGGGATCAACCTCCCACGCACAAGAGAGCTGCTCTGTCCCGTCGTCTGTGTGGTTCCGTCGGCGTCACGAGCTTCTTATACCTGACCCCCGTCCGTTTGGGCTTGTCCCTCACACCCTCCCACTCCTCGCTTCTCCCCCTCTCCCAACGTCCTCCTCCTCCGCCTCCCACCCCGTCCATATCCCTCCTAATGTTGAAAAGGCTGCGAAATCGATAGCAGTTCGGTCTCGTGGTAAGTTACCCGACGCGGCGTGTGCAAGACTTGGGGTTCTTCCGGTGGCGCAGCAGATTGTCTTTGCGAGACCCCCTGAACACCCTGCCACAATGCGGGCACACGGTCTTGCTCCGACCATGTACACCGCCGATGTGGCGGTTGAGGTCCCTCATGTAGTCAAAGACGCTCGTGCACGCCGGCTCGGTGCAGCGGAAGGGGCCGGCGCGGCGGCGCAGCGGCAGTGGCTCCTTGGGTGTAGGGGTCTTGGGGCTCCTGCTGCTCGATGTGGACGACGACGACGCCTGAGTGAGCTCTGGCGCCGCCGTCCCGGATGGCGTTGGTGCTGTTGTTGCTGTTGATTTGATCTTGTCTGCCATGTGTGCCGACAGGGGAAAAGTCGGTGCCCAGCCGTCCATGTCGTCGTCGTCGTCGTCTTGATGTGCCGCCTCATCCATGTTGTCCGCCAAAACGTCGACCATATCGTCGTCGTCGTCGTCTTGGTGTGTAGCCTCGTCCATGTTGTCCGCCAAAACGCCGGCCATATTGTCGTCGTCTTGGCGTCGTGATTCGTACAATTTATGAGCCAAAAACTCCACCAGTTCGCCCCAGGGGTCGAGTTCCGCCCCCTCGAGAACCCACGATGGCCTTATGCGACCGACCGCAGCCTCATCACATTGCTGTCCATTGTATCCTCCTGGGCCGCAGACTACCTGCTGCCCTTCCTCGATCCCCTCCTTCTCCCCCTCCTCCCCCTCCTCCCCCTCCTCCGCACAGTGATAGAGTTCATCTAGGCGCGAGATCCCTTCGTGAGACCACAGGGCGTCCGCACAGTCCCAATCGGACGTCCTGTGTGTCCCCAAAGGCTCTGGCGCCTTTGCTCTCTGTTCACTGCTCCATGGCCACGAGATGTGGCGGCGAGGGAGGACGGTGGTGGTCCCCCCTCAGGTGGCTTGTTGAAGGCCCGGAAAGGTGCCGGGCCAGAGTGGATTCAATTCCGGATGACCGGCAGGCTATCAGAGTTGAAGCATTGTTAGTTTCGGACATTCAATTATACAATAAAAGGGGGCTTGTATATTAAAAAAGAAAAAAGAAAAAAAAAAAAAAAGAACGTACTCTGGGGACCAGCCGTCAAGGCTTGAGCGTATTGTTGGAGTGACCGCTAATGGGTAAAAAGGAGAGAAAGAGGCTGATCAAAGGTGGCAAATCCCCCCCTTTTGTAGACCAGGCTGTCTGCATTGACAGGCAGCCGGCAAGGCTCTTTGAGAAGAGGCATGCTTCCCTGAGGCACACGCACTGCCACCTATGGTGCTTGAGCGAAAGGGATGGAAGGTCTTGGACCATGCAAGGCGGCCTCTGGACGGGCCACTCGGGCTACAATTTGGCCGACCGTCCATCACGCGCGGACGCGAGGGACCAATCACAGCCATCCACGAATGAGGCACAGGAACCAACCGCACGACGGCCCGGGTCGGAGACCGAGACCCGGCCTCTTTGAGGCGCAGACACCCGTACTACTGCGGGGAAAATGAGGGGAGGAAAAGGAAGCCGGTGTACGTCATTCGGTCCAATCAGCAATGATAGCGAGCAAGATAAGGCTGGCAAGCAGACAGACTGGCAGCAGAAGCATGCACCATGGATGCTTGGTTGAATTGATGACTGGCTCTCGGGAGTTGCATTGGCCCACGCACGACGACGGCTTACTCGCCTCTTGCTCCAGCAAACCGGCCATGCGCATCAGCCGCCTAGCTCCAGTTCTTGCCAAAGAACTCGAGCACCGTCTTGTAGCCCCTGATGTACTCCTCCTGGACCCTGGGCTGCGTCAGGTCGGCGCGGGCGGCCATCCAGCCGTGGACCTGGTCCTTGAACATCTCGACGTGCTTGGGCACGGTGAGGGCGGCCTCGTACGCCGCCACGTCCTTCTCATCCTCCTCCATGGACGCCAGCATGATGATGGGCGCCTTGATGTCCTTGGCGTCGTTGGCGTCGACAAAGGCCGGGTGGATCGAGGCACCGGCCTTGAAGGGGTTGGTCTCGGGCTTGGACATCACGAGCGACACGATCTTGCCGCCCCAGCAGTAGCCGATGATGCCCCACGACTTGATGTTGGGGTGCTTCTCCTGCACCGCCTTGACGTAGTCAGGGATCTTGGCCGCCGTCTCGCCGGGCGCCCAGCCGCTGAACCAGGCTCCCAGGCTCTTCTGCTTCTCCTCGGTGTCCGGAGGGTACCTTGCAGGCGGTATGGTCAGCACATCTATCTGTTTGCTTACATCGGCCTACTTTGCGACAAGCAAACATGAACCAACGAACAACCCACCACTCAATGGGGCACGGCTTGCCCTTGAACCAGTCGGGCATAAAAACCCTGTACTTTTGGTTGGCGTCGCTGGTAGCCAGGATGTCGGCGCCCTGGAGAGTCTGGTCAAAGTAGCCAAAGATGTCGTAAACGGAGACGATGCCCTTGTCGGCGTCCTGGGGGCCAGTGACGTCTGTTGTTGGGTAGGGAGCTCGGTTAGCCTAGCACCCAGTAAGAAGAACAACGGGCCAATGGCACTGGACGCTTACAAGTCTTGTAGCCACCCAGCTCCTCGTACGAGCCCTTGGCCTGGTAACCCGTCGCAGCGACGGGTGGCACGTTGCAGCAGGCCTTGCTGTGGCCGGCAGTGGCCTCCATCTCGGGCATCTTGACCGTGGTTGAGAATCTCACAGATCTGGCGGTGGTTGAACAAGTCGTGGGGGCGCGCAGTGTCGAGCAGCTGAGGCGAGAAGATGGATGGTGATAAGGAAGAGGGGCAGATTTAAGAGGCCGGCCGGCGGCATTTATCCCCGCGCACGCGAATCGAGCAGCCAGCGGGGTGCTATTGCCATTGCCGCCCACCGTTGGAGTGGCTGCAGAGCCGGCGGCCGCTGCTACTCGACGGCTCGAGCGCATTACAGCGGAAACAGCTATGGATAGCAAGCAGGCCGCACGGCGAGATCAGACGGATTATGTGATGGCTGCGTAAGGTAGGCTAATCCAACCGCACAATCAAACTGTGTGGGGAGGAGGGTTTAATTGAGGAGGAACTGGAGTCCTGAAGCTGTCCGACTAAACGCCCCGTCTTCCAGCCAGAAGCCATTCTATTTTCTTCGGCTTGCAAAAGACTCCTTTTCTGGCCGATGAATGCCGTCCAATAATCCATTGCCAAGATTCGCAGACGTCGCTGATGATGCATCCCAATTGCGGGGTAGCTCCGAAGCTCTGACGGAGGTTTTTGGAAACACAAGCCCGATGATGTCAGCTCCACGATCATACAGTGTGGACAAGGAGCGAATCACTGGGGTGTCCACTGCGACATGAATCGCCTGCCCCTAGGCTGTATTAGGTAAGCCTGGGACGTGCCGGAAGTCGCGTTCCTGAACGACGCGGCCCGCGCAACTATTCCCCCAAGTTACACCGACCATGTCAATCAATATGGCTGCCTTGCGCTCTCGTGCCACCAATGTGCTTTAACAAAAAAAAAAAAAAAAAAAAAAAGGCAAAAGCTTACTCGGCTGCCCTTATTTGGGACCTCGTTACGAGAACTCCTCAGGGATTTTCTAATTGAGCTCTAAATCGCCGTCTACGGACGGATTCGAACCAGCGAGCTTGGGGTTTCCTGGCCCTCACCCGTGGAAGAAGGTTGTGGCATTTTTTTTATATCGCGGTTTGTACCCATTCAACCACTCAGTTTGCTGCTGTGAGCCGTTGGGAGTCTGGCTACTGTCGACGCATACAAGGGCAAGTGACTGCCCTCTGGCGTCAAAGGTTTGTAGGCTGCCACGCGCCAGACAGAGACCCCGAGCCATATCGCCTTTCCTTGCCTTGGGCTGAGACCGTTCACCTTCTCCTCTCGGCCGAATAGTCACCGCTACCTGGTCCCCCTCTTACCGGCAAGGTACTCTCCCTCCTCCGTATCATGGGCTGGCTACACTGCATAGGTGACACCTTGGCGGGCGACCTCCAGCCTATCTACAGCCTGCCCGTCACCGCCTCCCGCCCACGCGCGCTGCCCCTCATGCCTTGGACGCCGTGTTACCTCATGGATATGAAGCGGCTCAGGGTCTGATGAGTGCCCGACGCCTTCGGCCAGTCACTGTTCGACGGGCCCTGGTGGCTTGCCGCCCCGGGCGCACGTCTCCTGACATGCCAGATGACAGGGTCTACGAAGACCGTCGTCATTTTGAGCCGCCATACAACTGCCCGTCAAGTCTCACTTCCCCAAAAACCTGTTCGCTCAGGTCAGAAGGGCAAAAAGTGCCTCGATGTTGCTCGATCAGCTGGCTCTGAGGTTGCGTGGTGCAAAACCTTCCGTCTCATTCCCTCCTGCTGTGGCCCGCTCGTTCAAACCTCCGCTTCCCGCCCGTCTCCTCTCTCTCCTTCTCCGAACCTTGTGCGTGCCTAACAGTAATCCACGGTGCACAAAGAACCCGAGGAACACCATTATCTCACGCACAAGCATCTCTGTTCCTGTCTTCTGCGAACTACAGAGTAATTATATCTGCCTCGTATCAGGATGTAGATACCCATATCAGCCGTGAACGGGCTTGCTACCCCGACTTCCACGCTCCTGTGGATTTCAACGGACTAAACCGCCAACAGACAGAAAAGAGCCGCCCGGCACTCCTCCCGCTTTGAGATCACGATCCCAGGGAGTCATGCAGTCTGGTTCGATTCCACAGCTTCGAGCAACTCATCTGGTTGGGTGCGTGGGCGGTCACGTCCGTCCGGTAGCGATCGACAGTCCGACGCCGCTGCGTCGGGGCGACCATGTTCAGCGCCTTGGCCGCCGTGTCACGTCCGACTCTGCTTGTTGGTGAAAAAGACACCGCACCTGGTGCCGATCATGTCTTCCTCGCACGAGGCGTAGAAGCGGCTGCTTTTACGAACTTCTCATTCCATCCCACCAGGCGGTGCTGTGAGGTACCTGAAAGATGTGTTGTCAAGCAGGAAGTCGGAGTGGCGCGATCCGTCTGGGGACACAAGCCCACGGAGAGCCTCTCCCGGCGGTCAGAGCTAGGCAGCCTCACACGCAGTCAGCAAATAGCTGCTCTCTTGACATCTGCCGGCAGTTGTGGGCGTCAGATCCCGGGTCGTCCAGCCTACCGAGAGATCTGCACAGCCCAGATATGCGGACTATGTAGCCCGTGGACCGGTCAAGAGCCGATACCTGAGCAAGATACTTTGAACATTCGAGGCGGGAGAAGCTGGCGACCCATTCCGCCACCGTACTGCTCGAGGTCGCCTGATCCTGAAGCGAACCCTGACCACGGCGGTCGGAAAGGCGCCAAAACACACAGGTATCTAGCCACCTATGTGTAGCCTCGATGCCTGCACTGGGCACGCGGACGTATAGTGAGGCTTCAACGGGCGGCCAGGGTCGGACAGGGGAGCTGCTGTGCTCTGTTGATGCTGTCCTGTCACAGACTTGGCCCTCCAGGTGGGAGGCCTTCGCACAGGGGTCGTATTGTGGGTGCCCAATCTCGGCCTCTCCACGTGGAATAAATACGACTTGCCGGTGTACGTTGTGCTGGGGGGGTGTATTAACTCGGGTTATTGCTTGTCGATCATGTTGTCAGTCTCGTCTCCACACAGGTTTCACAGCTGGTTGTCTATATCAGAGGCTCTATCTTTCCATTGCGCCGACTAATCCGCACCACGCCGTTCATATACTGCACGCGAGACCCGGCCCTTATCCCAAGACTCGACTACACATGCACACATACCCATCACCACCAAGACCCATCGACATTCAGCACAATGCCTCACCGTGAACAACAAAGCAGGAGGGTGGTGGTCTGCGAAGACTGCTATCGATGCGACAACTCGCACCGCCGTGGGCAACCCTCTCAGCCGCATGCCCCCCTCATGCAGAGGGAGCGGCAGCAGCGGCAGTGCCGCGACGATCAACAACGGCGTCGTCAGGCTCGGAGACAAGACAGCAGCCGAGGGAGTCTCGTCGAATTGATTGGTGGCCTTTTCAAGGCGGCCGTCGGAACTGTGTTCGGCCACGAGAGTGCCGGTCGCTCGAGCCACAGGAGCAGAAGCAGGAGCAGGACGGCTTCACCTTCTGTAAGTGATGCCCCCTCCGCACAATGATATTTGTTTAGTCCTGTCAGGCTGGTAAACACAAATTGAAGGGCCCGGCTAACAAGAGACCGAAAGCGTTACCACACACGACGGCGAGACGGGCCTGATCATACAAGCCATTACCGTCGAGCCCCTGAGCAGTACGACGGGCGCAGTCACCACCGTCGTGGCCATCGAGATTCGAGAGAGGATGGAAGACGGGCCGCGGCCGAACAGCGCCGACTCGAAGAAAGGCGACGTCGGAGCAGGTCCGAAGAAAGGAAGTCCGAGCTACGGGAGTTGCGTCGACGAGAGCTCCTGTTGCTGGAGCTTTTGGGCCCGAGCTCATCGTATAAGCCTCGCCTCAGCCGGCAGCCGGCGCCGAGCAGGGGTGAAACCCATCGAGACTCCAACGGGGGGTCCTCCGGGGCCCACCCGCCCCAAGACTCCTCACACAGCAGCCGGGTCAGGAGGCCAAGGTCCCCTTCACCGCGACGGCCACAACTCACTGAGCCGGTCTACAACCGCCGAAGCACGCAGGCCATAGTGCCACGAAGATCACCGTCACCGAGGCAGACGTCGCCGGGACGGCTACTGCCGGCAGCGCCTGCCGTATCCCAGCCTGCTGTTGTTGACCGTAGAGCTTCTGTCGTCGATGTCCCCGATGAGCCAGAAGATACTGCCCAGGATTCCACGGGCTCGACACGGCGGGTAAACAAGCATGTGCATTTTGATCCGTCGGTCATGGAGCGGATCCCGAGCCAAGCGGCGTCGAAATGAAGGCAAGACATATGGGTGCTGGGATGGGAGGAAAGGCGTTTTATGATAATGACTTCAATGACTTTGACGACTTCCTGTATCGAGCAAGGATTATTCCGCTTGGGAATAAGGAAAATCGTTTGCGACACCATATATTTAAGCTAGCTCGGTTCATTCACTAGGTTGGCTGCTTCTGAGGGTGCCCAAGAAAGCACAGCGTGAGGCTGGGTTGAGCCGAAAGGTCACCTCGTTTCCGAGCTGTGTGCTGAGGTCGCCTTCATGATTCGGCCTGAGTCACTCGGAAGGCACAGGCGCCCGGGCAGTGCTGCCTTATCGATAAAGACACTGACTGACAGGCGCGTCATCCCGCCTCATCCCCACCACGACGGGAGCACCTGCAGACAAAGGAGGCGACAGAGCCCACCAAGACGTGGAAGAAAGCATGATACTTGGTTTATAAGTATGAAGGCCTGCCTCCTCTAACCAGCATCGCATCCAGACTGAAGCAATCCCGACTGCGATTTCGGGATACAGCCTAGGGTCCGCACCGTTGTCGTCCTCGCGACACAATCGCCCCTCCCTGTCTTTTCCTCGTCGACGCCCCAACAGTCGCAAACATGTCGGCCACCACGGCACCAGCCAAGAAACAAAACGACCCCCTCCACCGGCCGCTTTACCTCTACGACCTGCCCGGAGAGGTGCTAGAGTCTCTGACCTTCAAGTCGGCTACAGAAGATCCCGCAGTCCCGGGCGCGGACGTCACCACCACCCCCAAGACGGAGTCGAGGTCACAGTCGCCCGACAGCGGCGCTGGCGTCGTCGTTGGATCGCAGTCATGTTCGCTATGCACCATGTCCTTCGCCACGGTCGAGGACCAGCGCGGCCATTTGAGGTCGGACTGGCATCACTACAACCTCAAACTAAAGCTGCGCGGCCAGAAGGCCGTCTCCGAGCCCGAGTTCGAGAAGCTCATCGCCAACCTCGACGAGAGTCTCTCGGGATCCGACGACTCCGAGTCTGACGACGAAGCAGGCGATGACCCAACACGCTCTACTGCTGGCGCCAAGGACTCGACACTGGTTGCGCTCCTGAAAAAGCAAGCTACGCTGGCGGACAAGATGGGAAGCAATAGGGACACGGCCGATGACGAACAAGATGGGCCGAAGAGGCAACGAGGAGCAGGCAACCCGCCCCTTGTCTGGCTCGGCTCACCCCTCCTGCCCGAGAACACCTTCTTCGGAGTCTACAGGGCGCTGTTCACCAACGAGGAGCTTGCGAAAGAGGGCAGCGCATTTATCGACGACATCAGGAAGCGCCAGCTGGAACCAATATCCATGCCAAAGCCCCCCAAAGAAGGCGCTGCCGTGCCGGCCGCACACACAGGCTCGCACGTGTTCCTCTGCATGATCGGTGGCGGGCACTTCGCGGCCATGGTGGTGTCGCTGGCGCCCAAGAAGTCCAAGTCGTCGAGCCCGCTCAATCGCGAGGCGACGATCCTGGCGCACAAGACGTTCCACCGCTACACGACGCGGCGCAAGCAGGGTGGCTCGCAGTCGGCCAACGACAACGCAAAAGGCACCGCCCACTCGGCAGGCTCGTCGCTGCGCAGGTACAACGAGCAGGCCCTCGTCGAGGACGTGCGCTCCCTGCTAGCCGGCTGGAAGGGCCTGCTGGACACGGCGGAGCTGCTGTTCGTCCGCGCGACGGGCACCACCAACCGCCGTACCCTGTTCGGCCCTTATGACGGCCAGGTTCTCAGGCCCGACGACAAGCGTCTCAGGGGCTTCCCCTTCAGCACGCGCCGCGCCACCCGAGACGAGCTTATGCGGTCGTTTGTCGAGCTGACGAGGCTCAAGGTGCGCGAGATCACACCTGAGGCGGCCGCTCCTCCCGAACAGGCCCAGCCGGCGGCAGCGGCTCCACAGCCTGCGAAGCCCAAGCTGAGCGAAGAGGAAGAGACGGCACAGCTGCACACGACCCAGATCCAGGCCTTGATACGCCGATCCAAACTCCCTGCCCTCCTTTCCTACCTCAAGACCAACTCGCTGTCCCCGGACTTCCGCTTCCAGCCCGAGGGGACGCAGCAGAACCGACACGCGCCGACGCCTCTGCACCTCGCGGCGGCGCAGGGGGCTGCCGTGGTCGTGTCGGGCCTGCTCTGCTCGGCCGGGGCCGACCCGACGGTTCGCAGCGGCGCCGATCACGCCCGGGCGCCGTTCGAGCTGGCCGCCGACAGGTCCACCCGAGACGCCTTTCGCGTCGCGCGCGCAGAGCTGGGCGAGGAGAAGTGGGACTGGGGCGACGGTGACAAGGGCGCCCGCGTTCCAGCGCCCATGACGGCGTCTGAGGCCGCGCGGCGGACCGAGAGGGAGAAGCAGGAGGCGGAGGCCAAGGAGGCGGAGAGGAGACGGGCCGAAGAGGAGAGGCTGAAGAAGGAAGGGCCAAAGGTGTCGGCGTCGTCGCGGGGCGGGAAGGGGAGGATGGATGTCGTGGAGAACAAGTCGGCACAGGAGAAGAGGGAGGAGGACATGAGGGGCATGACGCCCGAGCAGCGGATGAGGATCGAGAGGGAGCGGAGGGCGAGGGCGGCCGAGGAGAGGTTACGGAAGATGCAGGCGCCGCGAGGGTAGTTTTTAGCAGACTTACACTCGGTTGTCTATCTCGAACGAATTTATGATCTCGATAATACCCCAATCCTCCTGAAGAATATTCTGTGGATATTCTGTGAAAACATCTCGTGATGATATCATGTGAAGATATCCCGTGAAGGTATTCTGTTCATGCAACGCCTCGGCAATCTATCTTGGATTTACTTACTGATGATACCTCAATCCCCTATAAATCTTCTACGGGGTAATATAGTCACAGACTCTCCAGCCGAACTTGTGATCTTTGATCATGTTGGTAAAATATATATCCAACTCACTAGGAATAAATATTCTTCCAGGGTATTCACTCCATTTAACACATTATTTATACCTGGAATTTATTTCTCAATAATCGTCTCGACACTCGTTACCGTCTTAGGCTCAATAATACCTCGATCCTTTCGAACTTGGCATCTCACCAGTACCCAATTGAGCCGAAAATGTTCTCCGAGGCTCATTTGACAATTTGACATATCGAATTTATTTCTTGATAATGCCCCAAGCCGACCAAACGTCTTCTCTGACGCTATTTCGGTCATATAACCAATCCCTCGTGCTCAATCTGCAACACGCAAGAACACACCAGCTCCTGAAACGGATTCACGCTGCTCGACAGCTAAGCCTTTGCCAAGAGTTCGTGTCACAGCAGTCAGTCGTTCGAGATGAGCAGCAAACGGACCGGCGTCGGTCCGGAGTGCGACATCATCCGGCGCTGCTTCCGAAGCAAAACTACAGACCGCACACAACGCAACCGTCGCGATTTCTCACCCACAGACCACCCAGAATCGGCAGAGGTCATCAATTGGAGACGTGAATCGTCTCCCACTCGTGCCCCGCCACGTTCTGGCGATGCTACTATGTACCGACAGGTGCCCACAGGATGGAAGCGCGCGGGATTTACAGACGGCGGCCATGCTCCAGACCTCCGCCATTTGAAACATCGGGGGCCCGCCTGCGAGCTCTTCTCCGTCCCACCCATTAGGCGCCCGTGGTTGAGATGTTTCCAGGAGCGGGCCTCGCTTCCAGGAAGGGAAGACCCAGCGGGAAATAATTATTCATGCAGAAAAGAGGTGAATTCTTTGGTGAGCTGTGTTCGAGGATCCGATGCAGACTATGCGAACCGCAAACTCGGGCACATATAAATATCTCCTAGCAATAGAATCATGCGGGAGCGGACAGTGTTATATCATCGTCGAGAGCTGTATTGATTCCAAGCTGCGTCGTGTTGTGTGGCCGACCAAGTTTTGTAGATACTGGTCTGCATTGAAAGCTTGGGTGGACGAAAAAGGGGGAGCGAGGCTGAACCTAGGACGCTCTATCATGCACAGAGAATCGCCACCTGTCGTCCAGTGTTTATTTGCGGTTGGCAGTCAGTCAACATGTTCATCCTGCCATGCCCGCCAATTGTGTTCATCCGAAGTTTGGCATCAACAGCGCTTGGAGAATGAGAGTGCTGCCCATGGGTCTACCTGGCTTCGTCGTAATCATTCATCAGAGCTCCCATGCGCGGGAGGGAGCTCGCAGGTGAGAGAGAGGACTCTCGGGAATTCCCGACCCATTCTGGCCCCGAGAGTTCTATGGAAATCGCAGTCTCTCCGACTTGACTGATCCCTGGACGGTCGCCGGTCAATACGGGCAAGGACGCTGTTTCGGGCCCAGCCTCGCACGAGCAGCCCGCCAGCCTCTTAGTGTCGCATCCCCCAACCGCGCGGCGAGGAAGGCGGTAAGCAGTTCCCCGAGAGCAGCCACCTCTGCACCGCTAGGCCCGAGAGAGACCAGCTGCCGGCGATCCTTCCTTTCTTGCTTCTCCGTTTACCGAGCTGGCGGATGCGAAGCTGACATGGTCCGAGTGATGGGCCGGCTTTCCGCGCGCTGCGCCGTCCCCTATAATAGCCCACCGAGGCGTTTGTTATGCCGACGGGGCCGTTGGGGCCGCTGAGCCACGGGGGGCCAAGCCAAGAGCTTTCCCAGTTTGCGGTTCATGCGGCGTCGATCTTTTTTTTTTTTTTTTTTTGGGGCGGTTTTTTGTTTCCTGCCAAGGCGGCCTCCTTCCAGGGCTTGCTCAGATCCCAACCTGGGGAGCTGGGGTTCAGGAGAGGGGAATTGACAAGACCAGGTTTCCCGCTCAAACCCTTTTTCCATTTGGGTTGAAAAAGATGTTCCTCCGGTGCCTGGTGCCTGCCTAGTCTTGCCAACCCCATCTTGACCAGGAACAAAAAAGCTACCAAGGGAGCTTTGACACGACGCACAGGTGATGGGAAATTGGAAGTGACGGAAGGCGTCGGCCAGGAGCTGCCGGATGGGCCGTTCAACCGGGCCATCCCTCATGGCAGTGGTCACAGTGGTCCCACAACAGGCGAAACCACAGAAGCCCGGACCAGCTGAGCCAGAGTTCAACCAGGCGGCGCCATCGCTAGCGGCCCCTCGTGGGAACGTGGACGTTTGTGTCCCGCGTGCCTTGCCTGCTGCTGCCCACAGCCCCCTTGTGTCTCCTCGTTGCCCCCGTCCTGGTCGAGTCAGGGAAAAAGCTTGACATCCGGTCCGATTGTGATGTGGAAAAGAAAGGCCGGGGCAGGACCTGAGGTTGACCCTGCTGCGGGCCCGAGCTCGCAAAGTCCCTTCCGCTTTGGGAAAGTTCCTGTGATGATTGGCCAGCAGCGGCCCTTCCCCGAGCAGGCGCAAAGGCCTGAAACGGGCTCCACTTGTTGTTTCGTCTGCCTCTCGAGAGCGGCCAATCGGGTCAAGTTCGTATCGAAACAAAAGAGGGCGAAAAAGGAAGCTGGAAAATACCCGACGACTTGAAGGCGCTACTCGGTGCGGGCACCAAATTGTGTGCGCGCGCTCATATGCCAGCGCTGGGTCAATGTATTGTTCCGCGATGCAAGCCACAGGGCAGGCAGGCGACAGGCGGGAGGAGACAGGACAGAGCCTGCACACCGCCGCCACAGATATTGAAGTCTATCGCAGCTAAGCAACGCACGAAGTTCAGGGAGAAGCGAAAGGGGCAAAAAAGGCAGAAAATGACAACCAGGTCCCTATTTGCCACAGAAACTCACGGACCTTTTGCAGCAAATTACCCAGGTGATAGGATGGCATTCTGCCGTGCACACGTTCCCCATCGAAAAGCGCTCAAGCCTCGCGCCATCGGGCGCCAAATCGGGCTTGCAAAGCTGTGGGGGCGGCTCTCGCCTAGGCTCACGCATCGGGCTAGCCTGCGCCGTTTGGGTGGGTGGAGCGGGATGGATGGTGCGCACGCAATGGAGATTGATGAGAGACGCGTGCGGTCCATGGTGGTACCCACGGCAAATCGGCGGGCCATCGACAGGCCAGCACTGCTAGGGACAGACAGGCTCTCAAGATGTCTTCAAATGTCGCTTGCGACCGACCCCCCTCTCTTCCTCTCGGATGCCATGTGTCCCGCAGATACGCGATGCCCAGGCTCTCTCGTCGGTCCCGTTGGTGTCGACGCAAAGGAGCTGTAGGTTGGTTGGACAGACACGGCGATCCTCTCCAAGGATATTAGATGGCATGGTTGTTTATAGATTTTGCCGATGCATCCTGCGTGCCTACCCAGGCCGGATCTCGGATTACGATATTGCGTTCACGCTTGCTTGCCACGCCCGGGCCCAGACTCTCTCTCTCCTTTCAACCCTGGGCTTTTTTTTTTTTTTTTTTTTTCTTTCAATACAGGCCTCCTCCTCACCTCTCTCCCCCCTTGTCACCACAGACGAACACTGCCGAGCACCACGACTGGCTGTCAGCGACTCACGAGTCTGTAGGGTTTTGTCGCCCACAGCACAGCAATCACATCATTGGGCCCCATGCGCCGTCGGGTTTGGGTCAAGCCCTGCCATCCCGATGCTGTTCTGAGTGTTCCTGCATTAGTGCGGATTGGGGTGGCTGAGCACTCTGTCCGGTACCTGAATGGGACCCACCCGCCACCCACCATCACAACAGCGAGTGACCTTAACCCCTTTGCACGTTTCAGGTTCCTCGTGTTGACAGGTTCTTTGAGCGGATTGGGCAAAAGACATTTCCGTGAGAGAGAGAGAGAGAAA